>CM032666.1:56155817-56223780 GCA_019095985.1 Streblospio benedicti | reverse complement strand
TTTGCATTTCATGGATCAAGAACGGAGAACTGGTGGTCCATTATGAACAATGGACTTAAGATCATGAGTGGCACAAAATTCCAGATGCGGCTTGGCGTCCATGGGTAATAACACATTTTATTCCATTCTTCTTGTCATTTATTCCCCAGTAGGTTTTGATTATCTTAATCATTACTTTAGTTATATAAATTAAATTTCAAAAATGAATAAACTTTTTAAATTATGCCAAAGTATTGCAAGTGACCAAAGGGTTGTTTTAGAAAAGTTAGATGGCTCTGTCATAAAGAATCACCAAATACGTCTTGGTTATTTCCAGAGAAGGCATCTACCTGAGCCCCGTGGCAAAAAAAGCTTCCAGGTACGCCCGCAGCAAACTCAGTCAAGGCACGATAGAAATGTACCAACAACCCAGAAAGGAGAGCGTACATCACAAAAGGAGATACGAAGCCGCTTGGGTCGAGTGCAGGGTTTAATGAGTGGCTCCTCACAACGGACCCCAGTTGGTTCCAAAAATCAGGCTACAGAGACACCATCACAGGGGCTGCTGGGGGTTTGGTGCCTCGCTCTTTGCGAGGTGATAGATGACTCCAGTGTGATCAGAATACAAGAAAAGGATGGAAGCAAGAGTGAACAAACATGGGTGGTGACAAACCCAGACAATCTTCGAGTGCGCATGGTTTTTGCATATGAGGGTGATATGGGTGGGGATGATGGATGTACATCAAATGACATTAATTCACAGAGTAAATCGGTCGCAGATATTGAGAATGTTCTGAAAATGTACTGCTAAATGTAAAATTTTGAGAATAAATTATAAAAAAATTAGATTGTGTAATCCCTGAGTTCTATCACCAAATACACTAGCAACCAAACAGTCAAACTGTGCAGTGGTTATATACCTCTTCTTTACAACAACCCTAGTCACAATCATGTATTTATCATTTGAAATGACTTTATCACTTTCTAACGCATAGTTTTCAATAATAAGTAGGGAAATGACAACTGATTTTGCACTATTTTAGAAAGCTCTCAAGTACTACAGTGCTTACACTTTGTGAGGATGTCAGACAAACATTTTTCTCAAACCCATACAAATGGCCATACTGATACATGGTCAGTTTCATAATCACAGTTCATGAACTTGAGTGCTTATTTTCTACCATGTAACACAATTTCAAGACTTTTTTTTTACATTAGACGCAAGTTTCCTTATCGGAAAGGTCCATTACTAATTTTCAATCAAAATTTCAATATTGATGCTCATTTAAACATAGATAAATAAAAACATAACCATAAAGTTGCATAGAAAATTTTCAAGGAAGCTATTTGATATCCGGAATACAAGCAATCTATTCAAATTTGTGTACATGTGCTAAGATTCAAAATTAAATTCCAAAACAAATACAAACAAATATATGTTATGTTCAATAGGTTTAACAGTATGTGGGTACCTTATTTATAGGAAATTGGTTTGTACCTAATTAGGTGATCTATAATTAGCCATAACTGTGGCTGCCCATTCAGTACACACTATCTATAGCCACCTGACACCTGGGTGCTAACAACACTTGAAGCCTTCTGATTGGTGCTTCCAAGTTCTAACACACTGGGTCACTAATCTCTGACTCACATGGTCAGTGTCAGTTCATAGTAAGGTTGGAGAAACACAAGGTTATTCACATAAAATACAATACACAGGATAGAATAAATATTTTCACATTTGCTTAAAAAAAGGTATGTGGGTTTCTTATTCATTATAATAAAGTGGTTGTACATTCTAGACTAAACTCCAATAGTTGGGGTCATTATGATCATATTGGGGAAAAAATCATCTTTACATAAGATGTCTCAATTACTTTGCAATGAACAAGCTAAATTGTAATGTTCACTGGATAAACTTCACTCCAGTAGATGCAATTTAACATGATTATCACATTTTGACATAATATCTGTCAAAAGTGTGCAACAGAAATAACAAACCTTTCAAAGTGAGATACAAATGTATCAACTACATAGTTGGAGATAAAAGACACACATATGACATTAGACAAACATGTACATGTATGTGGTAGAAACTGTCAGGACATTATCATGATTAATTTGTTTAAAAATCTTAATATTCATGTTCATTTAAAATGAGTATGTTTTTAATTCAGTTTGATTTATTATAATACAAGGAAATAGTAAAATTTGTATCAAAGAAATAACCAATGAACTTTTAGAATTAAATTCTTATATTATATCAAATACCAAAAAAAATATATGCAAGCACTTTATCACATGACAAAGAATTCTCAATACATTAAATTCAGGATGTTCAAAAGAAACATCATGTCTTTGATTTATCCTTAGTACTGGGAATAAAGGAAATTGTTTTGTACCTTACTATTAAAGTGATCTATAATTAGCCATAACTGTGGCTGCCCATTTGGTGCTCACCACCTACAGCCACCAATCATGGGTGCTAACAACACTTGTGAAGCCTCCTGATTGGTGCTTCCAAGTTCTCACTCACTGGTCAGTAGTGACCATTTAAAGTCTCAGACCCACATGGTCAGTATCAGTTTATAGTCAGGTTGGAGAGAGACAAGGTTATTTACACAAACTATATAACACAGGATATAATTTTTTCAAAAATCACATTCGCTTCAAAAGGTATGTTTAGTTAGTTTATTTATTACAATAAAGTAGCTGTACATATTATGTCAAAAACTTAGACTACAAAAGTTGTGGTTATTTTAATCATGTAAAAAATCACATAAGTAAGAATCCCAACCACTTTGCGCTGGACGGGCTAAATTGTAATGTTTGCTCCAGTAGATGGAGTTTATTATGACAATCATATTTCAAATAATATGTGAAAGTTGCACTGGACATAACTTAAAGTATCATTTAAAATGTGCAAGTGAAATAACAAACCTTTCAAACTGAGATTCAAATGTATCAATTACATAATAACATGAAGATTAGACATCCAGGTTAATATATAATATTTAATCTATACTTCTGGAAATTATGCACATTAAAACAGACGTTTCATATGGCATCCGCCATATTTCTTCAGTATTGTGTCTTACACGTGGGACCGTGCCCTGGCAGAGCAGCACCATCTTGGGGTTACGTCAATATAGTATATTATTACGTTGTACGTCACAATACTTAAGAAATATGGTAGATGCCATATGAAACGTGTTTTAATGTACATAATTTCCAGTAGTATAGATTAAATATTATATATTATCAATTACATAGTTTGAGATACACATATGAGAGTTGTCACGGTATTCCTCGCACTTTTCTGCAAAATATTTTTTTTTTTTAAATTTTAGTTTACCTCAAACCCGCCCCCAAAATCTTAACTTCGGTTTGTGTAAATTGTTATGGTTTCAGGATATAGTTGGGGGTAACCGAATTTTACACTCTTCGATCGCATTCAGATCAACTCACCCAATAATTATTAGAGGAAAAAAATTATTACGATATGTTACGACACTGAACATTGAAAATATGAAATTATTTTATTAGTTGTTAATAATGTGGGAGCAACGTAACGTTTGACATAGGTGTCTCAATCGTTTGAGCAATGGTAACGCAATAAATTTTAAGGGATTCACTTACCAAGTTTGTCTCTTATGCGGGACAAGCTTTAAAATCTACGACATGCTGTTTTTTTATAGCTATAGTACAATATCTGGGAGTAACCACTTTTAAGGACAATATGAAATAACACCGTGACAATTCCCATATATGACAGTAGACATTAGACAAGTACATGTATAGGGCCATGGTAATTATGTGCTGAAATTAGTCAAAATTGTATCAATGAAATAAGCAATGAACATTTAAAATTAAATTCTTACAAATACAAAAGCAAATATGCGAGTATTTTATCACGTCATAGAATTCTAAATTGGTTACGATCAGGTTTAAAAGTAACATTTAACCCTTAGTATAAAGGAAATAAAGGAAATTGGTTTTTACCTAAACAGGTGATCTATAATTAGTCTTAACTGGGGCTGCCCATTTAGTACTCACTACTCATTAGTCATAGCTACCCAACACCTGCGTAGCCCTACAGGATACACAGGATAGAATAATTATTTTCACATTTCCTTCAAAAGCTACGTTTAGTTTATTTAATAGAATAACTTTGTTGCACATCATATTAGTTAAAACACTGGCTACCAGTACAAATAAGTTATTGAGGTTCAAATATTCCTTATTTAACGAGAATATTCATCTAAGCTGTTTGACAGCTTAATGGATACAAAAATCTAAATTTATTAGTATCCTACATTTCAAGGAGCAAAATATATATATAGTGAAAAGTTAAAATATTTACTGAAAAGAAAACTGATGAATTATTTACAGGTGGATATGGCTGATTCCGATTACTCTGAGGATGAGTCATGGGGTTTTGACAGCTTTGACGAATCAGACAAAATTGAAGAAAAGCTTACGGCCGACATAGAGTCCGTTCAAGAGCTGTTTGGAGAATCCTCAATAGAGGTTGATGCTGTGGATGCAACATGCTCACAGGTGAGTAATACACAAAGGTTTATAGACTTAACTGTAAAAGTTCAGAAAACTTGTAAGTCAAACATGTTGCTGGTGCTTGTTCGATCCTAAATCTTGAAGATTGTCTTGAAAAGGACAACTCCACTTTCTGACTCCCTTGTTCACTCTGCATGGTGCTGTAGGTGGACCTGCACGTGTGTGTGGACCTGGACATCCACACCGCCACCCGCTGGGGCATCAAGCCCAACAAGCCCATAGTGGTCCGACTCCACATCAACCCCGTAAGTTGAGCCTAAGTCTGACCATCAGCAATTCTAATTTGCCAAAATGTATAGAAACGTATTAGACAAAAGATGCATACAGATGGTCATAATATTAGATAGCGCTCTGTCCTTCAATAAATAGTCCAACAAGTCATCTGTATGTACCTGTCAGTCATATTCAGATCTCATTTACATGAGCTAATCCTTTCAGGCGACCTACGGAGATGATCCTGAGATCACAGTTAAAAACGTCTACCAGCCACCATGCATGAGACAATTTGCTCACAGCAAGCAAATTATGCAAATTACCGAGACCTTCATAAAAACAAGCATCCAGCAAAACCCCAGCTACTCATTTCCCGAGCAGCAGCCTCTAAGTGGTATGATGGCTGGTCTCGAGTTGGAGCCAGCAAATGATGAAGTCGCTGCAGCCAAAGCGGTGCCTGCCGCTGACTACGGCCACCTCGCCCAGATCGTCATGTACCTGCAGCAGCGCGTTCCCACCATGCACATGTTCTGTGTGCTGTGTGACCAAGTCAATTACATCTCCGTAAGTAGCTTTAATATCGTCCTCTCGCATACATTGAAACACCGGCAGATCTCTAGATGATCATTTTAAAAAGATCTAACATATTTTAGAATATTTATTGAAAGCATGATGATCAAAAGACTATCAACACTGTTATAAAAAAGAGTATTCATTATAATGTAAGAGTAGAAATTAAAAAATCGAATATGAAAAGGGAACAATGAATATGATGTTGATCACATAACATACATCTGTTTGACAGATATTAACTATTGCTCCACACCACAGCCTGATCCCAATAAAATTGAGTTAGAATACCAACCGGACTCATGTGTCTGTCTTAAAGTTACAATATCTTTCAACCGATTTTATTTAATATATTGATTCTTTCAGGCAACTGGATTCGCAAGGTCGCCTCGTGTCTGTGCCCGCCCAGTTTGCCGCCAAATCACTCAGACCCTGAGAGCAGAGGAAAACGAAAATACTTTGAAGTTCATGATTGCCATGGCAACTAGAGCCTGTCAGTCTGATAGAAGTAAAGATCTGTTCCATCCCTCTCCAGCCACATTTGCCCAGACATCCTCTAGTTACCAGAATATCAGCAGGATGCTCTTGGAGATGCTGAACAGTCAGGTGAAGCAACAGTGAATTCTTCCATCTACGACAAACTGTATATCATCTAGGTTTAAGAGCAGCATGATTTTTCATATAATAACGAAAAAATGTATCACTTATTATCAACAAATTTTACTGTGTAGGATTATACTTTAATTATTTCATTATCATTTTCAGAATGAAATAACAGATCCTCAGATAGTTGATCTTCGCGCATGGATTGAAAAATTTAACACTGTTCAAAAGCTGCATCAGTCGCATGAACTTGGCTTCATGGGTATGGAACTCTTATTTCAGTTTTCATCTGCACTTCAGTGCTTTGCTCATTAAGACAATGCACTAATTAGAAGATCACACACAATATTATCTTTATATTTCTACTAAATTTTTTTATTATGGTACAATACAAAACAAGACAGAATTAACATATTTTTCTTTTCTATTTCAGGTGCAAAACATCAATTTGTCATTCAAGGTGATACAGCACAAAAAAATGACGCATTTGAAGCAGCAAGAGCTATCCATGGGACAAAGTTTGTGTTTCATGGATCAAGAACGGAGAACTGGTGGTCCATTATGAACAATGGACTTAAGATCATGAGTGGCACAAAATTCCAGATGCACGGCAGCGTCCATGGGTAATAACACATTTTATTCCATTCTTCTTGTCATTTATTCCCCAGTAGGTTTTGATTATCTTAATCATTACTTTAGTTATATAAACTACATTTCATAAAAATGAATAAACTTTTTAAAATATGCCAAAGTATTGCAAGTGACCAAAGGGTTGTTTTAAGTTAGATAGCTCTGTCATAAAGAATCACCAAATACGTCTTGGTTATTTCCAGAGAAGGCATCTACCTGAGCCCCGTGGCGAAAAAAGCTTCCCGGTACGCCCGCAGCAAACTCAGTCAAGGCACGATAGAAATGTACCAACGCTTGAGGTCCCAGAAAGGAGAGCGTACATCACAAAAGGAGACACGAAGCCGCTTGGGTCGAGTGCAGGATATAATGAGTGGCTCCTCACAACAGACCCCAGTTGGTTCCAAAAATCAGGCTACAGAGACACCATCACAGGGGCTGCTGGGGGTTTGGTGCCTCGCTCTTTGCGAGGTGATAGATGACTCGAGTGTGATCAGGATTCAGGAAAAGGATGGAAGCAAGAGTGAACAAACATGGGTGGTGACAAACCCAGACAATCTTCGAGTGCGCATGGTTTTTGCATATGAGGGTGATATGGGTGGGGATGATGGATCTACATCAAATGACATTAATTCACAAAGTAAATCGGTCGCAGATATTGAGAATGTTCTGAAAATGTACTGCTAAATGTAAAATTTTGAGAATAAATTGTATAAAAAAAATAGATTGTGTAATCCCTGATTTCTATCACCAAATACACTAGCAACCAAACAGTCAGGTAAACACTGAGACCGTGAATGGCATATACAATTCTATTTTATTGATAGAAAACAGTTGAATATGAAATATTCAAACCAAACATTATCAATGATGACAATGGGTGTTGAAAAATACGTTTAGAGAAGATGATTGTTTACTAAATATTGTTTATTTTCGTTTTGAAAAATGGGATTCATGAGATGCGTGTGTTCACAGGCTCATTGTGTACCCTTCTACCACTATCAAAAACTTACCTGGGCAGAAGAATCTTCTGAATGACATGGCCAATTTTGCATTCCTTCAGCAACCATGTTTTCTAAGATATGAACGGTAGCCCATTTCGCACAACTGCTGGCAGGAAATGTATCATTTTTCAAACCATCACCAACAAATGCAATCTGTAAAGTACACGTGAATTAACTCCAACAACAGTATTTACTTACATATACTTACACTTTCTAAATGATCTCTCTCTCACATCTTTCTTCTACCAATCATATTTCTACCACAATAAAAAGATGTGCGAGAGAGAATATGTAGAAAATGAATTTCACAAGCATTGGGAAACAAATATACATATATAAGTATTTACATAAATCCTTTTATTACATAGGAAAAAGTAACTCTTTTGGCTGTAAAACTAAAAACTAACATTATTTTGAAGTTTTTTGATAACTAATATTGTAATATTTTATTCTTTCTCTCTCTGTTTTCTATACCAAGAGAGAAGAATAGAATTAAACTCACAAACAAGCTTGTGTGGGGGTGGTCATCAAAAGATTATGTCAAAGGAGGTGGGGGAAAATGACAAGGGATGACAGGGAGGGGGAGGGGTCAGAAATGCCCGAATTGTAATGATATCATTTATGAACGATACCTTAGCAGTCTTCAAAGAGCCATAAGCCTTACTTTAGCGTCATCCTTCCCTGCGAACTTGTGAAATAGATGGTTAAAATGCTGCAAGCTTCCTCTGCTGTACCATGCCCCTTTCTCAAAGTCAGTAACTACATGATTAGGGATAGGTGTACCAGCATCTTTATCTAAAAAATATTATGGACTGTACAAATATCTAAGCATAACAGAAGCGAATAGCCTGCCCGGATGGCTTGATAGCACTGAACATGTCAACCTTGTAGGCTATCAAATTAAAAAAGAGTGAAACAGAGAGTTTGCAGATTATATCCGTCCATTTAGTTGAACTTCAGTATGGATTGTTGAAGTAAATATCCAGACAGTTTAATCTTACATGCTTTGCTTGTTCACACTACAATCATCACATCTAAAACCCTACGACTAGTGATTATTGCTGGGTTGGCTTTTAAGCAAATGCTTACACATTCATATTATTATTAGAATTAATTCATTCTACTATTAACTTTATAAAAGAAACGCTTACCACATTTAACAAATGGCTTGTCAGATTTGAAAAATAACGGTTTCCATGCGTTACACATGTAAAGGTCAAAGAGGCTATCATATTCTGGCCTACAAATAAACCATTGTTGAAAATACTTCAGTAACGTCAGTTCATACAAATAATGCAAAAATATACAGCAATCAAAACATGAAAAGCCTTAATATTTCATACCCAAGCGTGTGAGAGAGAACAGATTTCGTAAAGTCGACACCAGAAGATGTGAGAACAAATGTCGTCATTCCCTGCTTGCGTAAAGATTGCAACCAATCTCGCACCTTACTACTTTGCTGCTTCATAAACAAATGAGGATTGTCTCGGCCATGCTCAGCAAAATTCACCAGATCATCTACAATCGACATCTACAATGACTTCTACTAATCTGTTAAACTAAAATATTTTTCATTACACTATCATTACATAACAAAATCTAGTAGAATATATAATTACATAATCAAAATGCATTTATGAAGAGCATCTCTACTGAAATCTAATGTTACCTGTTGGCCAAACAGGAGCGGGCATGTAATTATTTCGAAGAGCTTCATACGCTTCTTCAAGAGCACTTTGATACGTCAAATGATTATTGGGGTTTCCATTTTCTGTCTATAGTAGTATAATATTATGGTACTTATTGCATAGTTGCATTTCAAATGATAAAGTAACAAATTTATGTTGTTAGCCTGCATTCATTGTATTATCCTGATTTATTTGGATTCCATCCATTGTTTTGGCCAATGCATAATTAATATGTGCACTGTAAGTAACATATCCATAAACTAACTGTGGCACCATTCTAGATACCATATTCGTTCTAAAAAGCGCACAGTGCACTTACAATAACAAGTTTAAATCAAAAGCAAACATACACTTGAGATGTCTGAAAAGCGAACCCCAAACACAACGCACCCGGCATATATCGACGTCTTTTTCAAAACGCCCTAGGTCTATAACGGCGTGTTAGGCTTACAACATGGCACCAGGTAAATGAAATATTTGTGGTAAAAAAGAGCAAGATTTGCTTGATATTTAATCTGTGTAAACAGGCTGTACGCTTAAAGGTTATGCTCAGTGGGCGAACAAGTATGCTTGTAGAGAAGCATTATGATGTGTTCTGACCATTCTGAAAGTTTCTTTCAGTTAAACAGCGTATTAAAATATGTTGAGCAATTTAAATACCACGCAATAAGAGGCCGGCATATTCCAAAAAAAACACGTGAATGCACAAATGTCAACCGAATGATTTTCGTCAGACGTAACTTGCACGGTGCACGTAAGAAGCTGCCTATCTCACCCATATTAAATGAGACATCTGTCGTTAGAAATGGACGGTACGTCTGGCGATAATCATTCGATTACGCAATATCACGTGACCTTGTGTTTTAGTTGACGAGACAGCATGATATTTTTAAAGGTGAAATAAGTATTAAATGTGGAGATATATATATATTATTTTCATCACACTTGCAATGGATAAGGCATCGTCTATTGATACTGGATTTTACAGAACAAAAATGATTTTGGCTGAGCAATATCTTTAATGAGGCAGGTGCGCTTAAAAGAACAAATATGGTACATGATAACAGATGTAAAACTACAGCTCAAATTGCTTTATTTCCATAATTCAAAATCATTCTAAATTATGAATTTTAGTATACATGTATCAAAGAATCAAAATTTACTTACAGATATATTTTGATCTATGTGATCGACCAATCTTGCAAATAAATAGATAACAGGAATTTCATATAGGCTATCCACATAAGCATAGTCATCTGTCAAAAAGCGTACAAATAATAATAACCTAGTAATGTGCAGGAAAAGCTAACACATATACATTGAACATCAGACATCCAGGGGTGTGATACACTAACTGAATAAAACTAAATCTTTACTTCTGTGACGAATAATCATCACTCTCCTAATCAAGGGCAAAAGTGATGTTCAACTTAAAATAATGGCTATAAAAGTGATGTTAATACTGGATTTCAATTGAACTTACATATGTAAGTTTATTTAAAATCCAGTAGTAGAGAAATTGTTTAATTCGCATATATAATTACAAGTATTGTAAATTTGACTAATATTATTCTTCTAGATCATGAAATGATATATATCAAAATATAATCTTATATACCTTTAATTTTTCCTACTGTATTCATCATTATCTTATACTGATCCCATTTACCCTTTTCATATTGCTTATACACATCAGTTCCGGATAGAAATTTTGTACCATGGGATGCCCTGTAAAGCATTAAAAAACATATACAAGTTAATATATATAATGGTCGCAAAAATCATGCACCAATGCATGCACATTGCATCTAGATACCGGTACATAGGTTAAGAAGACATCAATCCATTAGTGATAGAATTGTTAGCAACAATCCATAATTATATGGATATAGCTATCATGTCAAACTTCTAGATGCAGACACTAGACTGAATCTATCTCACCTGTAAATCTTTCCCCCAGTTCCACATTTGAAAACGTTGCCTTTCACACCATCTAGAACAACACCTTTAGAGCTGCAAAATTGGAAAAATTTTCAGCTTTTATGCTGTAAAATAACCGATTGCTTTATTAATTTCTCAAATGATAAGAAGAGATGAAAGCCTAGAGAAGAAAAAAATAAACATACTTGTAGCATGACTGTTCATATAATCATAAAATATTTTCATATATTTGGAATTCATGGTTCATACAAAAGATCATGCACAAAATTCAAGGACTTTTCAAGGCCAGGTCACCATATTTTCAAGGCCCTAAATCTAATTTTTAAAAACCCTTGCTTCCATTATATATTGCTGCAAAACTAACTAACAACTATTGTATTCTTTATTATGATTTTCTTTCCCCACAAGTGAATTTCTTGGCAATTGCGCTGTCCGGAAACATTTCTATGAACAGCTTATCAATTCCTTTGAATGAATTGTAAGAGTTATGATCGGTGACAGTTTTCAGACACCACAAGACCTCTGATTTTAGAACGTCATTTTTGCTCACAAAGTCCGTTAGGCATCTAGCTCCAGGTAGTGCTTGAGGCAGCGGTGGAGGAGGAGGAACAACCATTAGCCCATCACCAGGCGTGTTGTTCCCAACTGTGGCCGGTATACCCTGCCCTACAGAGGTGGATGGTCCGGCCTTTAGGTCTGCCGACGTCGTTGAAGTTTTTGATTTAAAAAATCCGCTAATAGTGAATGATTTCCCAATGCTGCTATCCATGTTTTGGCAATGTTTTGCTCCCTTGGAATGTGATTTCAGAGCACTTTCTCCCATCGTTGTGAGGTCTATTTCTTTGCAGCAAACACGACAAAATGCCCTATACCTGTTTCCTTTGACAGGCTGTATCCATTCCTTGTAAGGGTCTGCTGTCATCCAAGTATTGTTAAACGTGCATTTCCCCATGTTGGTAGCGATAGCTATTGATATTCAAATTATTTGGCCTCTCAAGTTTTCGTTCACCGCGTCCGCCATTTGCATAGATTGCTAAAACCACGAGGAACACACGAAGCTGGCCGATGGTTACCGAATGACGTCACGTTCTATTTATAACCCTCCAATCCATAAATGACAGCACGCGTCACCTGGGCGTAGCGTGATCGAGACAAAATCTATTACGACACGTCATTTAAATCGAGTGCATTTTTGCACACCGGTAAAAGCGTATACATGATGTGTGGTTCAATCGAGTACATTCGATAATGGCGGCGCTTTTCAAGCCAGAAATTGATTTTTTAAGACGTTTCTAAGCCCCAACCCTAGTTTTCAAGGCTTTTCAAGTACTAAAATTATTTTTTCAAGGCCCCTGTCTGTTTTCCAGGCTTTTCCAGGCAAAAGCTGAAATTCAAGGACTTTTCCAGACTGTACGAACCATGTTGGATATTTACAGCTCTGATGATGAATTCATTTATTCAATAGTACTTAGCTAATAAACTTTAGAAAATTTAATTCAAAATTATCTTTTTTGGCCAGCATTTCACCACCAGTTATGACGGAAAAATACAACAATTACAATGCCACCGACAATAAAACTTACCAGAAGCCTTTTACATCATTAAAGTCTGGAAATATTTTCTTCTCATAACCCTTTTTTGTGACAAGATACTTCACAGACAGTTCATAAATTATCTGAAATCAAAAGATAAATTAAAACCCACTACACTCTAAATCTAATTTGGGTGTTATAATTGTAATAACATAATGCAATCTGCAGCCAGTAAAACCAAGGGTACATACACTACTTGGTTCTTTGTACATTATTGCCACAGAACTGGGGTGGCAATCTGGATATGTCCAAGATGTAATTAATGGCTGGCCAATCAATGTCCAAGTAATTGAACAAAAATTAAAAGTGGCGAGTTCTGTTATTTTGGTAACATGTTGTCCAGTAGTGGAGGCTGTGAACCGCCTGCAACTGTAAGATGCTAGACTGCTTGGGGCAGCTTTTGTGAACTCCTGCCAGTCCTCACCAACAGGTACATGTATAGACTTAATTATCAAGAGGGCAATGAGTGAGCAATAATGAAGATGGACAAAATAAACCAGATTGGACCATTTTGACCTGCAATCAAAAGTTTCTGATTGGTCCCCATTCTTCAGTTCCCATATTTGAGGCATGCATTCTTCTTAATAGTGAAGTTAAAACTTTTGTATCACGCACAAACTACACAAGTCGTCTGGATTTTTTTCACGAAGACTGGTATTCTGCCCATATCTTTGTCAATTTCAATGCTAACTAAAATCTGATAACAGATTCATAATCCTCACTCAAAATTCTATTAGGAAAGTACTTTACATGAATGACATAGGATAAGTGATAGCTGAAAATTACCTTAGAATATTTAAAGTCGTGTTAGTTTACAATGACGCGAGCGACCGGAAGTAGTCAATGGACTGTTTGGTTTGGATTAATTCTACTGCGCAACACGTCCCGCGCAATTGGGAACTGAAGAATTTTCGACTTGTGTTGAAGTTGAAATTTGAAGCCTATCATCAGTATGTATTCTACTTACATTAAAAAAATTATAGAAGTCATATTTCGCCAATACTCCATCCATGTCAAATCCAACAGCATCAAACTTTGTAAATGCAAATCTGGACATTTTGTCAGCTCAAAAGTTGCTAGTCATTTGACATACAGTTCTGAAAATAAATGAAAAACAAATCTAATAAAGTATAAAAGTTGCAGCCTATAAAAACAAAGTACATACATATATGTATTATAATCTGGAATAAATATTTAGAAGTTTCTGTGGTGCATCTTGAAATAATGTTCAAGATTATAAACAAGTAGTCGTCGTGAACGCCATAAATCTCCCCTTCCTAGATCAGGCCCTTTTAGGTCAATCAATTTTAAAATTAGTAATTCAAATTCATTGTACATACATTTATAAAGAATATCATAGAAAGGCAACAAATCTAATCAGAATGAAAATACAAAACCATCGTATTAAAACTTCATCAAAAGTGGGCTAAAGTACACCAAAATCTAAATTCATAATAATTTGTTTCTAAAAACACATCGTATTTTCATCAAAAGTAGGAAAAGGTACACCAAATTCTAATTAGGTCTGGAGAGTAAGTAGTACGAGGAAGCTAAATGTGAAATTTGGTGATAATAGGTCGAATACTTCTTCCTTCTCTCGGTAACAAGGTAGTAACACGTATTACTCATAAGTTTTTCAAAAGTAGGCCAAAGTACACCAAAATGAATTCAGCTGTGGAGACTAGTACAGTGAACAAAATTGTAAAGTTTAATGACCATAGGTGAAATACTTTTTCCAGTCCAGTGGTAATAATTGTTTTATCCGAATATTCCGTAAATTTTTCAAAGTAGGCCAAAGTACTCAAATTTCAAATCAGGTGAGGAGAGTGATATAGTCATACAAAATGTCAAGTTTGGTGAGGATAGGTCATAAACTCTTCCCAGGAGACAGATAAACACAAATTCATAATAATTTGTTTTTAAAAAAAACACATCGTAACTTCATCAAAAGTAGGCCAAAGTACACCAAAATCTAATCAGCTCTGGAGAGTAGTACAACGAAGCTAAGTATGAAGTTTGGTGACCATAGCTCAAAAGCGTCTCCCTGTAGCATGGTAACAAACTTTATTACGTAACGCTCATAAGTTCATAAAAAGTAGGCCAAAGTACACCAATATCAAATCATGTGAGGAGAGTGATATATACATACCAAATTTTAAGTTTGGTGATGATAAGTCATAAAATTTTCCCAGGAGACAGATAAACACAATTACGTAATAATTTGTTTTTAAAAACACATCGCAACTTCATAAAAAGTAGGCCACAGTACACCAAAATCTAATCAGCTCTGGAGAGCATTACAACAAAGCTAAATATGAAGTTTGATGACCATAGGTCTAATACTTCTCCCTGTAACGTGGTAACAAACTTTATTACGTAACGCCATAAGTTCGTCAAAAAGTAGGCCAAAGTACAAACATATTCAATTTGCAAAGCAATCGCTCGAATAATCTTTGCTTTATGAGCCTGTTTATTCCGGGCGGACATACATACGGACATACGCGGACAGAAGCAAAGCCTAGAAATCACCCTCGGACTTCGTCCGGGGAGATTTAATGTTGATTGTGTTCAATACGTTTGAAGTAGATAACGGCAAAATCGCCTGGCCAACTATAAGAAATACATCTCCGAACTTTGACACTTTCAGATATTATGGGAAGATTTAACATTAGTGACAATATTTCATTCCTGTGTGATACTTTTTGGAGAAATATCCCTATCCTTATTCAGAAATACTTCTTTCATGGCTGTGGCTATTCGTCCGGCACACCGGAAAAATTACAAGTAGTCTATGCATCCGGCAACCACGCCGGACAATTAGGGAGAAGTCTAGGCTGTATGTCCAGCGGGCGTTGCTATTTAGCAACAATTAGAAGCAAGCAGACGGATAATATGGTTTGGAATAAATGTTTATAAATTACATGTACAATAGTTTAGGGGAACTGCTATCGCTTGCGATAGCCCCCGGGAACTGCTATCGCTTGCAATCTTCCAGATCTTAGGCATCCAGGTCTAGGGAAATACATTAATACTGCTTTATATTTTTGATAATCAGAATAATTAATACTAAATGTTAAATTGGAAAAGGAGAACATCGAAGATAAAGATAAAGCTATTTTTTTTAAGAAACAACATGTTAGAACAAGACCAAGTGAATGCCGGACAAATAGACCTCTTCTTATTGGTCCGGTGAGATCGCCGGACAAATAGACTAGCGGTTATTTTTTTTGTGCGCCGTACGAATAGCCAGTGCTTACTTTAAAATATAGTCTAGCTAACAGCAAGAATATATATATATATATATATATATATATATATATATATATATATATATATATATATATATATATATATATATATATATATATATATCAATACATCTGACTTTGTTACCAGCTAGTGGGCCCATTTGTCATAGCTAAATTGCAACAGAGCTTTGCTGTCATGATCTTTATTGATCCAAAATTTGTATAAATATTCACTTTGAAGTAGACACCCAGTAAATGAGTTATTTGTGAAAGGTACTTTTGCTAATATTTTGCCTCCAGAACAATGACGCCACGTAATTATGTAACATTCCACTCACAATTACAGTAAACATAAGAAGATATAGTTTTTCAATGTTATTCCATTTATCTCTGGTCCATAATTTAGTCAAAATACATAATAATCGGGAAATTATATAAGAAGTTAAAAAAAAAACAGTATAGTTTGCTACGGTACTATTCCATTTTGTGCGGATCTCAACGAGCAACGGCATTTCTAGGTCTAGATACATTAAACAGTCGTATACCCTGTAGAATGCCTGAATGGGTTATGAACTGGCGGTTATGAGATTTAACTGTTATATATGCACACAACTATCAAATTTGTTGTTTTATTGTGTAAATGATTACATTTCAATGTAATAATTAAGAGAAAGAGAATCATATTGTTAAATAAATGTTACTATAGATCAATGCAAAAGAAAGTGGGTAAGCTGAAACCTAAAAAACAAAAGTCAAGTTTTAGACAAACATAAAATGTATCTGATATTTTCAATATTTTTTTAAGCATTGTAATAATCTTCCTATACCCTTTTATCAATATAGTCTATTCTAAAAATTTCTTAATATATATATATTTGACAAGTCTAGCCAATTATGACAAGGCGTTTCTTATCATCCTATTATGGCGGCTTAGTTGTAATAATCGACGCCGAAATAGTATATTTTTACTCTTTTATTGGTAAGAACATCATTTTCTCCATTAAATATAAGTTTTTGTAAAACATCCAAATTTGCGGATTATATTAATGCCAAGTTAAACGATGAAAGTGTGCCATTTAAGCAGTGATTAGTGTAAACATTGCGGTTGTTCATTGTGTGCGACACGAACATGAGTGACAGATTGCTGTCATTGATGAACACTATAGTTTGTTATAGTTTTCGTAATTATAGCTGGTTTAAATTCAACAGAATTGCAATTTAACATGATATGATGAACTTGTATAGATCTACCTCTGATTACTGGATTCAGGTTACGTCCACAACTCTGGTTATCATGTCCATGACAATATCTTATGGCTTTTTTGACAGTATTTTGAGCACCTCACACCCATCCCGTATATTTTTTTGTTTAAACCATCGTAGCACAGCTTTTAATGAACTACCAATAGGGTTTAAGGTGTCAAAAGGAAGCTACTTACTTGTATCTATATGGTGTCGAAGGCAAGACCTCACGCTGGATTTCTGAGTTCCTTCTTGGCCGTACCCAGAGTGTCTTAGTCGATGGCGTTAGATCTCATACTCGTAGTCGCACCGATGGGGATCCTGTCATGTCTGGAGTACCCCAGGGCACAGTCATGGGCCCCCTACTATTTCTTTTGTACATAAATGACCTACCGTCTGTTCTCAATCCATCCACTTCATGCCGTTTGTTCGCCGATGATTGTTTGATCTATAGATCAATCCACTCTATGGAGGACAAGGTCATCCTACAAAAGGACTTAGATTCACTCTTTGAGTGGGGTCAGGTCTGGGGCCTCAAGTTCAATGTGTCCAAGTGTAACATCCTCCACCTTGCGAGACAGACCCAGAAACCTGTTCGTTTCTACACCCTAGGCGGTGAGATTATTGGTTCTGTCCCTGAGGCGAAGTATCTGGGCGTCACACTGTCAAACAACTATGGAGCCCGGTCTTCACAGTGGAGGCCTCACATCTTGGACACAGTTTCCCGTGCCAACCAACGTCTGGGGTTCCTACGTAGGAATCTCCGCGGTTCTCCCTACAGACTGAGAGAGACAGCATATTTCACAATCGTCAGGTCATCTTTAGAATATTGTGGGGCTATTTGGGACCCATCAGTTAAAGAGGAAATTGATTCCCTAGAGATTGTTCAGAGGCGAGCAGCACGTTGGGCTCGTGGAGCCCGCGGTGTCATATCAGTCACAGACCTACTGCGTGACCTTGGCTGGCAAAGCCTAGCAGACCGGCGGCGTAATCAGCGTTTATGCCTATTTTATAAGCTTTTGCATGGAGGCCTGGATTTGCCACCAGAGAGCGTTGGCATTAAACTACATCAAGGTAGAGCCACTCGGGGCTCTCACCAGTGGAAGATAGTAAGACCTTCAGCCGGCGATAGGCAATCTCCACTGTGGAAATCGACAGTTTTAAGAACAATCCCGGAGTGGAACAGCCTTAACCCGGGAACTGTCAGTGCCGACTCTATTACCACTTTCAAGAGTCGGCTATCTGCCAACCCTTAGGCAGAAAGTACCCTCTCTCCATTCACCCGTTGCCTCATTAGAGGAGGCCAGTCTCTTATCTGACACTGGCTAATTTGTGAATTATCTATCCAGATCCAGAACACAATTTTTATGGTTCATTAAAATTACATGATCTATGATGCATTTTGTTATGAAATAACGTGTGCACACACATCCCGTAGGTGGCGATAATATGCGATTTGAACAGGTTTATTTACATTAGATCTTACTAGAAATTTTCTTTTTATACTTTGGCAACGGGAAAACTATTTTGTTCAAATTAGTAATATTTTGTACTTGCTTGGATGCTAAATATTTTTTTTTTTAAACATACAGGATGGGTGTGACCTACGGGATGGGTGTGCATTGCTCTATTATCAGTAGATCAGAAGCTATTATGAACATTCACCTAAGTTGCTACAATGCTGTGGCAATTTGTTTTGCATCAGTAACAAAACATTTGGTTTATATTGCAAGTAATACAGAGTTCTTGTTCGGGCTGCGCCATGCCCCTGATACGCATTAAAATCTCAAATGGCGCACTGTCTTACCATCTCAAGGGGTCTCTTAATTGCAATGCCAATGGTCATTTATTTTCATTAGAAACCCTCAAAGAAATTCTTCTAATTAAGAACAAATCCACAAATCCATTGTTTTTCTCTCAAATGTATGGCTGCTATTTTGAATACACCGTCTCGGAGATTGGGAAGACCATGCGGGATGCGCAACATGCACATTAACTCAAGAAATCCTGCATGCATGTAATACTAATGCGCCATTCCCAAGCACAGTATTTTCCCTCCTCGTCAGTAATAATATTTGGTCATTTAAACACCGATAACAGGTGATAATTAACTTTATTCTTTGAGAATCTGGTTTGTTTTTGTGATTCGGCTGCCATGACATACATATGCGATTTTCTATAATAAGTGTGTGACGTCTGACGTTTATTGTTCTATGTACACATGCAACTTCAAAAAATGTGCATATGTATTTCTGTTTTTTTTTTCTGATTGTAAAAAAAATCACATGCAAGATTTTATTGAAAGTAACATGGAGAATGATATAAAGACATTAAAATCTAATCAGTACTATTTGCTATAAGCTTGTTATCTAAGATAATCCAATGTAGCTCACTGGAGAATGGCTAAAACAGGATCCTGAAAACTCAGAATAAGTAGCTGTAGTGGTTAGATAGCATTTTACATGCCTATTCTCAATCTCTCTTTTTCATTGTATTCTTTCAGGATTGAATAAGCAATTTCAATAATTTAGTTTTTCTTAGCTTTCAATAGCATCGATGTTTCGAGTGCAAAAACTATGAATCAAAATATATGAAAAAAGCGTTTCACTTTTTTGCTGATAGTTTAAAAAATCACCCATATATTCATAGATTGAAAAAATCACCCATAAGTTTAACTTACACGGGGGGATTCCCCCATTGTACGTTTTTTTCTTCATAATCTCTGCATCTGCACAAAAACGTTGCTATTTGTCTGGTGCCGTAACAATAATGTAAGCTACACTTCGTGGTCTGTGCAAATTAGTACACAGTGGCAGGAAAACTGCACGGCGTTGTGGGAATAGCACAATGTGATCATATTTCTGAGAAATATCTCAAATTTATTGCAACTTCTATGGATTAACAGTGCGTCGGTTTTCTTAATGATCAAGAATCAATGCTGGTAGACTAGGCTAGTTTATAGTAATAAATGGAGTCATGAATGAGTCGTGCGGACCTCACAAATGTGAGCAAAAGTATGAATAGTTAACGTATTTTTATGAGGTCTCAATGCAAAGATGGCATGAAAATGATTCCAGTTATGTATGACAAGTGATGGTTTTGCACACGAAATATGAGTATTTCGGGGCTCAATTTTGAAGCAGATAATGTGTGTTTGGTGGGTAAATATATGTTCTCACAAATAGAATGAAAATGTTATCACTGTGCAACTTATTTTCTTCTAATCATACATTGAGATGTCAAGGTTATGTTGTTGTTGTTGTTGTTGTTGTTGTTGTTGTTGAAAATGAAACTAGAACTACAAGTATTTACATACAAATATGTCAGGCAAAATCAAACTGGTATTTTTATGAAATCCTGTGACTGCAGTCGCCCAGTTGGCTCAATAAGTTGGTGAATGCTAATGTTAATGAAATCAACGGTTGTTTTATTTCAGTCAATTGTAATTATCTACAATGCCGCGACGATCCACCCGTGCAAAACCAGCAGAAGGAGGAGATGTAGAAACTGAAAGTCCGGCCCCACGAGGCCGAAGAAGTACCAGGGCGGCAGTGACCAAAGCAGCTGGTGAGACTCCTGAACCACCAGCAGAAAAACCTACAAGAGCATCATCTCGAAGCTCTGCCAGGCAGGAAGCAACACCAGTTAAAAGTTTGCCAAGGTACTTGTAATTATATTCATGTTGATGTGAAGGTTGCAAAATACTCTAAATATTAATTCATTCTAACCTGTGAGAATATTTCCAATATATTATGCTGCAGATTGTTGACTTCCATAACTTAAAGGTTCAAGAGAAAAGAGTATCATTTTTTGTGTGTTCTTAGTGGAATGTGTGACACAAAAATGATTTTTTGACATCTTCTATATTATAGGCAGGCCAGAGGTAAAGGCAAGGGAAGGGGAAAATCACCAAGGCAAAAGGAGGAGGATTCCGTTAGTGAAGATGGTAAGCACTAAATCATGTTTACTGCTTATGTAAATAAAGTTAGCTTTCGTTATTGATTTGTTACATGTTATAGTTTACATGTAAGTACTAAGTACGCATAAATACCGAAGCAGTTTCGCATCAAATTACTTTGAGATGTTTGTTTTCAATGGTCTAAATTTATTTTTAATTGATTGATTTTAGAAGAGGAGGAAGACACCACAGAACAAGGTGAAGCTGAAGCCAATGATGATGGGGACGCAGAAGCTGTTCAAGAAGTGGCAACTCCTAGTAAGCGAGGCAAAAGTCCAAGAGGAGGCCGTGGCAGAGGTCGAGGAGGAAGAGGAAGAGGTGGCCGAAAAAGCCGTGGAGGCCGCAAAAAGGCAGCGACCCCAACTGACAGTGAGGATGAAGAAGAAATAATTGATGCTGATGTGGAAGCTGAAACTACACAGTCAGCACCAGCTGTACCACAGCAAACGACACCAGTTACCTCTCCCAAACGTGGAAAAAGATCATCTCCAAGAGCCAGTGCTCCAGCTACTTCGCCAACAACCTCTCCCAGTAGACGCAGTTCAAGAGGTGCAGCAAAAGCAGCATCAGAACTTATAAAAGATGTGGCTGCAAACGAGATGGAAGATGTACAGGAAGCTGAAGATAGTTCAAGAGGAACAAAAAGAAAAGCAGATGTCGAGGAAATGTCTTCTGAAGAGTCAAAAAAGCAAAAAACTAGTACAGAAGAATCAGAAAGTGCTGGAGACATGGATACTGAAAAAGAAGCTGAACCTGAGTCTATGGAAGTGCAAGATACTCCTGAAACAGAAAAGAAAGACGATGGAAATGAAGATAAAGTACCTGCACCCATGGAAAATGATACAAAAGATGTTGACAGTGAAGCCACAGAGATGCAAGAAACAACAGAATCTAAACCTACAAAAGTTGTTGATTCTGGTGAAAAAGAGACTGCCGCATCAGAGGTAAATGCTGAAAAAGAAGTTCAACAAGAAAGTCAACCAGCCGATTCCACAAAAGAAGTGGATCAACCTTCAGAAGAATCATCTACACAACAAGAACCCAGTACTGAAGTGCCTACTAGTTCAAACGAGCCAATGATTCAAGACGAAGTTGACACTAAAGTACCAGAGACAACACCAATGATTCAAGACGAAGTTGACACTAAAGTACCAGAGTCAACACCTATGATTCAAAACGAAGTTGACACCAACGTACCAGAGCCAACACCAATGATTCAAGACGAAGATGACACTAAAGTACCAGAGACAACACCAAGTAGTGATGTTACATCCGAACAGCCAGTGGAATCATCTACAGAAACCAATGAAAGTGAGGCAAAAGTTGAACCCGTTGCAGAGGCTGCATCTGATGAGCCTGAGCCTGCAAAGAATGAAAAACCAGCTACTGAAGAAATTGAAAAAAATGTTGAAGATGAGCCATCTGAAATTTCCACCAACGCTGTTCAATCAACACCCAGTGAAACGAATGATAACAATAAAGATATTAGCGAAGATTTCATTGTTGTCAACAAAGATCAAGTTCCTGCCCACGATAGCGCTGAAGTACAAGAGTCTTTGCCCAAAACACAACCAGATTCCCAATCTAAATCAGAAAAAGAAGAGACTGTGCCTGTTGAAAGCTCTGTGAACTCAGCTGAAAATGTAAATCATACTGCACAGTCATCTGCACCAAACGGTAAAGTACATGAAGAAAATCCAAATCCTAACGTCCTGACAACGAGGAAGTATGTTGCTAGCAAGGACTGTCAAATGTACACAGAAGTTGAAAAGCATTTTACTGTTGCATCGTACAATATCCTAGCAACTTGTCATGCAGTGAATGGCTTCAACCGCGGAACTGAATATGAGTGGACTTCAGCTGAAAAATTAACACTGGAAGCTAGACATAGTCTGCTTATGAAAGAATTGCAATATCTTGCAGCTGATGTAATATGTTTGCAAGAAGTTACTCCATCATATTTTGATGCAACGTTAGTGCCTGCACTCCGAGAGTAAGTGTTCTTGAACGTACTTTTGGTTTAAATCTTGATGTGATGTTTTTATGTCAAAGCTCGATAGTTGATGTCTAAGTATCAATATGTGTCAAAACTTAACATAAAAGTAGAACATGTAGTGTATCTTGTGTGCATCATAATAACATGCTATTTCAATACTGGATGCATATTATCGTACATGCAAAAATGTTTTTGTTCTTTTAGATTGGGCTATGAGGGAAATATTAAGAAACGTCTTGGTGATCTTGATGAGGGTGAGGCAACATTTTACAGAACAAGTCGATTTGAATTAGTTGAATCAATTGGACATGGCCTCAGAGACTTAATATTCAAGGTAAATTTTAAGTATTCTGTCAAAATTTTACTCTGTTAATTTCTCTTCGTACTATCAATTTTAATGAAGCAGACTTAGGATTTTGAAAAATGCAGTCAGCAGGATGATTTGTACTCTTGATTTTTTAAATGAATACAGGCTATTGTCAAGAATTTCAAATTGTTTTGGCCTATACATATATATTTTATGTCCAATGTTTTTATAGGATGTTGAAGGGTTGAATGAAGACATTAAAGCACCGGTACGTTCAGTTCTTATGGAGAGTAGCCAATCAGTTGTGCTTCTAACCAAATTGAAGTGTAAGCACACTGGAAGCAGTCTCACTGTTGGCAACGTGCATGTTTCTTGGGGTAGACTGCAGGCTCCAGACATTCAATGTCTTGAGGTAAGGAATCAACCTTCTATAGGAATTTTATCAACATAATCTAAACAATATAGATATTTATAATGATCACATATTCTTTTTAGTCATTTTTTTAATAGCAGTCAGAGTTTGTTACACAAATTATTGTACAGTGGACCCTGCCTTGTGTGGCCCCTCCAATAAGCGGCCACCTGCTTTATCCTGCCTGTTTCGCCGTGCATCAGCTAATTTCCTTTATCATTAACCTGTTTTGGACAGCCACTGTTTTAAGCGGCCAACGGTCACTTTTAAGGCCAAAATTGGTCCGTTTTACCCGTAACATGCGCAGGGCTGAACACTAGCTGGTGCCCTGGTGTCCTGGGCACATAAAATCCATGTCAGGGCACATCAAATCTTAGACTCCTGTGCCCTGATGGGCACGCCATAAAAAAGAACCAGTTATTATATTTTAGCCAAACCATCAATCCACAATGCCGATATTCTCTATGGTAAAACATACATTGTATAAATAAAGTTTTCATGTTGATCTGATTGATAGTTGATCTATTATTTGTTTTGATTTTTTCTATTTTGCCATCTGCGGCTTAGTTTAAAAAATTTCAGGGCACATAAAAATAAGATCAAGGCACATGAATTTGGACCATCACTTGCCCTGCTGGGCACGCGAAAAAAAAAGTTAGTGTTAAGCCCTGAATGCGGCCGCTTTGTTTTGTTTCGGCTGCCAGCCGTTAGTCATTTCGATGCAATCGTTTATTGGCTGATACAACGGTTTATCATTACCCAATTATCCACTGGTCAACCCAAACAAAGACATAACAGACTCGATTATTCATTGGTCAACGCAAGCAAAGACACCAAGGACGCAATTATCCATTGGTCAATCTAAACAAAGACATTAATGCACATGTGCAGCATAAATGTTTGGCGAAATAACTGTTTGTTGTTTGTCCTTCACCTTGCTGTAACAAACTAAACCGAACAACAATGGATTTCTTTCAATTTGAATAGAGTTTCTGTTATTGATTAACACCACACATACATATAATAATAATGGATATAAATAAAAGGATTGCACAATTGTATTGGAATAAAAAAAAAAAACGGTCGGTTTCCAACAGTTTGTGCCACGTGTGGACTGTTTTAAATGTTTGACTTGCATTATCGCCATGCTGGGGTGGCCTCTACAAACCATAACGTGTCCTGTTTCATGCGGCCACCTGGCTTATGCGGCCAGTTTGTGTCTGCAAATGGGGTGGCCGTATAAGAAAGGGACTACTGTATATCTTTCATAATCTACATCTCTACAAACCTATTGAATAAATGAAAAATTATGTTGTTTATGTGTCAAAGCTATTCCACTATGGGCACTTCTATTTTGACGAGTAAAAATCCATGTGACAAGCAATGAGATGGTTGTGAAGGTTGATGCCTGTTTGACAAGCTTCTATTGATGCATAGTACAAGATCAAAATGTTGACTTGTGGTATTTTAAAACTTTATACTTTTTTTTTCTTAATACATGCATACATGTATATATTATATAGATTTCTGCAACTAAAATCATTCGTATCAAGAGCATGAAGCCAAGTAACCTGCCTGTATTATGTACCGTAATAAAGTTACAGATGGCTTTTTAATATTCCCAGAGTATTAAAAGAGGTCCCACAGATCACCCACGCATTTGCCAATTTGGCACCCTATCAAATAACCAAAGCTGTTGCATACAGAGTTGCCAAGTATTCCGAAATTTCGGAATCATTCCGAAATATGAAGCAAATTCCGATCATTCAGATCGGTAAATTCCGAAATTCAGGGGAAATGACCAAATATTTTTTAAAAACTTGTATTTTTTCTTAAAATACCGATGTTTTTTTTTCCGCACATGGGCGCTGCCATTATGGAATATACTCGATTGAACTACGCATTGTGTAAACACGCTTTTACCGGCGCGCAAAAATGCACTCGATTTAAATGACGTGTCGTAAATGGATTTAGTCTCGATCACGAAACCCAATGTTACGTGTGCTGCCATTTATGCGGTATCCAGTCTCGATGATTGAGACTAACAGATTCTGATTGTTGTCGTGAAATGCACATGCTCAACTAGCCTCGTTCAACCAGACTCTGTATTGCATGAGCGCCGCCATTACAGAGTCTGGTTGATCGAGACTAATGCTCGACAAGACCTATCAACGGTATATGAAAGTGAAACTGATAAGAATTATTGAAAATTAATGAATCTATGCGTTCACCAGTAATGTAATGATGAAACAATACATGGAAAAGTATTCAATAAAATACAATGATCTAACTGCATTGAAAAAGATTGTGCGTCAAGCCCGATAATCGCGATATCGTTTGATTGTAGTATCAAACATAGTGGTGGATACGACATTGTCATTGTGGAGCATGAGAAATCAAAATAACACATGAGTATGGTGAAGATTCGTCATGCATACAAGACATTAGATGCATTATTATTGTTGTGCACGCCTGACTTTCTAAGGTAATATGCATTTGCATATCGCATTTGCTCTTCCAACTCTACATGGCTGACTATCATTTTGGGAGTCAATAGAGTAGACTCGGGGGGAGAGTGCGAGAGGGGCGATACCCCCATCTTGTGGCAGGAGTTTTTGGGGAGTATCCCCCAGTATATATTTTTTTCAAATGTGATGCTTTTTTCTGAAATTCAGTGTGTAATTTGCAGCAAATTTTGGTATTTGAAAGACTTAAAGTAGATCTGTTTTTTTTTTCAAATGTCTAACAAGATTCATTTCATCACTTTCAAAACTGTACTACTCACGTACATTTGTCATTGATTTTTCCGAACTTTGAACGTCTTTACGAAAAGAAGGATGACCATCGTCCAAACCTTTGTGTTTATTTTTAATCAAATATGTTGAAACCAAGTTAATTACACTTTTATGTGCATGTTTACTGGCCTTTGTTCCTTCTAAATTCATAACAGTGTTATTAAATAGTCTTATTTGAATATAAGTTAAAAATCCATATTAAACGTAAGATTCAGAAATTTTGGCCTCGGAATTCAGAAATTTCAAAATTTGAGGTTGGCAACTCTGTGCATATTGCACCATCCGAAAAACAACAACAAAAGACGACTAAACTAATGCTATATAACAGTTTGCCATAACTGCATCCCAGATACTTAATTTTGATAATTGAATAGGTGTGTGACATTTTTGTATTAGTGTTACCTAAAAATGAAAGTCTGCTATGTCCAGGTTTGTGCAGCTGTGAAGGAGCTTGTTTCCATGGCTGGCGGCGTCTTACAGCCTCATCTTATCTGTGGAGATTTCAACAGTCCCCCACTCACACCGGCCTATCAAGTGGTTTCTGATGGATATCTTGATGATCGCAACATGGCAATCTTGCAATCATTGACAAAAGTGCAGTTGGCTGAAAGCAAGGTAAATTTTCTGCTGTTTAGTGAATTGCATGTAGTTCAACTCACAAACATTTGAAGAATTTTTCATGACTCAAGTGACTTTGCTTTTGTAGGATGCTTTAGTCAATCTTTTGTGGAAAGGATTCCAGCACACCGCCAACAGTCTCAAGAGTGTCTATAAGCACATAACTGTAAATATATTTTTTTGACATTTGCAAAATCATTTGATAGATATCTATGATTAAATGGCATGACAACATATTTATGCAGAAATATTTACATGTTTGAATGTGCAGCTTATTTTGTGTTGCTTTATGGTTCTATGAATCTAAATGCCTTTTGTGATTCCTAATGATATTTTGTTTTCAGGGTGATGAACCATTTAGCAGCAATTTTCCTCATGACAAGACGTTGCGTGCTGTGGATTACCAGTGGTTCAGCAGTAACACCGTCGTTGGCCTCGGAGTCCTAGCCGCTGTCGACCCAAATCTCATCAAGTCCGGCATCCCCAACGAAATCTTCCCATCAGATCATTTATCTACAAAAGCCAGATACAGTTTTAAATAAATTATCAGCTTGATAAAGCTTAGAATTTCATCAAAGGCTCATTTACAGTTGTTGCTTAACATCTCAAGCACTTAATTATGAACCAGCATTCGGATATGAATCTGAAGTAGTGAGGTTGTTTTACATTAGTTGGTATTACTGCATGGTGTATATTACAATATTCCTTTAAGAAGATCCCAAATAGGTAAAGATACATGACTGCTTAAAATTCCACTTTTAATTTTGATGGCAAAATAATGATTTTGATGACAAAATTGTAACTTAACATGCATTACCTGACATTAGAATAATATTATTAGCCTGTAAGGAAAGGGGTTAAACCCAGTAGTAGTAGTTGTATATGCCAAAGTGGGCTGTACAATGTAAATATTTTTGCACAAAACATATAATGTTCAAATGATGATGTATTTCTCTTGCCCTCTTTATGACAAGTGCACTCACAAATACCTACAATATTGCATTTATTAAAAAATGTTTTAGTAATTGTTATTCTGAAAAAAATTTGTTATGAATCACAAATTCATAGGGGATTTATTTTTTATATGTATATCACATATGGATAATGCAATCTTTTTATATAAAAGTTGGGTTGGTTATATTTTATGCTGAATATCAAGTACATGAGGAGTGCATCTTTTTAAGATTTTTAAAATGGTCCATTGACTCCACTAATGCCTTTAATTTGTATTCTAAATGAATGAGCCCTATGTAAATTGAAGATAGGCATGTTTTTGGAAATCTGGTCATAGCTGTTTTTATGTATATGTCAAATATGAAGTAGAAAGTGTTTCACTTACTGATTTTAATTAGGTTAAAGATATTGTATAAATGTTCTAGATTTGTAAAAAAAATTCTAGCTTTTTTCCATTGTTTACGGTCGATACTTATTATTTTCAAACCCTTACAAAATTGGTTGTCTCTTTCCGCAATGTAAGGCTGGAACGTTGGTGAGCCTTTCATGAAGACTGGTTTGTTAAATGAAACCAGTTCAGTTCTATGAATATTTGAGAAAGCTCCGATCAACTCTCCTTTAAGGTTACCTTCTGTCTAATCCAATTTGACTAATACCTTGGGTGAAATTGTTGCAATTTCAAATGCAACCATCAAAAGGACTAACTTCTGAGCTGAGGAAGGTCACTGTTTAAGAGTCGCAGATTGGTGCTGAGGGAAAATTAGAATAGTAGTGCATTTGGAGATCTCATTGTAAATGCTTTGTGACGTAATCTTTGGCTACCTTTTTAATTGTTAAAGAATAATTTATTTTCATACTGTTATTGAAGAGGTGTTGAATTAGTTTGATATACGTTAATGAGCAAATGATAAATACTGTAATTTTTGTAAGATTTTTGTTGAAATATGAATGCATTTTTAATATTTGTGACAATCAATGTACTAAGGCACCAACATCAGAGTATGTAGACCACCATTAGATAACCTATTATTGTAATGACCATGATTTCATAGAATTGAGTGAAAGCATAAATAACAAAATCTAGTACTACCCCAACTCCTATTTTACCCGTTTTTGTTTTGTTTTTTTACTTGGATACCTTCGATTGCATCATGACAAATCTGTTTTCTAACAGTTCTTTTTCACCTATCTTGAACTACTGATAATATAGTACCATTATCTGGAATTGAATTAAATTTTATTAGAATTATTTATTACCTTTACCATTTCACTTCTGGTTATTACGTATTCCAATGTTAGTACCTTTGTTAATGTTGAACATATATTCCCATACATATGTTGAAATTTATGTAGATATTTTATTTTTCACACTGCCAAAGTTAAAGATTTTTTACAATTTGACTCAACTTTTGTTAATTCTGGGTCATGTTAATTTTGTGTGTATTCAAAATCTAATGCTAATTAAAACAATGTTTAATATATAATTCTGGAAATCGGCTGCATTTATATTTCTATTTATGTAAATAAAAATAATGTGCGCATATGCTCATCTAATTTTAATTTGATTAACGCAATTACACTGATTCATACTACATTTCACACACATTGTACACATGCTATATGGTGATATTTAAACTTAAGTTTTCTGTGAAACTTTTTCAATCCTGAATGGACTTCTTCGAGAAAGGTGACATTTACTATATTATCGGTATACAAAAAATATTAATGAATAACCTGTATACTGGCATACATTTTTGAGAGCTCCCTCTAAAGAACGTATAGCCGTTGTGGCCAAGTTGTGTCTGTTATAATTGGCAGTATTTAAATTATTGGCACCATCAAAAGCAATCATTAAACAATATATTATTTTCCCTCTAATTTAGTGTTGTCCACCACGTCCCATTATGAAGTAAGATTTACCTTGGAGATAGACATAGTTATGATTGGATGGTGCAAATAAATTGAGCACTGTACATGTACATGTACCTAGATCATTTAATATGCTGTTTGAAACAATACTAGTACCCATAGGCATGATTAGATGGTCTCCATAACTTGAGCACTTCCTCCATATAGCTAATATACATATACGTAGATCATTAAATATATATAGCCCAGCATTAAAAGGGATGGTTATAGTACACATAAAAAAATATCTTCATCTGTATTATAAATATGCTCCGGGGAATATGCTTCATGGACAGATGAGTCACCGATATGAGCAATTCGGAGATACATGTAAATGCTTTTGGTGAATGGGGAGGGGCAAGAAATAAGAGATGCATCTATGGATCTGCCGAGTTGTGGGGGTGTGTGTTCTGAGGCCGTCCTTCCTGCCACCACCTCCTACTACCTCCTCAATAGATATAATCTATTGTCTGTGTACTATGTTGGAAATCTTGACCCTGAAATTTAATCTAAGGAGATTGGTAGGCTTGAGACCCCCTCATTGGAATTTAGGATCAGTAACATAATAATCGTAAACAACATTCAGCCCCTTAAGCTATGATGAGTCCTATGCACGATGGACTGAAAGTAAAAGAATAAAAGTGATATTTAGAAAAGGGCATCCTATGTTTTCACAACGACCTTAACAAAAACTTTTGTGAAACCCTGTAATCTGAATGTGAAGGTCATAGTTCAAAACAAACAGAAACTCCTGTAAATCAACATCAAATAATAATCATTTGCTTAGAATATTGTACAGTAATTGGACTAACAAGTAAGGAATATGTTATGAATATGTTCACAACGAGTCTGTTCCTGTGTCAATGTGTCAATTTTATAGATTGTGTTTGCTGGGTGTCCTAGATCGTCCTAGATGTGATCTAAAAAAAGTAGAGGTCTAAATGTAAACCTTGGACTTCATTGAGTCTATGACAGACTATGTCTTATATCTAAACTAGACTTAATCTTAATTCTTAAAGTCCGTGGTTTTGCCTTGTACGGTACTAGCATATTGTAAGTAGTATGGTCCATGCTACCAACAATGTCAATAATGTGATAGCTTCTGTTACATGGACCTTTGTTGTTCGTGACTTGTCTTAGAGTGAGTTTTCTAGATAGTACCACAGGAGCAATTTATACAGAGATATGTTGCTGTTTGACTGATGTATAATCAGTAATTTATGGTAGATGCGGTCGCCAGCGCCTCGACATGCGTCAGAGTAAGGATCAGTGGTCGCGCATCAAGGAAGAAACCTTGTCCTTCTCGACTTGCTTCTGTATAGAGTCCCTGGAGAAACCAGTAGACGAACAATATGGCATCTCATTGAAACTCACATCTCAATGATACCATAGAAGATGTCGAAAACGAGGTTTGACCAGCCGTGGCTCACCATAGACCTGAAGAGGAGATGCCATAAAAAACTGCCTCTGTAACAAGTGGAAGAAGCTCAAAGCCAGAAATAAACCATGTGCGTTGCCCAGAAAGGCGTACAAGTGTTATAACATGACACCAACCACCTCCTACAGAAGTCTTGTATCAGATACGACAACAACATCCTTAACGATGGTCTAGATAGGAACTCTAATAAACTGAATCATTCGGAGTGGCACCGCTGAAGGAAAAAGGACAGGTACACTCAGACTCTTCGAAGAAGGCTTCCATCCTTGCCCACCAGTTCCAGTCTGTGTTCACCGTTGATGATGAGGCAGTCACCACTTTCCTACATGGCTCCAGCCTGCCACCCATACCAGATGTGACCTTTAATGAGTAGGGTATCGCTAAACTACTCGAGGGAGTCAACCCACGAAAAGCATCCAGCTCTGATCAGATCCCATGTCATATGTTGCAAGAGCTGCACGAGGAATGTGCTTATCTCATTCTCGTAGTCGTACTGATGGTGACCCTGTTCTATCTGGAATTCCCCAAGGTACAGTCATGGGCCCCCTACTATTTCTTCTGCACATTGTGACCTACCATCTGTCCTCAGTCTATTCACTTCATATTGTTTGTTAGCTGATGATTGTTTGATCTATAATTCACACTATGGAAGATTATAAGGGTAATGGTATGTTCTAGTGTTGAGATCACGCTACCTCTGCATGAGTGGTATTTTTGTCTGCACAAGTGAGCGCTAGCAAACGCGTGCAGACAAAGATACCACAAGTGCAGAGATAGGGTTATCTCAACACTATAACATACCATTGCCCTTTTTCTCACCACTTTAATATAATTATTTAACTTCATGGTGTTTTTCGTTTGTGCACTTCATGATGGACAGGCTGCCGATTCGAATCTTTCCGTCCTGAGGACGTCAAATGGGTTGCATATCCAGGTGGTTTAAACAATCCTATGATGTTTTGATTACAATCTATTCTGTTATACGCATTATATACATACTAATGATGCATGTATATACCAAATTTGCCAGAATTCAGACCGTCGATAAAATATCTTGTTTGTTGACACCTATTTAAATGGAGGCCGGTTTTCATAGAATACGAGCGTCGCGCGTAAAATACATTACTTGCGACATATGCTTTGAAACGTCAACCTTCCAAACAATAACGTGCACCGTATTTCTCTAAACACCCTAGCACGAATTACATACTGTTTTGTACGTTGTAGTAATGCATTTATTATGTTAATGAGCATCGGAAAGTCTTTGCTTTCCCATTCACAAAGTAGTGAGATCACCTCGGCAAAGTAGTGATACACTCATATCTCACATGGCTCTTAACCAATCAGAATCGAGAATGAGCGGCAAAGTGGTTAGAAAAGATTATTCTACAGAGACATTAAGATTCTCTGTTCGAGGTTTGTAATATCTGGGGCCTCAAGTTCAATGCGTCTAAGTTTAATATCCTCTTGAGAATATCCTCTATCTTGCTAGACAACTCAAGAAACCTAGTCGTTTCTATATCCTAGGCGGTGATATGATTAGTTCTGTCGGTGAGGCGAAGTATCTAGGTGTCACATTGTCAAATAACGATGTTTTACGGTGTTGTACGGTCTTCCCAGTGGAAGCCTCATATCTTGGACACAGTTTCTCGTGCCAATCAACGTTTGGGTTTTCTACGCAGAAATCTCCGGGACTACCCTTATAGACTAAGAGAGACAGCTTATGTGACAATTGTTAGATCCTCTTCAGAATATTGTGGGGCTTATTGGGACCCATCTGTCAAGGAAGAAGTTGACTTGTTGGAAATTGTACAGAGGCAAGCAGTTCGATGGGCTGGTGGAGCCCACAGAATTATTTCAGTCACAGCCCTACTTCATAACCTTGGCTGGCTAAGCTTGTCAGATCGGCGACGGAACCAACTTCTATGTTTGATTTACAAGATACTGCACGGAGCGTCAGAGCACTGGGCTTACCACCTTAAAGCATTGACATTGAGCTTCACAGTTGAAGAGCTACCATTGGTGATCATCAATGGAAGCTAATAAGGAATTCAGCGGGTGATAGACACTCTCCACTGTGGAAGTGGACAGTTACAAGAACAATTCCCGGAGTGGAACAATATGAACCTGGAAACTGTCGAGGCCGACTATATTACAACTTTTAAGAGTTGGCCATCTGCCAACTCATTTGAAGAACACCACCCTCCATCATTCATGCATTGCGTCATCAGAGGAGGCCAGTCCCCATAACTGGGGCTGGCTTATTTGTGAATTATTGAACTAGAATTAGAGCTACAGTCTTGGCAAGTCACTAAAATGTGCGCGGGACGAGACTGACATATGTCGAGACTCTGGCGACCGCATCTAATAGAATTATAGGACATAAATGTTTGCTGACACTCTATCTGCTGTGCAATGGCCATGAACTTACAACGCACAAAAATCGCACTTGCAAGTCAGCATTTTGCATTTAGGATTTGATACTACCGGTGGAATTATAGCACAGCTGAGTAAATATATTTAGATGCATTTGTGAATTGTAATGAATGTTCTTTTTCTTTTCAGTAAATAATGCCGAAAATTCTATTGAAAATTGTGCTAGTTCTTCTACATTGGAGCATTGGCTTGCTTGTAAAAATCATTTCACCAATCTTTGCATGGAAGTATGAAGGGAAGAAAGGCAATACACCAAAGCTTGAAGATGGCCTAACCCTTGTCCAGACTGAAATAGTTACAACACCAGCTCTTAAACTAGCTCATAAAATAAGATTAAATGAGGTGAGTAGCTCATCAGCTCTACATTGATCATAAAAAGCACCAATCCACATAATTTTGAATGATAATCTGTATTTAGAAAGTTAGATATTGTATAGCTAAAAGGAGGTTGCGGTCAAAGGGGATGTTTTCATGGTAGAAGTAATTTTTCTAGGTGTTTCGGAACATGTGTACAATTGTCTTGATTATATATTTCAGTATACTAGTGAAGAAGTTGTTCAAGCGTTCATTGCAAGGATTAAGAAGATAAATGGGTGTCTGAATTGTGTTGTAGCTGAAAGGTAAATCTTATTTCCATTTTTATTTTTCATATATGTCAGTAATCAACGTTATTAATAAGACCTTTCATGTGAAAATGGAATACATGTATAATTTACTAATATTGAGTAATTTTTAGAATTCTAGTAATCAATTTAATTTTGTATCAGTCTCCAAGTGTCATGCTCTTGAGACACAAAAAATAGAATTAAAGAATGAAAATTAACTATGACATGTAGGTATGCAGCTGCACTTGAAGAAGCTCGTGCCATTGACAGAGTACTCAAGTCTGACAACATACCACAACAATACAGCGTAGAAAGTAGAAAATGCACCACTTTTGGGCATACCTTTTACTGCGAAGGAGGCATTTGCTGTCACAGGTAGTCTTTTATATTTGCTGCTTCATTGTATCAATAGATATTGACTCGGTCACATAATCAATATGATTATCATATTAGTGAAGTATTTTGTGGAAAAAATGTCATTGATGTCTTTTTTAAAATGACCATGAAATGATAATTGATGTGTATGACATATTTCTTTTTAATATTTTAGGTATGCCCAACACGTCTGGATTAATTGCACGCAAACACATTCTTGCCACATCTGATGCAGATGTTATTTCAAATCTAAGAAAAGCTGGCGCTATCCCACTAGCTTTAACAAACTGTAGCGAATTATGTATGTGGATGGAGTCAAATAATCTTTTATATGGGCGCACCAACAATGCATATCATCATGGCCGTACAGTTGGTGGTAGTTCAGGTATTTATATTCACGTTCATGAATAACATTGGCTTCTTTTATGAATGTCAGCAGATGATGATAAATCTGCGGTATACTTGTTTTGAATAATGAAGGTGCAAAGTTCAGTTGTTAACCTCTATCAAGGTTGACAGTGCAATCTCACAACAGTAAGAGTATGTCATATTTTCAGTATTCTAGCCGAGATTCTAGCTTTCCTTCTAACAGTTTGCTAACTTCCTGTGAAGTTTTGTACTGGTAAATATTCAGCTGAACATAATGCCAGTTCTAGCATTTTGAAATGGAATGAATAAAAATGCATGACCAATCAGTCATCTACATTATTTTTGTTATAAATTGAAAGTTTATTAAGAGCAATTTTTTGTGCAGGTGGAGAAGGCTGTGTGCTCTCAGCTGCTGGATCAGTCATCGGCGTCGGTTCCGACATCGGTGGAAGCATCCGCATGCCGGCTTTTTTTAATGGGATCTTTGGTCATAAACCCACTAAGGGTATTGAATTTTTAATGATTGTAATGATTTTAAGCTTATGCTCAATAACTCGACAAGTACATAGTGTGTCACAATAGATGCTACATCATGTGTTAATACAACAACAGTTATTCAAACATTGAAATATAAGGTATCTAAGTAAACAAGCAATTATTACATATGTATATGTAACCTCACATGACCATGTGACCTATGGAGCATAGCATTCTATCGAACACTCATATTGGATCTTGTATTTCTATAGAAGCCTTTTTTGTAGGAATAGTTAACAACCGAGGACAACATCCAAATGCTGAAAATGAGGCACAGACGTTTCTTTCCACTGGACCTATGTGTAGATATGCCTGTGATTTGATTCCAATGTTCAAAGCAATGGCTAATCCTGAGCATCTGGCTCAATTGAATTTAGACCAGAAGGTAAAACTTTACGGCAAATATTTTTCCTAACTTCACACCTCATATCAGGGGACAAAATACAAAGTGAAAACTATTTTGATTATTCCTCTGAAATTTGTTACACACTTGTAATATGTCATTCAGTGACAAAAATTGGGGAGTAGCCCAGACGGGCCAGTGTTTAGAAATCTTCACTGGCCCTTCCGATACCTTACTGGCCCTGCGAGTGGTGAAGGCTCTAAACACCCGCCCCAGATTTTTTTTAATCTATTAAAAAGCAGTCTCCAGAGGCCATTTTAAAGGGTTTTAGACAAAGCAAAACAGCAGCCACATTAAGTTAAATTATACTTATTTGAATTTATTTACAAGTGTAATCAGAAGAAAAAAATCATGTAATAATCATTGAAAATGTTTGCCGAACCAAAAACTACTGAATAAAAAATTGAGCGCTAAATGAATATGCTACAGCGCAGATGAATTTTCAGATAAAATACCACAAATATGATCAAAATAAGACTAAATTTTATGTTCGCCATCCGGGCCAATTTAAGAAAAGTTACTGGCCCTTCCAAGGTTGTACTGGACTCAGGCCGAAGCTCCAGTGCCAATTTTTGTCACTGTGTCATAGTAGATATTGAATTATTCTTAAGAAAACCCACGTGTCACACATGATCACTTGTTTAGGTGCAAACATTGCCACGTGCGCATACAAATGCACGGGAACGTGGCCGTTTATGATGTGATATTTCTGTAGTTGAAGCTGCTATAGTTTGCTAGTTATAAATCAAAATTCATTCTGTCCACATTTTTGCATAACATGCTGGACAAATTTATATTTAATGACTCTTTAATAGCAGATGTATGGGGATTTAAATGTTCGACATATTTGCAGTTTAACATCTGGATTGTATTTGTTTGTGTCAGAACAGCACATGTGCATTTGTTTTCAGTGCATAATCAGGAAAAGCGAGTTTTTTTTTTGAGAATATGTGCTCTACGTATGGAGTTGAAAATGCATCAGAAAGTTATTTAATTTTTACGTTAGCATTTTGTAGTATCAGAATAGTATATTTCACCCTATCCTGATGCAAACAAATTTAGTTAAGTCAGAAAGTAAATACATTTACCAGAATATACTTTAATGCAAAACAGCTGTTTCATATTTATGCAAATGTCTAATATTTAGGTGGATCTTCATAAAGTAAAAGTGTTTTACATGGAGGACGATGGTGGGAGTCTCTTGATTAGTCCCGTTCATGACGATGTCAAGGCAGCAGTGAACAAGGTATTTGTGATTGAATTATATTCTATTATAAAATATAATTGCAGGATAAATGTAACATATCGATATTTTTACCATTACCTCAAGTTTTCATCAATGTTCAACAGATTTTATGGTGATGTCGCCTAGTACTAAATTGATAAAAAGACATTAATAAATAGTCATAATAATCACTGTCCAAAACTGACTTATACATATATATGCAAATTGGAATCAATACATTGAAAATTACTTTCATGAATTATCTCTGTGTATCTTAAAAGATGTGGAAGATGATCGCTTGGAAAATCAATTACTGTTATGATGGAAAGTGCATTTTCTTTACTTATTTTTTTTTATCAACCTTTAAAACAATTTCATTTTTTCTGTAGGCTGTATCACACTTAGAAGGAACATTTCATGGAGTGGTGGCACAGAAGGTTGCCATTAAGGAATTGATGTATTCTCTACCCTTGTGGATGATGAAAATGTCTGCGAGTGAAAATACTCCATTCTGCACACTTATGGGTGATGGAACTCCTGTAAACCCATTAAAAGAGTTGTTGTATTGGATTGCTCAGCAGCCAAGGCACACTCTACCTGCCATAGGGCTTGGATTACTGGAAAAATTTAAGCCCAATAAAGATTTTGTTGAAACGATGTACAAGACCTGTGATGAATTAAGAAAAAATGTCTCAGAGCTTTTAGGAGAAGATGGCGTGTTTATATACCCAACTCACCCACTACCTGCTCCCTATCACAATCAACCACTGTCTGTATTGACCAACTTCGCTTATACAGGTGTATTTAATGTTCTGGGGTTTCCTATCACTGCAGTTCCAATGGGTCTTAGCAGAGAAGGTGTACCAGTAGGTATACAAGTGATTGGAAATATGCATAAGGATCATTTATGTCTAGCTGTTGCTGAAGAACTAGAACATGCCTTTGGTGGCTGGATACCACCTTACTGAAAACTTGATTCTGGCATCACCTGCAAAATTAGAATAGCTCTGCTTTTATTTAGGGAGATCACTGTTCTACTATCTAAATTATCTAGAGACATACAAAAGTATGAAATTGAGCAAGAAGTCCAGCACTCAAAATAGAATCAAAAATCAAATGAATACCCAGTGATTCCCCACAAATTGAACCTGCGTGTGCTACAATCTAGTCATAACAAACATTTGATGTAATTTGTTAAAATCATGATTTCTGTTTAAAACCAGCTTTGCGCAATACAGTGAATATTGTTTTAGGTGTTCACCAGCATTATGGCTATGATTTTTTGCCAAAATTATTTAGAGTAATTATTTTTATACTTCATATTTCAGTAAATTTTATACTTACGTATTTATATATAACCCATAGTCTATATCTATATTTTATTGTGAGCTTAAATGTGATATTTTTTGCAGTATATTAATAAATTGAGTAACTTGTTATTGTGATCTTGTGTTTTTATTTACGTTGAAAGCATTGTAAAAAGTGAAAGGAGTTCTCACAATAGTGATGACTCATTGTAGTCAAATTGAAGAGTGGTATATACATGTAAGTACCAGAGCCCTGCGCTGGTGATAAGTTGCACCCACACATGTCCCACATGTCCGTGAAACGAGTAATCAAGCTCGCACTCGCATATATAACAAAAATGGAGCCCACACCCACATATATACATGGACATCCTGCACAAAAGCCTCCACTAAAGCATGCATTTTTTATAAATATTATTATAGTTCTGTTTAAACATATACATTGTTGTAAATAAATTATAAGCACATAACAATAGAGTTCAATTACATGAATGAACTCAACCCATAATTATCAATGTGAAGAACAAGGGAAATGTTTCTCTGAGAGAATCTGTAAAGGAAACGTATGCTTATGATCTTATGTGAATTGCAAAGAAATTCATTTTGAATACATCCACATGAACTACATGTATAACTATAATTTATAGTATAAAGTGAATTATGTTCCTGTTTGCAACATTAATGTAATGATATACATCTCTGTAGCTTTTTTTAATGGAAGAGAATCACCCTAATGTGAATTGCAAAGAAATTCATTTTGAATACATCCACATGAACTACATGTATAACTATAATTTTTGTATAAAGTGAATTATGTTCCTGTTAATGATTTACATCTCTGTAGCTTTTTTAATGGAAGAGAATCACCCTAATGGACGTTTCCCGTCGTAAATTATGACATTTCTCAGTTGAAAGCTCGCCTCTAAAAAAGCTCTGAGTTCACGACTGAACCACAGGGGAATTTATAGACTAAAATATAAGCTAAACACTAGGGAACTCACCTCCGACTATGAAATACTCACCTCCGAGAATGAAATACAACTCGTATTTCATACTCGGAGGTGAGTTCGCTAGTGTTTAGCTTATATTTTAGTCTATAAATTCCCCCTGTGGAGTGTGGACTGAACAGCTTGTATTTTCGGTAAGGGAAAAAAGCACGCGAACGCACCATTACAATCTGTAAAGCTGGAAAAGATACTTGAAAATTGTAATAAGTAGAACATGTTGGTTTTTTGTGGGTTCCGTTCTGGATCTGGATCTGGATATGTAATTCACAAGCAAGCCAGTCTCAGATGAGAGACTGACCTCCTCTTATGAGGCAACGCGTGAATGGGAGGACACGTGGTGTTTGTACATGTACCTCTCCAGAGGCAGGCTAGGTAGCCAACTGAGCCTCAGGGGTGGGGGGATCTCACTAGCTATAGTTTTCAAACTAGGTGAGTTCTTTTACATGCAGAGGTGTGGCTCTCCTCTACACGGGACACGCCTTAACGAGGCTTCCAAACCTCCTGTTCATGATTTAAAGCCTGCAAAGAGTCTGTGATGTAAATTTTGTTGGGGAATATAACCCGCACCCGCATCCACATCCGCATTAAAAGTGACAATTCAGCCCGCAGCCCACTGAAAACAGTTACAACAGAGATGTTACAACTCACCTTATATAATTATGGATATACTTTTGTGGCTCCCTGTATAAAGTGACGTCACACGGTTTTCCCCATCAGCATGGCGGTTGCTCCAAATCAAGAATTAAAATTGGGTTTGTTTTCTCTCAGTACTTATTGTCAGTATATTTGAATGAAATTTCCATACTGTATAATATTTTCGCATTGCATTGATATTGCAGATGCTATCCAAGAACAAGGATTTTTATCATATTTGAAGTCTCTTCCCGAGGTAACTCCTATTATCACTCATTCTGGTTCAGTATTGATAGAATATTTCATAATAAATAGCTTATTTGAGACACCATTCTGTGAACTATTCTATTTAGATATTCTTTTGAAGTATCTCGCGTGTATTAATTTAAGGTTATACCACCTGATCCTAATGTAAGTTGCCACCCAAGACCAGGTACTATAAACAGCTAAATGCGCGCGTCACCACATATCGACATAGTCTATACATCAGAACAGAAGATGATCACGTCATTAAAATGTACATGTGACGAGGTATTGACGTATGTCGAGGTGTTGACGCCCGCATCTAGGATTGAAAGCTTCACATGGTAGCGAATGCTATGAGCTCTAATTATAGTGATTAGGCTGAATGCTAGAGAGCATCAATCGCACTGTTCAGGCATACACACTATCCATGAATTGTACGCGTGACGTTAACTCCCCGTTATAAAGGTCACTAAATTTCATGTCCGTAACATTCACGGTTTATGTGTATGCATAGCTGGTTTTAGCGATTGGTCATCGAACTCCTTTTTATTTGTTAGCAACTGTTCGTATGATTCTGTTTATTTATACACAGTTTGTTGTCAATTTCAGAAGTCAAGTAGCACAATAAGATTTTTTGATCGAGGGGTAAGTTTATATCATGCTAGTGTTATTTGTTCTTTTTCAAAACTTCTAAATACACATCATTAGAACATCAAATAGAATTGCATCTATGCAGCATAAAACGCTTCACGCTTTGAACTTATCAAATAATTTGAATATTTTGCATACACTAAGATAAGTAGCATGCGTAGCATTATTCAAGCCTAGATTAAAATCTTATTTTACCAGATAGATCAAATGAAAAGTGCTCTATTTATCTATTGAGAATTATTTTTCAAAAGTTTTTTATGTTTTATATAAAAAAATATGTGCAGTATGTAATATGTAATTTCGTATATGAAATATTGTTTAAACATATTCTATGTTGTATATTTTTTCTGACAATGATATTTAAAAGTTAATGTAAAGGTCATTTTATTAGTAAATTATATTTTTACTTTTGTTGAAGGAATTTTATACACTTCATGGTGAAGATGCAGTATATGCAGCAAAGGAAGTGTTTAAGACCATGGGGGTTCTTAAATATTTGGGATCAGGTTTGAGTGTATTTTTTTTACTGGAATGATACATATACGTATGTACGTTGTTATTACTAATCACACACACACACTTCTTATTTGTTTGAACCTTGTGATATTATTTTTCAATTGGTGGTTAGATGAAAATGCAATGGGAATATAAACTGATGTTTTATTCATGTGCCGTTATTTTAGGTGAAAGAAAAACAGAATCTGTTGTGATCAGTAAAATGAACTTTGAATCAACAGTTCGCGATTTATTGGTTGTAAAGCAATACAGAGTTGAAGTATTAAAGAATAAATCTGGAAGAAACAATGATTGGACTGTTGCTTACAAGGTGCTTGTAATGTTTATAAAGCTTTTATTTCGATAAACCTAGTTTATACCTTATAGAAATGTGAATGTAGACTTGTTGGATTTCTTTTTTATACAATTACAGCTATTAATTGATTAAATGTCAGCAAATGTTAAGATAGTAAGTTTAAAATGGATTTATCTAAGAATCAATCACTGTTTTTAATTGTGAAAATTCTTTCTTTGAATTCTTAGATTTATAATTAGATTCGTTTGATTTTTTGTTATCAGAGGTAACTAAGCTTTTTTTCTCTATGGTTTAGCGCCCAGTATTATTATTTACACAGAACTTCTTTCAAGTTACCTGTAAATTCTATCATGTACTTGATATGGGAAATTATTTGGACGTACGTTTGAAGAGTATATTCATCCAAATTAAATAACTTTTGTTTGCCTCTGTATAGTCATCCAATCTAAATCACTTATATTTGATCCACTTAGCCACGACCCGGTCCGGCAAAAAATAGACTTTTTAGTAATTAATTAATTAATTTCAAAAGTTCGATGAACCGGTTCATCAAAATGTCTTAAAATAAACATTCAACTGAATAAGATATCAAACTTGCATACAAGCTCTATTAAAAGTGGATTAAATTGATAGAATATAGCCAAATATTCTGTCACCCTATCAGTTTAGTTTGGTTGTCATGGTACAGTCGCTCTTCGTTGTTATAAAACGATGTACCGTATTTAATAATTTCATTCTCTTCAATAAAAACCTGTGGTTGTCTTAGGAATTCTTTATAAAAATACTATATAAAAGAACGTCATGAACGTGCCACGTCATGCAGTTTCCGACAAACCGGGTCATTTAAGCCGGGTCGTGGCTAAGTGGATCATTTGCCTCTGGAGCTGAGAGCACATCCTGCTATCAATAAAATGCTAGTCTTCTTACTTTCCAAGGGCTCTCCTGGTAACCTCACGCAGTTTGAAGATATTCTCTTTGGAAGCAATGACATGTCCACTGCTGTTGGTGTGATTGCAGTAAAACTCTTCTCTGAAGATGGACAACAGGCAAGTTCACGACTAGCTATTTTTTTTTATTGAACCTTAATTGGGCAATAGAATAATTTTCTGTTATACCGTGAAAAAATTCTCTTCTCAAAATATATACTCAATATATTTACTTACTACATATATAAACAAGAAAAATAAACATGCCTGATCAATTCCCAAGTAAACCTACTCGACACACGTCACATGGCAACACTTCAACGAGGTGAAAACATTCTCATGTGCTCATACAAATGCACAGAAATGTGGCGTTTTTGTCATATGTCTGTATTTAAAGTTGGTATATTTTGTCAATCATAAATTGAAACTCATTCAGGGCATATTGTTTTGTAATATACTGGACATCCTTAAAGAAGGTCTTGTTAATAAACAATAACTGTGGCTTTAATTGTATATAACAAAAGTGAGTCATAATCTCTGTAAAAACAAACATGTAAACGTTTGAATGTTGGAGATATAGTTAAAGTACAGTACAGGTCCACTTATCCGGGCCCCTCCGGACATTGATGAGATGTCCGGATAGGCGGGCATCCGGGTATCACGGTGGTGAACCAAGGCTGATAGACCATGAAATGGCCGATAATACGTACATCGAACACGTATCGAATATTTTTGGCATATTTTAGGACTTATAAGTGACAAGTAACATTACCTTCTGTTTATAATCAATATCCATTGTACATTTATTAAGATTATTGCAATAATCGACACATATTGATCTCTAGAAACAATATATTTTTTAAGTTTCATGATCGTGTTATTATTTTCAATGGCGACAATGGATCTAGCGATCACGTGCTTCTAAACATACATGACCGCGAACTTTTACATTCTCATTGCCATAACATTTTAGATTAATTAATATCTTTCATAGGATTTAAAAAGTTTAATACATATATTTACCAAGGAAAATCTCTAGATTGCGAATATGCTATTTATTTTACGATCAAAACACTCCATTATCCGGAAAAGAACTGGTAACATATTGGCCCCGTTTCGAGGTCAAGATCTTGTCTCTATCACCCGGGAAAGAACTCAGATTATCAATAGAAACAGGGTGACAAGGCTAGCGGCTATTTGATAGCCTATTCGCTATTTTTTCTGTGAAATTATTTGCCTATTTGGTTGCCTATTCGCAATTCTTTCAGTGATTTTCTTTTAATACAATGGGGGACGATGTTTGAGTCCATAGCTCTAAAAATGGGGCCAAGGTTTGACATCCGGATAAAGCGGATTCTCGGATAATCCAGATCCGGATATCCGGACCTATACTGTAGTAATAATGAGTTGATTGTAATTCTTTACATCAATACATCACATGTGCGTTTGTTTTCACTGAAAAGGAAGTGAGGGTTTTCTTGAGAATATTGTAAAAAAGAAAGCTACTTCTTGGTAGATCTAGTGAAGTATTGTTGTGGAGATTCGCATGCTTTGATATGAAATTTAGTAGGGTTATAGTGTCGATTTAACATGCATGGTACTTTTTAGTACATTCAGAACCAAGTAGGCTCCATCAGAGTTTTACTACTTGGCCTGGGCGGGGGAGTATGGTAACACATATTTCATCCACGATGATACCATCATTCTGATGTCATGTCTTGCGTCCAACGTATGTCCATGATTTAAAGTATCTCCTTTATATTGTTGTGGAGTTGATATGATATTTAGTATTATTTGCATTTTTTTAGTAATTCAGAACTGTATGAGTTTTACTACTTGGCCTGGGCGGGAAACCCCGGACCTCTGGGTCAACTGCGCCGCTTAGCGACTAGCCAACAGAGCCTAGGCCAAGTAGTAAAACTCTGATGAGCCTACTTGGTTCTGAATGTACTAAAAAGTACCATGCATGTTAAATCGACACTATCACTAGATCTACTCAGTACTATAAAGGAGATACTTAACCATCATGGACATACGTTGGACGTAAGACATGACATCAGAGCTAGTAGTGGGTATCAATACGTCATTGAAGCAAAGGTTTTTGCCTTGTGGATATGGCGTAGTTGGTATGGCGTTGGCTCTGTTGGCTAGTCGCTAAGCGGCGCAGTTGACCCAGAGGTCCGGGAGATACTTAACCATCATGGACATACGTTGGACGTAAGACATGACATCAGAGCTAGTAGTGGGTATCAATACGTCATTGAAGCAAAGGTTTTTGCCTTGTGGATATGGCATAGTTGGTATGGCGTTGGCTCTGTTGGCTAGTCGCTAAGCGGCGCAGTTGACCCAGAGGTCCTGGGTTCGATCCCCGCCCAGGCCAAGTAGTAAAACTCTGATGGAGCCTACTTGGTTCTGAATGTACTAAAAAGTACCATGCATGTTAAATCGACACTACTTCTTGGTTTTCAAGTAAGTATATTCATTATATTAAAGTTGTACTCATGAAAATCCACATTGTTGAGTTTGGTACACATATTTCATCCATATAGACATCATTTCAAAATTGATATGTTCATATTTTTAAAATGTCGTTAAAAAGGTAAGAATTATGCTCCATTTATGCTTGTATTTGATAATGAGTAATTGATGTTTGTCGGTGTTGCAGTCGGTTGGTGTGGGGTTTGCAGACGCCACCCTGAGGAAGCTCGCCGTCTGTGAATTCAGTGACAATGACCAGTTTTCTAATTTAGAGGTAACTGCAAATGGAACTTACGAACTATGCATACTTTGTTTAGTAATGTTTACATTGTATTTATATTCAAGTTTACAGTCAAAATATTGCTTATAGTTATTAATTTGCAAATATATAGTGAAATTACCAATTAGCATTATCTCACATAGATTAAAGCCCAGGTTAAACAAGTATTTCATTATTTATTCAAGGATGTATAGTGTATAATATTGCATGTTGAAGGCGCTGATCGTGCAGCTGGGTCCGCGTGAGTGTTTACTGCAGGCCGGCGAGGCGGCAGGCAAGCTGCAGATGATCGTGGAGCGCTGCGGAGTCATGATCACAGAGAGGAAGAAATGTGAGCGCTGTTTGTCATCACTTTAGTATGCATGTTCTGAAAGCACTCAGGATTGATAGTGTATGGTGGTGAGGGTAACACAATATTACAGTCGGACCCGCTTAACTCGAAGTTGAAGGGAATATTGAGTGATGACCTCGAGTTATCAGAACTTGGAGTTATCAGGGAAAGGATGACTGACAACTCAAATGAATGATATAGGTGATGATAGAGGTATTGTACGTTTTTGGGGTTTCTTCGGTTAATAACTGAAAAATAGTACTATCTATAGTGGTAATAAAGTCCATATTGTACAATCAAACGTATTGTAATATTGGTTTGTGGGTCCGACTGTACAAACAATTTATATCTATAAGTCCTCTTTGATGTAGATGGCAGTGGCACCAACTTATAATATTTTGCTTCATTTTTATGTTATGGTTGAATAAAACTACAATTTCATGTTTTTATAGCTGAATTTAATGGCAAAGACATTGATCAAGATTTGAACCGATTGTTGAAGGTCACAAAGGCTGATCAAAGCTCAAAAGCGACAGCTTTGCGTGAGTATCATTATATTATTTGATGTAGATGATTATTTCATACCATGCATGTTATACACTGTTTGTCATTAAGAGTTTTGAATTTCAGCTGAATTGGAGAAAACACACGCTATTGCGAGTCTGTCCGCACTTTTAAAGTATTTGGAGGTAAATATTAATGATGAATTTTACTTATAAGGACAAAAAAACAAGTTACGTTATTTTAATTTTTTTACCATGACTTTTGAACATTCCAGCTCATTTTTTCAGCAAATTTTGTCATATTCACTCAAAACTTATTTTTATTTCCTTTTTTGGAATCAATGTTTATTCCAGCTCATGGCAAATGAAGAGAATTTTCATCAGTTTACGTTGACCACGTTTGACCTGGGTCAGTTTGTGAAGCTGGACGCTGCTGCCGTCCGCGCTCTCAACATCATGCCAGCCGGGGACGACGGTGAGTCAGCAAAAATGTAAACAAACTCAATATCAATAACAAGAAGATTCGGTGAAAGACGTATGCTGCTCAAGTAAGAATAACGAGAATGTTGCCTCATGATATGGATGAGGTTGTGACGTGTTAGCCTGGTTTTAAGTCAATTTACATGGAAGACGAAGCAGTAAGATTGCCATCATGAGAATTAGTTCGAATGATCACATTTGTGGAAACAACCTGTACGTAGTTAGTATTTTCAGTGAGAATGGTGACGTGTAAACCATATTATACTTTTAAGTGCTGGTTAATTCAGAGATAGGTTCTTTTAGAAGGTATTTGACACATGCAGTACTCTTCACTCTTTCTCTTCTATTGTTGTAGGAGGCAACAAGTGTGGGAGCATCCTGGGTCTCCTCAACAAGTGCCGCACAGCACAGGGTCAGCGTCTGCTGGCGCAGTGGGTCAAACAGCCGCTCACAGATATCAACAGGATCGGTACGTCGGCCCCACTCAGGGTGCGGGATGGACTGATCATATGGCTCGCCCGGGGTGGTAACATGGCAATGTGTACCATGGACAAACATTCCCATCAATATGACTCATTATGAGCTTTTTTTTAAGTACACTTTTCTAGAACTGCCTTACATTTCAAAATAAAGATCAAATGAGTGAAACTTTGTTTCCTATATTGTTGAATATTTTTTTCAGAGGAGCGTCAAAATATAGTGACCTCATTTTTAGAGGACACAGTATTGAGACAAACATTGCAAGAGGACATTTTAAGAAGAGTACCTGATTTTCAAAAGCTGGCTAAAAAATTTCAAAGAAAGAAAGCAACATTACAGGTAAATATTGATAAGTGCATTGAATGAGATATTATGGATGGAAACTAATGTATACCCAGTATGTGAAATGTGTATAACTTTGTATCATTATTAGATAAAAGTGCATCATTAACCGAGTATTTCAAACATTATATATTTATATTAGAAATCAAGTTCATTAAATATTGTTTAACCTTTCATTTTCACTGTTTGTAGGACTGTTACCGTATTTACCAAGCATTGGAGAAAATGCCCCATCTTGTGGAAGTGCTGGAGAAATCGTTCGGACTGTACACAAACCTGCTCATGGAAGTCTTCACAAATCCGCTGAAGGTCTGTTTACAGCATCTGCATAGATTTTGATTTACATGTGTTGTTATTTTAATTTTACATTATTTAAAGTGAAGAAATACAAGTAACTGAAAACCAGTTAATGATTGAATGAATTAGTATAAGAAAGCTCAACTATTCTCAACCTATCTTTGAGCTAAGTGATTGGGACTTTGGCAGCCATCAGTGGAAGCACTTCCAGCAATCTAGGAACATAGCATCTTTATGTGTATTCAGTTCATCCTGGGTTCCATTATTCATGATTAAAGAATATATTTAGATAACTTTAGACCCTGTCAAATGGTCAGACAGTGAGACTTGATGTTGTCACATCTTTCTTTGTACCCAAGTAAAGGAACATTTGAACATTATGTGAGTATCAACAGTTTAATATAGGATCATTTAATGGAAACAGAACAAAACCAAGATGAAGCACCACATCTGAGCATTTGACAGGTTCCAACAGGCATCTAAATATATTCTTTATTTGTTATATTTGTATTCCAATGATTGTAGATTCATACAACTGATTTTATTACCAATTTATGCAGGAATTATTGATGGACTTCGCCAACTTTGAGCAGATGGTAGAAGCCACTCTGGACATGACACAAGTAGAGAATCACGAGTTCTTGATCAAACCAGATTTTGATGACAACTTACAGGGTGAATATGTGGCTGGTTTTGCTGTAAATATAATTTAAAATACAGGAAATGAATAATTCTGTATGATATTCACAACATTTCAACTTAAAATGGTTTTAAACATTTTAGCATTGAGAGTTAAACTTGATGAGCTTGAAGCTGAAATAAAATCCCAACTTGGCAAGGTGGCAAGAGATTTGGGTATGGAAGCCAACAAAGCTGTAAAACTTGAATCAAACAGTCAATTAGGTTACTTTTTCAGAGTCACTCGCAAGGTAAAATTATGAAATTTACCATCCACAAATTTGTACCTTTATAGAGTAAAATGAATAAACTCATGAGTTCATAGAAGCATTCATGTCATACAGCTCCAGTTACTATAAAGGGTTAACTTAAGAATGATATAAGGGAGGGTTTTTGTGCTGAATTTTTGGAAAAAAAATATCATGTCTAATTGCAGGATGAAAAGGGATTGAGAAATAATAAAAAGTACCACACAATTGATACTAATAAAAATGGTGTGCGATTTAGAAATTCTACTTTACAAGAATTAAATGACGATTGGATTGCTGCCAGAGAAGAATACAATGAAACGCAAAAAAGTGTAGTTGCTGAAGTCATAGGTATTGCAGGTATGTACGAATTGAAAACACTTTCACATTATATGGTTTTATAGTTGACGATCTTTCTGTTTTGGTAATTTTCAGCTCTAATAGTTTGACATTCTTATTCTTTAGCTGGCTATGTCGAACCAATGCTTATTATCAATGACTTGCTGGCTCAGCTGGACGTGTATGTCAGCTTTGCTCATGTGTCTTGTACTGCACCAATCGCATACATTAAACCAAAAATCCTTCCTCAAGGTAGGTCATTTCATTTTAGTATTTTAGTATTTTCAGTGTTTGTTTATCTATAAGTTGAGTATAAAAAGTTGAACAGCTACTATACTTGTTACTTGAATCATATCAGTGTTTATGGCATATTCAACAGTATTATGTGATTGATTTGATGGAACATGAGTTTTATTTAGTTGTTAACACTCAAAGGAAACTGTTATAGCTGAATGTGTTGTTTTAAATTAGGCTCTGGAAAGCTGATACTGAAAGGAGTGAGGCATCCATGTCTAGAAATGCAGGATGACGTTGCTTTTATTCCCAATGATGCTATATTTAGCAAAGGTATGAAGATGTGTACATATGCACATTCATCATGTAATCATGATTAATTTTACTGGAAAAATAGTTTTATGTTACTCATCATGATGCAATCCTTAATATACAATAATAACGCAATGTTAGGTTAAAAAAATAACAAACATGTTGATAAATAATGTTTTTGGTATTTTAGACGACAAAATGTTCCACTTGGTAACGGGCCCCAACATGGGAGGGAAGTCAACGTACATTAGATCTGTAAGTTTTTCCTAGAGCACAACAATGAAAATTGTTAAGATGGCAGTTTATCTTGTATTTGCTACAATCCGCAAATATATGTAACAAAGAGTGGATGTATCCCGTAATGTACCTCAAAGTTGAAAATAAATTGATTGGATTTCTATTTGAATACGTATCATAAGTGACTGATATTTGAATACGTATCATAAGTGACTGATTACTACCATCACATACTGTCATCTAGTGGTGTAAAACAGAAGTCTCTGACAACAAGAAGCTACAGCAATCAAAACGTCGAGGCAATAAGATATTTATATGCAATTGAGTCATTAGACCTTTTGACTCTAAGTCAGGTTAGGACCATATCAGTCTCTGATGGGATCAGAACTCCCAAATCATTTCAAACAAGATGTTTGTAGAAAGAGCTGTACTGTTCCCCTCCGTGTGTAGGTCGGCTGTGTGGTGCTGCTGGCCCAGCTGGGCTGCTACGTGCCGTGCTCCGAGGCCGAGGTCTCCATCGTGGACTGCATCCTGGCGCGTGTGGGGGCCGGCGACAGCACGCTCAAGGGCGTGTCGACCTTCATGGCCGAGATGCTGGAGACGGCATCCATCCTCAGGGTGAGAGACTCAGACGACATCTGGGTTTTTGTTGTTTTTAGGGAAAATGTTGTTTTGCTTATAGTTAAGTATTTTTGTCCCTTTAGAACCTATTGACTGCATGAAATGGCAGGATGTGATTTGAGGAGCGGGGGTTGTCCTTTTTTGCTGCCTTATGCTTCAATGATGGGCTGTCATAGCTTTGTAACCTCCTTCCTGATGTCACATGTCATCACATGTGATGTTGTTAGGCTCTGAAAAAGATGGTTGAAACAGGTTTATGAATGAATAGTCAGCAGGATTTGGTTCATATGAATTAAATATGATCACTAATCTAAACAATCTCTTCCTTTCAAATCTGAATTCAGTAATTTCTTATCTGAACAAAGCTTAATGCTCAATTATAGTTAGTCAGGTTATTTTCAAAAGCTGTTTAATATCGTTTTGAAAGCTCTCACTTGTTTTACTGGAATATTTTGATTCATGTTTATCTTTTAGTTGTTTTGGGTTTTGGAGATAATTGGTTGTGTGTATATACTCAGTTTGATTTGATGTGCATTGTTTTGCAGTCTGCGACGGAAAATTCACTAATAATAATTGATGAGCTTGGCCGAGGAACATCCACGTTTGACGGGTTCGGGTTGGCTTGGGCTATATCAGAGTATGTTATGACCTCCAACACCATAACACATATAGATCTAAAGAAATAAAGAGACAACATATTATACGTGTAGTATGGAATACTAGTTTGTTTTTAATTATAAATAAGTATATAAGAATATGAGGTATAAGAAGTTAATAAAATATGAGTATTTTTATGTACGGTAATGTACTTCAATATGGCATCTCCAAGGATATTCCATAATCATGAACCATTTTGTTTAAAAAAGTGATTTTTCACACAGTTTAGTAGAGTTAATGTGACTGCATACATGTTCATGAAAGCAAGGATACATATTTAATTTCGATAGACACATCCATAAAGTACAAGTTTACAAACATTGACTTGCAGGTATATTGCCACAAAGATCGGCGCGTTCTGCGTGTTTGCGACGCACTTCCACGAGCTGACGTCTCTGGCAGACCAGGTGTCGAGTGTGAACAACCTGCACGTGACGGCGCTCACCACCGACGACACACTCACCCTGCTGTACCGCGTCAAGCCAGGTATTTTGATTTGATTTGATTTATTTCGTTTATCACAGCCATATTACTTACAAAGTAAATAAAAGATTACAAATATGTAAAAAATATAAATAGAAGTAAAATAGAATAGAGATATATAAATATAATAAAAAATGAACCATGTGACAAACAAGGAGCACTAAAAAGATATCCATTTAAAATGGAGAGTCTTATTTCCATAGTGGACCTCTGTGAAAACATGGAAAAACAACTGACTAGAATTGGTGCCATAGAAGATAATAATTATATTACTAATGATTAACCTTTTAACAAATATATTCTTATTACTCTTTTATAAAATGGTCCATATAATATTTCTTACATTTTGATTTAAAAGACACCAAACAGTTTGAATTTCGTATTGGTAGAGGCAGACTATTCCAATATTTAATGCTACAATATTTAAACGTTTTCTGTCCATTGAACTTAACTTTTGGTACAATGTACGACAACTCTTTCTTCCTAGTATTGTATGAATGACTGACAAGTTTAACATCACATAAATATGCAGGAGCCTTTTTTATATGTATTTTGTACATTAAACATAAAGACAAGTATTCCATTCGATCATTATCAGCCAGACGCCGCAAATGTACCGCCACGCTTTACCAGTCATCCATGCTGACTTTAGAATGAGACGTTCATAACTACGTTATTACAATTAAAACTCTGCATGTTACGTTATCCATATACATCAACTAATGATTCTTATTTTCTTGTATTATCAACCTCATTATTTAGATGAATGTTGCAACAACAAAAAAGCATGTGTGTAGAGTAAGAATCAGTTCCTAGCTTTCCAACCATCAACTCTCTCCCTTAAAACTCTCTGGCAAGCATATTTCTATCCATGATGGACATACTTAGAGACATACTTAGAGACAGGTTTTTCAATGCTATGTTTGCATTTAATTACATTAAGTGGCCCTGGTGGGACTCAAACTCACGACCCCAAGGTTGTTATATTAGAATGATACATTCATCCCAAGTAGCAAGCTGTTAAAAGGTTAAACTGATGAACGGTCATCTCAACCCAGACGTCGGTTCTAACTAGAGGGATCTTCAGCTATGTCTAGTGGTAGAAATATACTTGCTAGAAAGATGTGAGACAAAGTGGGAAATGAATTTCACAAACATTGGGAAACAGATATAGAATTCCTAGATGGTCTATCGAAGCTTGTGGATATACTTTTTATTTGCTTGGTAGATTTTCTCTACTTTCTAATATGTATATACTGTTGATATACATGTATATCAAAATAACTTTCAGGTGTCTGTGATCAGAGTTTTGGAATTCACGTCGCAGAGCTGGCACATTTTCCAAAGCATGTGATAGAGGTGAGCTGCATGTAAAACTTTTTTAGATCATAATAGTCTATAATTCTTTGCACTTGTCATTATTAAGCACTTAGTGAACACTCTACCTTGACGGCTTCTGTGTACGGACTGTTAATGAAACTGGAGTAGTAATAGGAACTTGTTGGCTGTAAAGAACAGAGATGATTATATTAAATGAGTATTTCTTTCTCTATATAATATCGGGCCATGCCACGTGGCCCTCTATACTCTTCTCAAGTGTAACCTAGTAAACTAGCCAATCAGCGCAAAGATCTCACTAATATGAAGACTTGACTTGTCAATATCACCTAATGCGTTATTTACATTTTAACCTAGTACCGGTAATTGGGAAGACCTAATTGGAATGAGCTCAAAAGTGAGCCCTTGATATTCAGAGTGATATGTCCGTAATACCACTCTGAGTATCAGATGTCAAGCAAATTGACCTCTGAAATGTTTCGCCTGAGAGTGGATTAACATAATTTATGTGACCTGTTTAATTATTGCAACCCGATTGGTTGAACCCACCGCACCCATCTGATACTTAGCTGTGATTGGTCACTTGACCTCATTGATATTCATCACCGACCAGCCAGTGATGATTATAGATTAACACCCTGTGATTGGTCAGAATTTTTAATGAGAATACATGTAGTTATATATTGGATACTCATCTGCACAAGTTGTATACATTATATACACAGTTAAACTATCCTTTTGTGGGTTGTTTTACAAGCAATACTTCGAGTAAAAAGTCAAAGTAAGCTTGTTAAACAACGCACAAAAGGATCTAGGTTAGCTAATGATGATGAGGTTGGTGATTTGTTTACATCACAACCATTGATAGCGTATCGCAGGGATACTAACATTAAAGATGTATTGGTTCACGCTCGTGTCAAAGACACAGGACATAAAGGTACTAAACCTTGTGGTAGATCTAGATGTTTCACATGTAGACATGTCTCTAAGGAAGACATGGTAGTGGTACCAAGAGGCACTTTTAGTCCTAGATCATCGTTTACATGTGAAACGAAAGGGTTAGGATATTGTATTATTTGTAAGAAATGTGGGGAACTTTATGTTGGAGAATCGGGACGTAGACTGGGTGATAGATTTAGAGAACACTTGAAAGATGTAAGGGATAAGGCTGATAAGGAGGTAGCTAGACATTTCAATTCTGATAGACATAGGGGGGTGGAAGATATGGAGGTTTGTGGGTTATTATTAGAGAGAGGTTTAATAAGTAGAAAGTTAAAAGGACAAAAAATGATTGGTAGATTAGGATGTTTTTTAGGCAGAGGAATGAATACGGATTATAATTCTGTTTTTGTTACCCCAGATATGTAATGTATTTTAATCATGTTGTCTTGTTATTGGTTGATATGTAACAGTATTTTATCATCTTATTGAGTTTTAATTATAATACTATTGTATTATAATGATAATCTATCTTGTTAACTATGGGTTTAAGTTAAACGTATACACAATACGTCTGACGTTTCACGTACATATTTTTATGTATGTGTTACGTTCTACGTAGAACGTTGTTTTGTATATTGTTTTCATTTGTAACTTGATGAAGGCAGTACATGCCAAAAATTTGTTAAAGTTATTAAAAATTTTATTATTGCATCTAATCTTAATTATTATTAAATTTGTTCACAAAAGGATAGTTTAACTGTGTATATAAAGAGAATAGTTATGTGTCAGAGGTCTCCTCAGGACATCTGATACTCAGAGTGCATAATATTAGCTGATATATGTGTGTTTTGTGTCAGTTTGCGCGTGAGAAGGCGGCGGAGCTGGAGGACTTCCACTCGGTGGGGCTGCTGGAGGGCGACGACGAGCCGGCCGTCAAACGCAGGAAGCTCGCAAAGCAGGTCAGCCGCAGCACGATTGGTTCTATTGCTCGGAATTATTTATTTAGACAAAATCTGTCTTCAAAAAGTTTTTTTTTTTAATCGTCTCACCCCTTTGATATCCAAATAATATGGAAATAAATTTGAGTCCACCATTGATTCTTTGAATACATTTTATGTCATGGACACATATTCAGCGTAAAGAAAAAGATTATCTAAATTATTCAGCTGCTTTTTTATTGTGACAGAGTATGTCTTCATATTTTATCTGATACTCCCTGTATATGGGCAATTTCAATATTGTACATGTATATTCATCAGTTATCTCTAGTGCTAGATTTGTCTTTATGTTATTGAATAGGAAGGCGAGGAGTTGATAAACGATTTCTTGCGCCAAGTGAAACAGCTCGGTGACGACGGCGACGAATCTCTGCAGCAACTCAAATGTCTACAGGAAGAACTCCGGGCTAAAAACAATGCATATGTGCAGGATGTTTTGGCAAGAGGCACTGTCTAATAGTATGTTTTTTTGTGGTGCAAGCTGATGTACTTCCTGTGATCAGCCAGATACAACTTACAGGCACAAAGACACTTATATTGGCAAATGCATTTACTGAAATAAAAAAAACAAACTGTTATTGTGGGGAATACGATTGAAGTGTGTGAAAACTGTAAACTGTTGTCAAATAATATTCTCTCATCATTAAAAATTGCGTATATCTCCGACTAAAGACACACACAAAAAAAGATATAGATCATTAAGTCACTAATTGTCATTAACTCATGGAATCTGTATTCCTCTGCTGGTGCTTTTGTTTTTAATAAATAATTTGGATAAGAAAACATGAGGGCAAATAATCTTATGGGGCTACTATGTATCATGGCCCATGGGGGATATGAAAAAACTAGGAAACGTTAGGGGGTGGGGTGGGGGGCTGAAAAACTCAACTTGATTTGAGGTGGGGTCGTGAAATTCTGGGATGCACATACATATAGGGTCGGTCCTGAAACGGTCGGTACTGGTAGTAATTTTTGGGAGGGTGGGGGCTTAAATTTCCAAACAAATTTAGGCAAGGGTCTGAAAAACATACCATATTGGTTTCACTTTTTTCATCCCCACTGGGTCATAATAAATAGGTAGTGACAGGATAATAATCTAATATTATTTGAAAATTTTTCTGGATATTTAGTGCTGTAATTAAGTTTTAAGCATGAGTTTGCCTGTAGAGGAAAGTTACAGCTCATTTAGAACTGAAGCCAGGTTTGCCCATAAGTATAACTCAATATATTACACTTTCATGATTACTTTAAATATTATTATTATATATAAAAAAAATTTTTTTTCAAATTTGTTTATTACAGATAAAAGCAAATCTATATCAAAATCTAACTTTTTAATCATTTGTTTGGTGACTAAATTCGCCACTATCACCATGTTTATTACATAATGATTGTACAGGGGTAAGAATTGTTAATATAATCAAAGATTGAAGAATTCTGATATTAAAGCCATTTGTGATTGTGTTTTTTTTCTCTCAAAGATATATGTGTTGTCAGTTGCTTATTGTTTTGTGATGAGTATAATAAATCCATTTATGTTTTTTAACTTTGCATGCAAGTGAAATGAAAGTATAACTTTTTGGTTCATGTATTCAATGGTTTTTTAAATTGTTTATCACTGTACCAAAATGTGTTGACATGTGTATCACAAACTCAGTTTTGCAGACGCTTAAATCTTATGTTTTGGGCATGGCTTACAACTGAAATGAGTTACTATATCACGAGTCATTCTACATGTATATCCTGAGTCGATTTGTAACCGTTTTCTGATACTGATAGTAAACTAGATATATTTGTTAAAAGTTATTTGGATACTGTGAATATATGTCACACAATAACCATTGATTTGTGAGGTAATAAAAAGTTTTTATGATATATACATGGAAATGTTGTTGGGATTATTTTGTAATCATGAGCTATGCACATTAAGTCGTAGGGAAAACCAGTTTCAAGTAGAATGGGCGTATCACATGAGTTGAATACATCTTAACAAACAAAAACATAAAAACAGTAGAACTTTCCCTATCAGGTTGGGTCTGGATCACAATCACTTGTATCCTTGGACACTTTAAATGAAGGCATCACTTTCATCATGATTCGTTTGTGAACAGACGGCTTACGTTTCACTTCTTTCTTAATGTCTAAAAGGCTTTTATCACTTAATCCAAACTTTGCTTTATCTGCCATCCTGTTATCTCCTGTATTTGTGGCGAGCGGCACGGCGGCTGTAGCCGTGTCCGAGTCTGTGCTCGAGCTGTGAGTTTGTTTGAATAAACTGCTTCGCTGATCTCTTCGCCTTGGCGAGGGAGGACTTCGTCGGATTTCCTCTTGCCGCTTAAGTTGCTTTTTAACGTTTACAGCTGAGCTCTTCCAAATGCAATACAAATCAACAAACACATCTCTTGCATCTTGATAACTCTCCCGCACTGATATGTCATAATAGCCAGCACATCCAAGTTCCTCGGCTTTTTTGCGACCATCGTGTTGTGAGACAAGCCTTTGCTCGTTTAAGTCATTTTTATTACCTACGAGGAGGACGGGTATCTCAGGTTCGGCGAAGGATGCCTTTCTTTTTACTTTGGAGCGATGGCTGATGTGGAATCGTAGGTGTGTAAGGTGATCGAGTGAACACCGATCTGTAGTGCAGAAAACAAGCACAAAGGCGTCTGCCCATCGAATGTGCTCGTCCAAATAGAGACTGTCGGCCTGAGGGTCCTGCAAGCGAAAAGGTTAACTATGATTAACATGATAACAATGTATGCCATTCATTAATTAATTATTGAATCAATGAATGTAAGTTTGTATTGCGTTTTATCATTCAACATATTGATCAATTAAATAGCTACCTGTTGAAACCTCATTTTGACTTTCACTTTTGTCTCAAGAGCCTCGTTTGGCCTAATGCGAAGATCCTCTCAGTTGGTCACATGACCACCATGACCACCAGGCCTGACAAAGCTCTTGAGACAAGAGCGAAAGTCTGGCCAAAGACAAAGTGACAGGTTTCGACAGGTGGCTATTTAATTGATAAATTATTGAATATTGTAAATAGGTAATATATGAGGAAAGTCAGAATATATAGCTCTCAGTATAGCTCTTCATCAGAATGTTCATGGAGTACATAGTGTTTTCACCTGAGCAGCTGTATCCATTATTTCAAATGGAATGGATTCATCTCCGATTTCTGCTGTGAAGGCATATTTCTTTTCTGAAATAAGAAATTAATGAAATCTTCATGTAAACTTGCCAACAGAGATTAAACTGAGTTGATTTTTATAAGACACTATGTAGGTATTTCTAAAATGAGTTCACTCACCCAATGTGGGGTCATATTCTCCAATAAATCTTTTTGTTATGAAACGCACAGCTAATGCTGAAAGAACAAAATTTTCAGCAATGGAAAAGAAAATTAACACTTGTGTTTAGTGAGCATTTGTATTTTCACACTGATATTTATATTTAAAAGATGCTTTGTTTACTAACATTTAATCATTAATCTTATTTCCGCACATACATGTATTTCAATACAGGAACACATTGCACATTTAGTATCGGTCATACAGCGTATTCTTTCTTGTGTCCTTTATAACCATTCTTTCCTGGTTTTGATAGCTGAAACTGTCTGCTGAAGATAGTTTACAATCAGAAAGTCTGTAGTTTTAATAGTCTATGTAAGAACTGTTATATTCAGCGATATCCTCACCAGAATCAGCTGACCAGAAATAGAAATATGAATGAACAAATTTGTAAGCTGACATGATCTAAAAAATGTCTAATGATATGGGTAGCACAATCTACCCTCATATTAGTGCATATTATAGCATTTACTCCGATTGCCTGGTTTATTGTTCATACTTAACGTGCCATGAAGATGGTGTAAATGGCAGTTACATGGCTTATCTTCTGCTCACGGATAACAATGATATTGGTTGAGCTTTCATCACACCACAAAGTGTGTGGTCATTTGTCAATGTCCATGTTCATTACTCCATAAATGCAAACAATTTACATCAATATATGTAGAAAATTAGTTTCCTAGTATGAATCAAATAGAATCTGAATTGTTTATGTTTTTGTGTGGTTGTTCATTTTTTGTTTGTTTCTGATTTTACTTGATCCAATGTTAGAAAAAAATTACATGAACTTTGAATTGTTGAAAAGATTAAAACCATTGATGATCTTGTAAAAGATCTTGCATGTTTTCTCAAAAGCATATGGTAACATTTTTTTCGCACATTATTGTATGCAATTGCAAAGAGTAAACATGTTACAACTCAGTGCACACAACTCGAAGATTTAAGGCAATAGTTTTCATATTTTGCCTTTGTTGTGAATGTATTGTCGAGAAGAGAGTTAAGAATTTACTGCAGCCACATGTTGAAGCTACAAGTTAGAATTACAGTGGTATTTGTGGGTCTGTAAAACTTTTTTCTAAAATACTATTGCATATGTATTATTTGTTTGTGATAATTACAAAATTTCTTGATTGAACATACTTCTAAAACATTGGTTTTTGTAATATATATCATTTATGCACTAAATTGGATAAATGTAAATGTCCTTATAGAACAAACTTCTTATAGTAAAAAGACACTTCCATTTTAAGATATTTCAGAAGAGTAAAATGTTTACAGCAACAAACTAAATGGTTTTATGTCCTATGAAAAAAGAAACTTTCTGTGTGGATACCAGAGACATCACAAATAGTTGGCATTTGTAATAGACCTTTACTATCTCTCATTTTAGCCCACATATTTGTCAATGATATACAATTCTATGTTCACTCTTTCTGTAGTTGCTTTATCTCTTAATGATGCCTAGAAATTTTGGAGCTTGGATTCGTAGCACAATTCTAAAGTTCTCTTTAATTTGAGTAGTTGTTTGGAAATAAAAATAGACATAATTGACAATTCCTATGAGTCATATTAGTGGGTAAACAGGGAAAAGTGATTATGAAATTCTTTACAAAATTATTTCTACCTGTTTTTCCAACGCCAGCTTGTCCCAAAAGCAAAACTTTGAAAGGACGCTGTTTTCCCATCTTTGGAACAGACAATAATGACGGTGGAGTTGACATTTTGTTGTTTTGCTGTGACATTTTGAACGTTTTGCTTAAAATCCTAGCTATAACATATTCCAACTCAAGGCTATGTAAAAAAGAAATGAAACTTAAATTACAGCACTGATGTATTTATCTCATTATAATCCTATTAACTTTTATTTTTCCATGATGTTCAGTGCGAGCAGAGAGCAAATGATGTACACGTATCTCTGTTGTCTGCTACTTGACTGCAGTGATATCCATTTGTTCAATCTGATCTATCTTTCACTGAGTTAGTTAGATCTTGCCTGCAACTCAACAAAGCAATTGCAATTTGGAGCCACCTAAGTAGACTGGTATGGAGTTATTTTTACATAAGTCATACGTACACTTCATGTGCTTACAACATGATGAGTCTTCAGAGGATGAAAACAAAGTGCGAATTCATTTTTTTTGCAATTCTTTTGATTTCAACTAGTATGTAAGTGAAAATCTAGGTCAATAGAGGGCACCCGATTATTACAAGTATATGTAACATTCCAGGACACTTTCACATCTTTGCTGAAAGAAATGAACTTTCACTCATACATTATTAACGACGCCTACTATGATTTGCACCAGATGATTGGCATAGATAAAAGTTAGAAATACTAAACAATGGTCTGTTATTATAATATTCAGTTGAAATACAAAAACCCATGCCGTTTACAAAACAGAAACTCATACAGGCATATTAATGGCAACTGTTTTACAGCTTACACTCCGATTACTTGCCTTTAATTGCAATTAATGAGGTCTCAAGGAGAGCTGGTATTGGGAAGTGGAAAAAAAATGGGTATGTTTTATCACATATTGAAGCACAGCAATAGTTATTGGTCATAAATTTATAAATATTGTCTTCTAGTCATAGAGTTCAAGATGTGGAAGGTTCAAATTTTCATTTAGCATTCAGGTTGGACTTAACACAAAATTGTTTTATGCGCTATGTAATGATTTACTGGAACAGGAAGGTTGATGGGAAGGACGCTCACTCAGAAGGACATTATGGTGAGTCTTTGCTACATTTGCATCTTATGAGTAACCTGATGGAATGATGTGCATGTGTCATATGACAAATATATTAAATTAAGTCTTGTTTAATTTATTTTGAGAACATTGCATACAAGAGAATTTCATTATGATGATTGGATTCTCAATTTACAGTTTAATTGTAAAAATATAACATGACATCCATTTTATTTGTTCTTTATATGAATAAACATAAGTTTAATAAATTTGCTTCGTAGCCACAATTTTCATTGATTTTAAAAAATCATCAGTTATGTGTATCAACTTCATTTTCTTGTGTTCCATCCTTACAGACGACTTTGCATTTTGCTTGTGTTTCTTTCTGTTGATTATAATTGTGTGGACATGAGCAAACTTTTGTACATTTGCCAACTGGAATCTTCTTTACTTCGAATGCAGGGATAATTTCTCCATCCAGCCAACAGTTTGGTCCTGAAAGTAACAATGTTTCAAAAGTTGGGTCATTGTAATCGGCTCTTCATTGTCTAGTCCGGGTTCAATGAAAACATGCATTAACTTTCGTGTACCATTAACTAGTTATCAAATACAGAGAACTAGTATTTTTATTTTGATAAGCATATAAACTGATATAAACTGTTTAGTTGTTAACTGTTTGTAAAATTTATTGAATACTCAACTTGTACCAGTGTACAAAAGGTTCAATAAATAAATAATAATATATGACATATATGGTGGGTGGGGGTGAAAAATCACTTCGCTCATGTCAATCTGCGTGTGACGTTTAGAAACACACGCTACATGTCCAATTTTAATGTACAGATATCAGAGCTCACATATCACGTACCCCTAAGACATTTTAGTATTTTTTGCAAATGTATTGCATTTTGTGTTATTAAATCCCAGCGAAAAAGTTTTTACACATTGGATACCTGCACTATATATCTGGATCAAACATACGGAAATCAGATGTGAACCCTTGTGTTTTTTTCTAACATAATTCTAGTGTGTGTAAACTGTAAAGATGACCACATTGGGGATATTTTGCTTTATTTACTTGTGCAGTAGACAAAGTTGTGATCAATTCCAATTTTTGTGATCCAATTTCAAAATCTGTTTGGTAACGTGCCACTTGTATTTGTTACAGTCCTTAGTAACGTGCAGTCAATCGTATTAATTTAGCACGCCTCTCAACCAATCAGAATCGGTTATTGGTGGTGATTTATGCACTGAATGATATAATGATCATTATTGCTTATTATATCCCATATTTTCAATGTGCCCCAACCCTTCTCCCCCTCGTCATCCTAGGTTTGTCATATCTCTAGATTTTTTATACCCACATCTCACAGGCTGTGAAAAGTAGAAGCCCCCTTATTGAAAAATAACTTGCATGAATGAATCTTAAATGCAAAGGTGCAAAAGTTACCTCATCGCTCATTCAATGTAAATCTTCAAATTATCACAATCTTCACAAGATAATTTCCTACACTTCATAATTTCATCGAACATTGGATAGTAATCAGTCAAATTTTTTTTAGGCCTACATTAGAATCCAGCCCCACTATGTTTGTGTTGCCTCACTTGTAGGTTTGTAGATACGAGGGAAATGTTCTTACCATTAGGACATGAGGGACAGCAGACATCCCCCGCCTCGTCATAGTCGACACACATGGGCTGAGCACAACTGGCCATCATGCAAATTCGGCGGCCTGACTGAAAGTCAGTCCAGTAAACATAAATACAATCAGTTATCAAAAGAATCATTGTCGGCTTTCAAGGGTTGATCATTCACACTGCCTTTACAAGTCCTTGATCATATCAACTGCGTATATGGCCGTGTTATATGACGATGCAAAAGAATCTATAATTCAGTCCGTCGGCACATCGAACCTGTTATCTGTGGAATGATAATTGTAGAACATATGAACATTTTCAAACAGGATATATATGATTTATAGATTTATAACAGGTCATAAAATCCCATATTCTACCTTTTTTCACCTTTTTCACCTTTCATAACTCATTTTAGTGTCCCATAGCCCACAAATTTTTCAGTAATGTTTCCAATATCCCATGGCACTTTATTAAAACGTTACCTCTTGACTTGTATTACTCATTATAGAGGGAATCCAATATTCCTTACAATATGATATATGAAACCATATTATGTTGCTAGTGCACTGGTAGATATTAAAATATTAAATGCCTAATTTGCAAATTGCTATATGTAAAAAATTTATTTACTTACAAATCCACAATGGCACGAAGCACATGGGTCACTATGAGGCATGTCATCCATGGGCTCATAATTTTTGCCATTGTATTTACATCCCGGAAAAGGGATGGGCATTTCATCTTTTACTGGTGATCTTTTATATTTGTTGATTACATTTCCTTTGTATTCTCGTCCTTTTTTTACTGGTGTTGCTGTCACGGTGAGGCAAAGAAATGCCACTAAACTAACAATACACTGACTATTGTAGGTTTGCATAATAGTATTTTATCAAAATATATCCTTGTAAGATAATGAAATATTTGTTTCCTGGTTTCCAAGTATAGATCTACTTGACATGTGTCAGCAGCATTTAATTTTTTTGAACTTTTATACACTAAATGGTGGCCATCAATTGTATTAGTCATACAGATGAATTTGTTTGGCAATTTGACTCATTTGGGAAATTGCAAATTAATCAGTAGTTTTACTGTTGTATGCTGGTGTGCTGGCTTCTATAGTGCTGTTACTTTATAAAACCATTGCAACGAATGACAATTTTCTAACCATACACTGACTTTGAAAAAATGGCTTATATTTTCACATGCACGAAAGCAGCACCACTGCATGGGACATAATAGAGAATATATATTATAAAAATATTTTCTTGATTCAGATGGAATGTTGCAAATGTTAATACACATTATTATACTGTGTGCTTCTGGGGCCAAATGGATATGGAGTTGGACTCATGACCAGAAAGTGGTACGTTCGATTCCCGGTTGGGTCTGGTGGTGGGTGTTTGGGAAACTCATAAATGTTGCACATTGCTGCATAGCGTCTACACAATTACATGCAGGTCATTAACTTGAAAGATTGTGTGAGTGATTAGCATTGTGAATATGTTACAGATGCAAGTATTGAGAAACGAACAATTGATCGATAAGTGTGCCAAATGACGTGGTTTAAATTGTAAAGTCGTGAGAAGAAGACTTGGATCATGACTATAAATCACCATAATTACATTCGCCATGTCCTAATACTCAGTCCCAGTAGCATGTAAATATACAGCCATTCTGAGTGGCGAAAAAATGAAAATGAAATAATGTGCATGAAACTGTATAATGAAATACAAAGAGCACTGGGTATGCAAGGTGACAGTCTGTGAATGAATATAGGTGTGCCACTGCAGTGGGTAAGCAGACTGTCTAAAAAGGTACACACAATGTATCAAGTGACAAGCTTGCATTGCAATTATTTTGTACTCAATATCATCATTTATATCGTTATTATCACGTGATTAATCAAATACAATTTTATGTACTATGATATCCGTCATTCCCATGTGTCATTAAGAACACTGCACAGTGAGCCCGACTACACGGTCAATTCTTGTGTCACATACGTAATTTTGAGCAGTTTTATAAGGATTTAAGTAGTATATATTAGAGTATCAAATGAAACACACAAGTTTGCTGTGTACACAAACTCCCTGTGCAATGATAAAACACAAGAACAATCCAATTTAACTTCAAATACAGATATATTGTATTCTGAAATATTGAAATGCTGTCAGTGGAATTAAAATCATGTCAATTTTTTCAAAAAAGACTGCATACACTTATGCTACCTCCCTACAATGGTACTTCCAGTAAATTGAGTCAAACAGATACCATAAAACTATGGAATGTTTTATTTTACATTTGGAACAATGTACGATAATAAATTATCACAGAACACCCAGACAAAATGGTGTAAAAAATAGAGGAAGGGGAACTTTCATTTGACAATAAAAACTACATATAGCAGATGGATATAAAGCACCCTGGTAAATCATCTTACAGCCGTCTCAGTCATACATATTGCAAAGTTGCAAACACATGAACCTTTATCAAAAACTACAAAACTAATGTTCACTTTTCACTTTTACATATTTTTAACTCGCAATTAAATGTAAAACAGTGTAAAAATTAACTATTGTACCATGCTAATACTATACAAACTACCAATAACATTCCACAAAACTGCCTTGTAAATAATCTTGATCCGTATTGGATGTACCAATAAAATATTAAGAACTAATTACTCAAATATGTATAAATTAAAATCTCAATAGAAAAATACATGTTGTTCTATCTATTAACACAAATAGAAAATTATTGTTCAATAATTGCACTTTCACTTGTGGGCTGCAAGTTACTTGGAATAGCAGAATCCATGTCTTCAGAATGTCTGGAGTTATCACCACTTTTGTGTGAGGGAGGCTCTAGGTCTCTATCGTTAGTGTTAATATCATAGTCCAAATGGCGGCTGGTGCCGCCATCGGCTGCCCCACCCTCTGGGTCTTTATCATCACTGTCAATGGTCACTTCATCGTCCACTAGTAAAGGTTCAGCTTCCGTGTCACTCGTCTTGCAAATACTTGAACAGCAACTTCCGATCATCAAAATGAGCAGCAATACCGTCTGGAATGATAAGTTCTAACTTTTATTTACAAGCCATTTTTGAATATGGAAAGCCAAAGTAATAAATTTAGCGATACCTGTATAATTATTATAGATCAGCCATGCCTTGGTTTGTTAACAATAATGAATGTGTGACATTAATCATTACTCTAACAAGCCAATGCTAGAGGTAGTTGTTGCCCTATTGGTTTTACCAGGATTAAAATTTATAGGCCAGAAATCAGCCTGTTGTTTGATGAAATTTAAATCAGAACCAAGTTGATCCGCCTAAGCATGTAATTAACAAACAATAATAATACCATAGTTATTATACATTCTTTGATAATACATACGCAAAATCCTAGTGTTGCTGCAAATATTGAAGATGTAAGCGGGAACCCTAGATTATCATTGAGGTAACCGCCAGCTATCGGTCCCACAAATGCTCTAAGTGAAAGAAAATATGAAAATTCAACATACCGGTAATAGATAGACAAGTAGGTAAATTTCAAAAAGTATATAATCTAAAATTTGGAGCTGTAGCAGTTTCTCTCATATTGAAACAGGTTTCTGAAGAGGACATTAGTTGTTGAAACATAAAGCAGCCATATTTTGTTTTTTGTTTAAACTTTGAATTTCATTAAAACAGCAGGTAGATACATGTGTTTAGTTTTTATAATTGTGAAAATCCTTTTAGAAACATAAAGTATAGAAATGATGATTCTGCGGTTTGTGGCTCCTCAGTCACTATGCACATTTGCGGACAGATTATGCGATGTCATGCAAAAAATGAACAATTTCTATAGAACGTACCCCAGACTGCCAAATGTGTTGTACAGGCCAGATATCACTGCTTGAGTATCAAGAGACATATCGAAACCCCTTGCTCTAAAATCAACAGTCTTCTTTATAAGAAAAAAACATACTCTTACAAAGACATGAAACACTTTTTGATTTTTAAAATTTAACATTCATTCAAAACTTTTACGAAAAGAATTTTTGATTTTTTGACTTTGAGGTCTAATGACTTAATTAAATATATATATAAAGAATTTATAACCTTGCTGCCTTAACAAATTCATTGTAGACGAGAATGAGAGCCGCCCAGCCGCCTGCTGTAATACAGAGACTCACGATCACAGCCAATAATGACCTAAATGCAAAAAGATATGTTCATAATAATCGAATGCAGATCACAAAGAGCTATGGCTGACCCATCGTCGGTTTTCACGGCTTGACCACGCACACTGCCTTAAAGTCCTTGTTCATACCAACACGTGGGCCCAGTTATAGCTTTTATGTGGAAAAATTATTTTCGGTTAGACTTACGTCAAAGACAAAATCACTCGGTTTCATCTTACTTACATAGCGAGATCGTACGTTTGGCGTTTGATTTCCCCGCTGGACATTTTGGCAGTGGGCCTTCTGATTGGTCGGTTTCTGAGCGTAAGTTCCACAGAATAGGATATGGTGGCATCACGGCTATATACTGCGTATATAGTCGTGAGATATGACAATGTGGCTTACCATGTCAAGGTTGCTGGTGTCGGATAGAACAAGGACCCTATACCCGTGAGTACGGCATTATTTAGCTCAAAAATGACTTTTTTATTATGTTCACGGGCCGGGGTATCACAGTAACCCGGGTTACGGCAGGGTGCATCAAGTTATGAAGTTATGCAATGTGGTGAGAACCTTAATGAAGTCTGTCTCATGTGACTTTTTTATCACTTCATTTTTGCTCAAGCTATATATTGTGT
>CM032666.1:56050876-56155717 GCA_019095985.1 Streblospio benedicti | reverse complement strand
ATAAACATATGGAACAAATACATATCCTGACACACCCACCATCCCACCTACCACGACCCTTGCCTCACCCCACCCCCACCCCCGAAACCCACTAAAACATGTACCTCGATTTGTACATCTGCCTTGTTTGCTGTTTAGCGTCCTCTATCATATACCTCATACCTATCTAGATCTATATACTTTATCAATTGTTTTAACACGTCCGCCGTCCACAGCTGTCGGTAACATGGGTCAATACACTGTGAACGCAGCAGCAGGTGCGCTCAGAGCATTAGTACCGGAAGTTCGTATGCCATAAGTTTACGATCTACTTCAGTGGCTATAAAATCCAAATAAGCTTTACGCCCAACTGTTTCGCTAATTTTCCAAATAACCAATCAAACTGTGCGGGTCGCCGGCCGTCCATAACGGACCATTACACTGGCAGTGACACACAACCGCGCACGCGCAACAGCTGTAGCGGGCACCTGCTTATCGACCTGCGGGAGGACGGACCGCGCGGCATCAAACATTTATACAGCTGTAACTCAGCGCTTAACTGCCTTATTCGGGCTGCTGCCTTCATGGGATAATAACATGGGACTATTGAAACGACAGGTATGTACTGTGTGGTTGTCTACGTGGCATTCTAAGTGCTAATTACGCGTATCTAGTCGAATGTATTTGGTTAAGCTTATTTATATATGTGTATGGTTATAAGTTGGAAATGGTGCTTGAGGCGATACTGTTTTCTTTATGCAGTAACTTCTTAAGTTTGTGAAGTTTCTTGTGTTTGCAAGTGACAGGTAGTTATTGTACTGGCCAAAAGTTGTCCTCAGGCGGCGGCAGTCAGTGGTCAGTGGACAACTTTTGACCAAAGACATTAACGGTCAACACCACCCATGCCTTTGGTTGGGTCACACGGCAACTCGTATACATGGGCTATAAGTGGATAGATTGGTACATGAAATTGGATATCTGCAAATTTAAGACCGGAAGCCAAAGTCAAAAGGAGGCTGTGACGTCACGCGGCGACTGAGCACGTGATCACGCGCAGACGTTTTTTTTTTACCTGGTGCAGTAGTTTATTCTAAACTCTTGAAACTTTTTTTCTGTGATCACAATTCTGTGTTTGTCTAAGGGTCTTGATTTAATTTTAAGTGATTATACATTGACTGATCCATTAGGGTTCACTTCTAAATGACACAACTATCAGTCATTGGTCTTCTTGTGGTCATCATCGGAATGTTCCTGTTAGCCACGTTGTTTTGGCAATGAGTTACTTCTAATTTGATAATGAGATACAAAAGCTTAAACAATTTGAAAACATATTGAATATCAATACCCATAGATGCCATCTGCGGCCGCCAACATGATTTGCACATGTCACATGAGCGGTGATCGGCTCAAGCTTTAGTGATAGGTGCTTCACAACAGCTACTTGTGCTGCTCATGTGTCATGGGTTATCATCTAAAACAACGCCGAGCAAAATCCACACCATAGGCGTTTAACACTGATAAACACTAGCGAGTTCGCGGTTCTTAGGCCAACTTTAACTACCAGTGCCCATGGTCAAATAAAATACACGTTTTTGACCATGCATGCACACGGGTGTCCAACTGTCCATATATTATTCACGCACAGAACAATACACAGCATTACAGCGAATACTGTAGCTGCCTGTGCATTGTGTTGTCGATACGTCGAGTGTACACAGCGTGTACATTATTCATGCGCGTCATGGGTGTGATCATAATGAGTACCGCGACAAACCACAATTTACACTGAGTTTAACTCACCACAACAAGAATATTGAGCGCCGCGACACATACAAGCAAACACTACACCGTGTGTTAAAGGAGGGTTTGGACGGAGACCGTGTTGTGTCGCATTGATCACACGGCAATGTGTATGACATGCTTGTATCACTTCCGCCGATTATTAATGTGTGAAGTTTTCAATGATCGAGTCTTAATGCCCTGCGCCTGTCTGATCTATTTCACCTCTAAACACATTACAGGACCCGACGAGAACAGAGATATGTAGTACCTATAGGTACGCTCGTCGGACCGTTACGGTGCAGGGCGGTCCTCAGCAGCCCTGGCCGGGTGGGCCGAGGCCCAAACACTTGCTAGGCTTTTAACGTTTGTCATGTTGTGCTCTCTCATCAGCGTGCTAAATCCTAACGTGATCGCCTGTAGTGAAATTGTCATAGGACCTAAACACCTGTGTGTGCAATTGACTTGAACACGTTGCGCATGCCCCGAAAGGTGGTCAGTTGTACAACATGCTCAATGCAGGGACATGTATTTAGTGAACATTAACTTGCGGAGCGCCAGTAGCGGCGGATCGATGGTGTTAATGGCTGCATAGAAATGGCCGACCTCTGCGGACTTTGATCGGACGAGGCGGCCAAAGAGTTTTCTTTATATTAGTTACGCTTTGATTTGACATTAAACGCATCCTATATTGCGCGTATTGATTGAGGAGAGTCATGTGCATGATTGAAAGTCGGAATTCTATGTGCAGCTCTAGAAATAACTTTGTTTATAACTCTATGTCATCCGATCACACTCACCCGTTTTTTTCCTTTTGACAGTATCACTGGGAGGCATACCGTGATTATTGGTAATCAATTATAGTATATTTCCCTGACCAGTACCTGTGTACAAGGAGCAGCAGCAGCAGCAGCAGCAGCAGCAGCAGCAGCAGCAGCAGCAGAAACAGCAGCAGAAACAGCAGCAGAAACAGCAGCAGAAACAGCAGCAGAAACAGCAGCAGAAACAGCAGCAGAAACAGCAGAAACAGCAACATGAGAAACAGCAGCAGAAACAGCAGAAGAAGCAGAAGGGTCAGTAGAAGCAACACGATCTGACGATCCGTTCCTCTGTTTCAGCCGTGATGCCGCCCGCCGCCGCCGCCGCGGGAGGCTGGCTGCGCGCGCACCACGGGCTGCTGTCGGCCGCCGCGCTGCTGGTCGCCCCCGCCGCCGCCCCCGCTGCGCTGCCGGCCCCGCTCACCCGGCCCGTGGCCACCGCCGCCCGCCTCATGGCGCTCTACGTGAGTGGAGACGTTGTGATTATAGCAGTACGCGTTACCGTACATCGTGACGGGTCATAGTTTACGTTAACGGAAATTGTGATCTCACCCCCCCCCCGCCACACACACACACACACACACACACACACACACACACACACACACACACACACACACACACACACACACACACACACACCACCCCACCCCAATAAAAAAAAAGCTCTAGCAGCCGTAAAATGTAAATTTGTAACCGATTACACGATGTATTCAACGGTTTCGGTCCGCTCCGATGTTCCCACACTTGTTTTTCGTCATCATAGGCCTATGATAGAACTAGAGAGCTTCCAAGTGACTCCTGTTAACGGTCTTTCTATCGCCATCCTAGCCTGGCTCACGCCTCGTCAAGGTTGGACCTCGGGACATGCCGAGCCGACCAGTGTACGTACACGAACACGAGACACGAACTTTGAACCCCGTCTGTCTCGGGCAATTGTCAACTTATCGTGACGTTTTGTATTACTACATGAACCGATTGTATTACTACATGAACCGATGTCTACTCTTCAAGTTCGTTATACTAGTGGAAGTCCCATCAGTCTACGCCAGAGAATATGACATGTAAGTTTCCTGACCGTGATTACAATTAGCAGTGATACATGTTACGGCAGCTAGACCATGCCCATGGTGTGTGGTGAATATTTACGCAAAATTACGGCTAAAGTATAACCGGGCACACGATTGTTATATTTTACAGTCTGACAACGTGTCTCTATCTAGATCCCATGTGGAAATAAAACGGTTTCTCGTGGTCCCACCAAACCTTATAATTCATGAAGAAACCACTTCCATATTAACACCGCTGAAGCCTCCGTGTGCTCGTAAGGTTCTAAAAGGTTGTGCGTCGTCAATTTGTCCTGGAAGCTTTTGTAGACACCATTATTTGTAAACACAAGTGGATAACAAACCCTATTTGCAGCCCTATAACCCGCTATAACCCCCTCTCACATTAGCGTGTCCATTGTAGTGCCTCGCGTCGTGGCTGTGTCTCCGCGTGCTCGCCTCCCGCCGGGACGCCGCGCGGGCCGCGGGCGAGAAGCTCAACGTGGACACCTGTGATAAAACTACATTAGCAAAACACGTGCAAAAGCACAACACAGCCGAGTTCAGCATCAACATGAGTACACCGGGAACAGAAGGGGACGGTGGCGGTGGCGAGCCCGCGGCGTGCGGCGTGGTGCGGGCCGCGGCGGGGCTCGCGCTCGGCCTGCGCCTGCTCGCCGCGCTCACCCACTTCCTCCACCTGTACGCCTGGGCGCTGGTGCCGACTCACTGGGTGAGGTTTCAAATCTGTTGGTTGTTAAGTAGCTTTTCACCGTCGATATTTGCTTACGCTCATGCGTGACTTACAATTGCACTGCGGCATATTTAGCCAGTGTTTGTGTTCCTTCAAACACCAGCATACGCCACATGATCTCTTCAACTTTGGGTGTCCGACTGGGTCGTTAACGTGTTAAAATATATTGAATACTAATTCGTTGTTTGTTTGTTTTTGTGTGTTTGTTTTTTAACTATCCAATACTGACGTGCTGTTTGGTTGGTTGCAGGTGTTGTTCGTGGCGTGTCCGCTGGTGGCGCTGGTCGCCGAGGTGTCCGTCTGTGTCGTCTGGCTGCTCGTGCGCGTCTTCCCGCCACCAGAGTCACGTGACAGCACTACGTGACAGCACCTTGCACCACGTGACCACGCGTCAAAATGTTCTTGTCCTCTACTACCAGACGACTAATGGGGAACTATTAATCATATATCCACTGTGTAGAGTTGAAATCCTGACCAATATTACATCTTACACAAGCCAAGACTGGCATCCGTGATTCTCGTGTGCAGAAGCTCAGGAATTAGTCCGCTACGTCTGGACACGTGTAAATATTTCTGCTTAATCACACCTGTGATATTTTTAAAAGAACCGGATCTGATATAATGTGACTATCTTCCTGGCAAAGCAAGACTGCAATCAAAGAACTTAAACAACTATTGCAATTTACAACCACAATAATGGAAATACTTGTTTGCTATATCAAATATGCATGTACATTTTGATTTTTGAAATCACTGTTTGTTTGTTTTGTTTGTGCACATCTGTTTAATGTGCTGGCTGAGACTATTGGTCCACTTTACTCTACTATATTTGTTTGTTTTTTCTGTGATCAGTGATTTTCTCTGTGATGAGACATTGCTGCTGTTTCCTGGACTGTGTGGTTATTCCACTTGGTTCGACGAGTGCTCTTAAATGTTACGTAGTTGTGTGTTACCATTCTCTATCATGGTTTACATTTTCAATTCAATGCATAAAGTTGACTCAAGATAATCTGTTATCTTTAATGGAGTTGCGATCTAGAGATTTTTTTCTTTCGTATTTTTTTTCAGGCTGTGTGCCTTTGCTGGTTTACCAGCTCTAGTCATGGCGAGTGCCTTTTCCGCGATATTGGAACTTATACATTTCACAACTTGTGAATTGTATGAATGATTGAAATGTCAATACAAGTACATTGGTTTGTCGATAACTTATTGCTTATTGTTAATTGGGTGCGGGTGACATTTAAACGATGATATGCTTCTATCATGAAAATGTGAGATGCAGATAAATGTATTTTTGTACAATATTTGGCAATCACTTACGTGCCTTAAATAGATTGCAGTTGTTTTATTGATGAAGAATATATTAGGTGTGATGGTGTCTCGGTTGCTGTAGATTCCATAATTTCCCTTGTTTAACATGATAATTGTAAAACACACAGGTGTTGCTTTTGGGCGTGTTTTTGAATTTTTTTTTATCATTGTTTTTTCTTTTGTCAGTGCATTTTTGACGAGACAAAATATATTATACATGTAATACAAAATGTTGTGTTTTCACTTACACAAAAATACACAGATAAAACCATTCTGCTATAAGTATTATTAATACATGATTCTCTGTAATAACCTTCTTTGCAACTTATAACGTTGACACTTTCTCTTCATTCGAGCCCCCAAATTTGGCTAACAACTGCAGTTATCTTTAATATAGCAGCCACTACACTAGAGTTATCCATGCGTACATTCTGCATTTTCAAAGAAAGAAGATGCAAATGATATAAAGACGGACATAACTCTCGCATGTGTCTGCTGTTTGGCAGTGGCCGGGGATTCCACTCCGCATGGCTGGAGTCGTGACGTCACCACTTTCAAGTGACTATGTTTGGTAGAAGCAGGTAAAATGATTAATGGGGAAGCCATGCGCAGTATACTAGTAGTAGTTATTCACGAGGGTTAAGGATCTTATAAATTCGTTGGAACAATCGGATTAGAAAGACTTGATAATAGGAATTCGGTGTACTGTTCAAAGTGTCAGTGGAATGTTTTAATCGGAAGTATCAGCAGCAACACCAATGACAACGTTGTAAATCCGTGTTTGTTCAACACTTAATTTTTTATTACGCTCTGAGTCAAACAGTATTTTCTTTCATATTTACCATATCAACATCAAGCAAATTCTAGCTCTATTTGTATACTACCAAAATAACGCACAGAGGATATCATGGATTCTTACAAAGTCAGAAGAGTAAGTATAGATAATTGAAAGCTAACTTGGCCAGTTAATAAACTTTTCCTCAAGTGTCAAAGCCTGTATATCTACAGTGAACGTTACTGCAAACTTGTAGTATGGTCTCATTATCAGTTATCTTATATATCTTAAGTTTATACATAATACATGTACACGAACTTTCACTATATTTGTACTATATTTGTGCATAGACTATTTCAATCAATTTTCCGAAGTAAGTTTTTCTCGATTTTATTAAATCTATTAAATGATATCACATACTAGATCCTAGATACACCGTTTATTATATTAGAGCTGCAGCTTTCAAACGGTCTGCGAACACAGGCGCTACACTTTGTTCTAGTGTATTTACTTTTTAAAATTACCTGCTTTGATGTCCCATCTATCTTTCTGTCTTTGTGTCTTGTATAACGCATCATATTATTGTGATGACATAACAAATCACAGGAGATAGAGAAGCTGTATATAAGGTAAACAAGCGCGACTGTGAACGAACCGTGAGGAACTTCATAAAACGTATCATTGTGTCTGTTCCTAAAGAAGGTCCACACCCTGTTGCCGACTTGACAGTTACTGATATTATGGTTATTACATAAAAGGTACCGTAGGATGTTTGTAGACAGAATACAGTAGAACTTCTCATCAAGACCACCTCGAGTGAGGTCGCCTCTCTAATAAGACCAATGCTTGTGGTCCCAACTCATCCAACGCTATCAACCTTCATAAATAGACCACCTTTCTATTGAGACCACTTGAGAAAGAGAAACTCTACTGTATCACTGTGCTTGGGTTGTGATTTGTCATCACACTGTAACTATTTTTGACTTATTAACTAAGTTTGCCAAATAACTTATTTAAATTAGATTCCACGCCGTGCACAAGCCCACGCCAAGCCTCGCTATTTCCTAATGAAAATACATTGTAAATTCACGGAATTTCAATATGGGAAAAGTATGTACATGAATAGATTATCGTGCCAGATTTGCACCCAGATAACTCTTGACGGGAAATAGTTGCTACAAATAGAAGGCGCGTGGTTGTATGACCGAGTGGTCGCCGTGCCGGACGCGGCAGATGACGGGTGTTGAGCAAACACAAGCAGCCGCCTCGGTTGCACAAGGCGTATTTGTAATCTTGGCTGAATGTATAATCCCTGTACAGTCTAGACAGCTGCGGGCGGGTCACTGGATGGGCACCGTAGTGTTTATAACAGATAACTAAATGGGTTTTTTTAAATCCTAGGATTGTGGATTGGTGAAACCACAGTAGCTTATGAACTAATGACCTGGTGTTATTCATCGAGTCATTTTAAAGACGATTTGACAGCTATCCGCACTGCAATCGTATGGCGGTAGTTTGCATTTCAAATGGAGGACCGGAATCCTGACTGACACCTCTCATATGACTGTCCTGACGAATCCACACATTACTGACACCAGCCCATTGGCATTGGCGCCCTGTGTGCGCATTGTCCACGGCTCCCGACGTGAGATCTTCCCGGGCGACATCTCATTCTGCGTGTGGTTCGGCGTGTAGCTACAGCTGTATCACGCACCCACAAACCCAGCACCTGGGTACTGCAGGACTCCAGTCGAAGATACATTCCCATTCTTAGCGGATATAATACTGTAACTCATCGAATAAGCATAATGTCCACATTAATGATAAACACTCATGTTGGTATTAGGTATTAAGGTAGAAACAATATTTATAAGGAAATACTTGTACAAATAAATAGCTTACATCCCCTTGTCAGAGACTTGAAATAGGGAGACCTCTAGTGTATAAAAATTGTGAAGTCTTGAATAGCATGCTGGGGGTTACAGCTGCCAGTGAAAAGGTATACAAAGTGTAGCATTTCGAGGGATTACGCTAATTTTGTGGCTTGATAACCCATGAAAGCGTATGTGTGTTCCGTTTGAACCCATATCAGTCAGTCCTTTGGGCATTAGATAAGGTCCATCATATGTAAAAATGGTGAAATATTGAATGGATTGCTGGAGTCACAGTGCCCCCAAAAATGATGCAAAAATGTGATACTTCGGGAGATTATGCTAATTTGAGTCGCTCAGTGACCCATCATGACTGACCGTCTGTGTCGCATTTGGACTTACGTTTGCCCATATGGCTAAACCAGCATTTTGATTGCCCTATTGATAGAATGCAATTATTTGAGCACCAAATGTTTTAGACACAACTTCGGTTTCTTGTACAAGTGGATTCACTGACCTCGAAAACCTACTCATTCCCAAAAAGTAATTATGTTCTATGTCGAATAGTTAGTTCATTAGTTAGCTTACGAAAAATATTATTGACCTTCATTACAGAGGACATCTTGGATTTGAAAGTCAAGGAATGAAGATATTTTCCAGCATACGACAGATTTGAATTCAGCATGTTTAACTTATGTAAAATCCACTGCATGACAAATTCTTATGTAAAATGCCCAGCAAAGTTGAATTTCCTAAAACTTAACCCTTACCACAAGGTGAACCCTTGTTCAATAATGAACGTGACCTTTGCTTGTCACCTCCAATCATAAGAATTACATTAGAATTGGATTTCCCAGCCTAATTCAGTGCAAGAAATGGTATTACATATTGTTCTAGACCTTTTCATGAAATAGTTATATATTATCTATATACCGGCCGCCATCTTGACAGTCATCTTGGCTTTCGGGAGGAACCAATTGTCTGGGAGCGTGGTTCCCGATAGCTTTGGATCCAGCATACCTTAAACCCCCTATATGAAAAGTTTAATGTTTTATGCCAGAAGTGAACACGTAGGCCTGTATTTGCCACATATCCACTCCACTATAGTAGTGGGTGGAGACGCTGCTCCCTTTCGATAGGAGGTTTGAAAATAGGTGATGACGATCGATATGATAGAAACACAAACATTTGTAGCAATTTTAATATTGAGGGAGGGTCCTAACATTTTCAAAATAGTTTTGGTAGTAGAACAATGGCATAAATGTTTCATTTTTCATATCCTCTGTGCCGTAATACTAGTATATGGTAGTTCTCTTAATGTCATAAGACATAGACAAAACAAGATGAGTTTGTATCATGAATTATTTTATCAGGTGAGTTCTTGGGTCGTATCATGGCGAGCCTGATGCGTCACAAGAACAAATCCTGATAAAATAATTCATGGTACACAACGAACTTAGTTTTGTATTTATCATTCTTTTCCAAGCAATCTCAACAGTGATTATTACTTCAATTGATGTAGATGGCAAAGCAATCAGCTGTAAATAACATCTGTTAGATGCATCAAATGGTTTAAAATAAGTGGACCATCATCTAAAATAATCGTATGGCTTTACATTCCTGATGTATATTAATGTCATTTTGTCTGGGAAATGCATTTGATGTGTAACACACATGCTGTGTGTAAACTTTTGTAGCCACCTACATAATTGGAGGGACGTTTTCTGACAAGCTTATGGACAGAAATTGAAATGTGCAAACCAGAAATTGAAATGTGCAAACCATAACTCAATGTGACAAAAAAATTGAATTATAACGTCGGCGCCACGAGAGCATTATTAATTATCAACTATTAATTATACATAGTGACTTGAACCCCTCGCATGGCTGTGTATAATATATTATAGCATTATGTTTTCTTCCTTTTTTGTATGTTGTTATAATACCATGTCACGATCATAACATAACTAACTAAATCAACAACTGATTTGTACTTTAGTAATTTCCTATTGATCTCTATTTGATCTTGCACACTGCTATTTTCTACAGACAGAAACGTGCATTATATATATCATATAAGACGCTTAAGTAAATGGATGTGACGCTTACACTGACTGGTGTGCACTATCCACATATGGCATGAATGCACATTAATTAGATAAGGAAATACCATTGTAGAAACTAATGGATATATACATATACGCATTAAAAGACCATCATTGTGAAAGTAAATGCGATCTAGTGAAAAGCTTAATTAAGTAGTGATTGTAGCAATAGCCATGATGATGATAGAAAAGGAGGTTGTTAAGTATAAACTAGGAGGATATGTCACTCAGCAAGGATGGGCTCATTAGGCAGGAAAGAGGGTCAGCTAGGAGGGGGATGGTGGCATAGTGGGACGTGAAGATGTTAATCATATCAGCTAGGAAGGCGAAATGGAGCACTAATAGTCAGGTAGAAGTGGGAAATAGGGGACTGTTAGTCAGCTAGTAGGGTAAAAGAGAGGGGTCTGTCAGCTAGGAGGCTGAAATAGGGGGCTGTTGGTCAGCTAGGAGGGTGTAAGAGGAGGTGTTAGTCAGCTAGGAGGGTGAAAGTGGGGGCTGTTAGTCAGCTAGGAGGTTGAAATAGAGGGGTGTTAGTCAGCTAGGAGGGTGAAAGAGGGGCTGTTAGTCAGCTAGAAGGTTGAACTAGGGGGTGTTGGTCAGCTAGGAGGGTGTAAGAGGGGGTGTTAGTCAGCTAGGAAGGGGGTTGAAATAGAGGGAAAGAGTTGTTGGTCAGCTAGAAGAGGTTGAAATAGGGGACTGTTAGTCAGCTAGAGGGTGTAAGAGGGGATTGTTAGTCAGCTAGGAGTGGGGTAAAAGGGGGGCTGTTAGTCAGCTAGGAGGTTGAAATAGGGGGCTGTTGGTCAGCTAGGAGGGTGAAAGAGGGGGTGTTAGTCAGCTAGGAGGGTGAAATAGGGGGCTGTTGGTCAGCTAGAGGTTAAAAATATGGGGGGTGTTAGTCAGCTAGGAGGGTGAAAAAGAGGGTGTTAGTAAGGGTCAGGGGGGGTTAAATAGGAGTGGAAATAGTGACTGTTAGTCAGATAGGGAGGGTAAAAAGAGAGGGGCTGTTAGTCAGCTAGGAGGTTGAAATAGGGGATTGTTGGTCAGCTAGGAGGGTGAAAGAGGGGTGTTAGTCAGCTAGGAGGGGGTAAAGGATGAAAGAGAGTGTTAGTCAGCTAGGAGGGTGAAAGAGGGGCTTGTTAGTCAGATAGGAGGGGAAATAGTGGACTGTTAGTCAGATAGGAGGGTAAAAGAGAGCGGCTATTAGTCAGCTAGGAGGTTGAAATAGGGGGCTGTTGGTCAGCTAGGAGGGTGTAAGAGGGGGGTGTTTGTCAGCTAGGAGGGGAAATAAGGGACTGCTAGTCAGCTAGGAGGTGGTGAAAGAGAAGACTGTTAGTCAGCTAGGAGGGAAAATAGATGACTGTTAGTCAGCTAGGAGGGTAAAAGAGGGGACAGGGAAAGGAGGGATATTAATCAGATAGGAAAAGAAGGACCTGTTAGTCAGCTAGGATGGTGAAAGAAGTGGCTTTTTGTCAATTAGGAGAGGAAAACTGAGGACAGGGAAAGAAAGGCTATTAGTCAGATAGGAGGGGAATGTGGGTGGTTGTTAGTCAGATAGGAGGGTGAAATAGGGGTATTTTGGTCATTATTTTTGGATAATGGGTGTCAAACAGACATAATAATGCAAAAACAGCTCCCTCTTTCTTCCTCCTAGCTGACTAACAGCTCCTCCTTCACCCTCATAGCGGGCTAAAAATCTCTTTCCACCTCCTAGCTGACTAACAGCCACCCCCTCTCCACAGCTGACAAGTATTTAGGCAGTAATTCCCTTCAAGGAGTTAGTATTCACTTTGAATAGCATGTGGATAATTCACAATGATCACAATGATGGTCTATTAATTTCGTTGTCTGTAGAAAATAGCAGTGTGCAAGATATAATAAAAATCAACTGGAAATCTATTATAATGTACAAAAGGAGTCGTCCCCAGCAGGGTTCTTAGCAGAAGGCGGTTTTGGTTCCACACATCCATAATGCAAACACCTTTAGTATGACAGACGTCAAGTTTCTAAGCACAAGCCCTGCAAACTCTCGTGTAACTGTACTGTAGATGATAACAAGATTATTTGGTGCAGCAATACATTTGGTGCGGCAATAGATTCTGGCAGAATCAAGACCACCATTCCAATTACAAGCTTTTAGAGGTCGTTGTTATGAGAGTAGGTATCCCCCCCCCCACCCCCACAACCACGTTGGCATAGTATATCCCAGGATCTCTCTTGGTCCCATCATGTATAAAATCTATTAAACAGCATTTCTCCCATGGTGTATGTGCTGAAAAAACTTAAACATGACTTAGATAGAAAAATTATTGAAAGTATATTTATTTTTCTTTTATAAGACCAAAGTTGTAGTATGGTTGCTACATTTGGGACAACTGTGGCAGACTCGATTCCGACAGGCTCGAGTCAGTATGGCATATGATAGTAGAAATAGTTACTGGGGCCAGTAAAGGCACAGTCATGCATTATTATATAAAGAATGTAGATGCCTTTCCTTAGAGGAAAGAAGAAATTACTTAAAACTAAAATGTTTAGTAAAAATTATTAACAAAGAGACACTCGATTATTACTTCCTAAAACAATATGAAGTGTGAGACAAAATAGTAGAAACTCCAATAATTTCTTTAGTGTCCACAGAGAACAGAGACTTTTTCAAAATAGTTTTATCCCAAGCTCTATTCAGCTCTGGAATAATGCTGATCTTAATTAATCATAGAAATAAGCAATATATTACGAAATTCATAAATCACAAAAGTCCTGAATTGTATAATCATGGACATCAAAAACTCAATATTGTACATGCTCAACTGTGGATGCAGTGTAGTAAACTTAATCATCACTTTTACAGACTACATGTTGTTGACTCGCGGGCATGATTTGGAAAGCAATGAACATTACTTTTTAAGATGCCCTTTATTCAACAATATGAGAACAGATTTATTTCAAGCAATAAATGGTAGATTTGGCATTACTGGTGATTACATTTTGGGTATGCTGGTTTGTATGAATGTGTGAGTGAAAGCTGTTTTCTTTTATGCATATTGGCCTATATATTTTGTTTTTGTTTTTGTTGTCCATTAGAAAGGGCGTTAATCGCATTTTAGCTGTTGCCCTATAATATATCTTTTTGTTGTACTTGTACAACAAATAAATGTGTTTGAACCAAATCAGAAATAACTTCCATTGCGGTTCAATTAAAGTCATGCGCTTATTATTCTCTTCAAAATTGATATTTTACAGATTTTACGATACCAGTAGATGCATGTGGATTGGAGTCAAATTTTGTGGACACTCTAATTAGTATGAGGAAATGAGTTTAAATACACATGCGTCTGATCATAAGCATCCATTATAATAATCATTGTAATATTTTTGCCCTGACCAAGTCATGATATTAAACAGTTAGCCTTTCCTCTCTCTATAACATGTTTAACCATGCGGCCCACTATGTCAGGTTGGGAATTCATCTTATCAATTTTTTCGTCAATTCAAGATAAACATAGCTCGCATAATTCAATCATACAAACTATAAAGTAATTATTAAATTAATTACTTTTAACGATATGATTTCTGGTATTTGTTATTTGATTTAGTAATTAAATAGTTTTAAACAATGGCTTTGTGTAATGGTTCTAGGATTTTTGCTGCTGTGGTGGCTATATCACTGTTTCTATCACAGCCGGCCCCAGCCGCGTACAGCAATGGTGGCTACGTGTTCCACCCCGCGGACCTTCCCCACCCCGTGGCCGTCTCGCCCCCGCAGCCCGCCCTCTACCACCCCGCCGCCTACATCAACGCGGGCTTCGACACGACGGACAGCCGGCGACCGGGCAGCGCGGCCTCAGCCTACAGGTCAGCAGCTGTCTTGTATCGATTATTCTGTACGAGTGAGATCACATGCTGTTATGTAAACTTGTAAACTGAATTTATTTGAAGATTCTTTCTCCAAGTCTATATCACATAGCCTGTGTCGGGATTCGAACACTGGACCACTACCACTGTGGCACCACTGTGACAGACATATTAGACCACTGGAATGACAACTAGCTTTTCCGGATCAGGATAAGCAATATATGGAGGAATATATGCTCGCTAATTTCAACTATATATCAACCACAACACATGATGTGTGTGTTTGGGGGTAGGGGTGCTTGGATGAGTGTGTAAAAGCGTGGACTGATAGAGCGTTGTTACTGTTGCAGTCACTACCACCAGCGGCCGCCCGAGGGCGCGGTGCGGGGGCGGCAGGGGCGGTGCGGAGGGGCGGCCGGCGTGCTGGTCACTGCCGTCGTGGTCAGTCTCCTCATGCTGCTCGCAGGCGCCGGCGTCTGCATCTGGTACTTCGGTGAGTCCTCGTGGAAATATAACATATGGTCACGCATCAAGACGATAGACATTGATGTTATATGGGTTTTTTCTGTCTTGAGGGACCGAAGTAGAAGTTATATATGAAGTTTTAGTATGTTACATCAAAGGAGGATAAAACTCACACAGCCGCTGTTCTTATGTCATTGGTTCGAGGCCCAATGAGTGTATGTGACATGGTCATAGTCTGACTTGCTGCGGCAGGTTACCTCCCACGGGTAGAGGAATGGTTTGTACCATTGTTCTGTTCATGGAGCAAGCCATAATGAAAGCCAACTCCACAATTGCTTAAGCCTGCTGCTTAATACAAGTGCTATGCGGTAATCACGCAAAACCTACATCTATTTCTTCAAGAAGCAGCTAAGTAAAAGTTGAAGCACCCAGTTGCCGTTGTTGACAACTCCTTCCATGGACACGTGCGCACAGAAATCAATGGAGATTGGTGAATGAACATTCTTTTCTTTCCCTTACTTATGTAAGTAAACAATAAAGGGGAAAGCATGGGCGTTCGTTAGTCTCAGTAGATTTCTGGCCTCTACGATGCCCATGGCTCCATCTGCGCATCAATCATTTCTCACACAATCTTGCTCGTTAACCACAGCACTTATTGCGTTTACACTGTGGCGGTCAAGTGCGTGCATTTGGCACCAGGATCAAAGTGATTTGAGTTTTAGTCCGTTTGACCACTGAAGTATGTCTCTATGTTGTTTTCCAATGTCTGTTTCTATGTATGGCGGTACCACGTGTGTAGTGGATCAGTGAACGCACACCTCGAAGTTACAGGCTGTTGATAATGTGCATTACATTTATTATAGGTTTGATATAGAGCAAAATTTAAGAAATACTCTGAGATTTTAATCTACATGTATCTCGCCCCTTCAACACACATTATACGTGATAGTGTTTTATGTGGTAATATATGTATCTATTAACGAGCCAGAAAAAATCTTAAACGAAGAAAATGGGTCAAGATTATCACCATGAACAAAGTAAGAAACGAAGAAATCAAAGTGCAAAGAAAAGAAGCTAATTGTGGGTCCCAATTGCCTATTAACAATCTCAGCGTACTGCAGAGGATTCCACGGGCAAAAGTTAGTACTTATTGTTTGGAAGTGACAGTTTTATACACGCGAAAGTAAAGCCGCGTGGGGCTATCAGGTTGTTTTGGTGTCGGTGTGACGTCGTCCAGGCCCGAGCCGCCGACGGACCGCGACTTATGATTAACGACACCAGTCAAGGCTCAGTAAACTGTAGTCCGGGGCTTGTAAACAGCCGACACTGCCAACAAAACCTTTATCAAGTACAGAGGCAGCGATTTTATAATTAATTGCCATTTGTGTTATCGCATAAACTTGCTCTATCGAGGAAGACACTGCGGCGTTCCTCGATTTGCCTCGAGTCACTGACCACCCCGCTGCCGCCGCCGCCGGCGGCTCTGGTTTGGATCACGCGTCGCTTTCTCATGACGCGCGACGTAAAGCTCCGGTGGTCCCCGCGCTAACGACGCGGCCCTGGACTCGATTTACGGGCAGATGGCGCGAGCAGGGCGGGTGCTGTGACCGAGTTACGGACGTATCCATGTCAGGAGATGTTGGGGAAGTTGCAGTTCGCGTCTTTCTTTTTCTCTCAGGTTGGCTGACAATAGTCGATTCTGGTTGGCTGAGAAAGGGCGTGGGAAATTTGACCTCCTATGTAAATTACAAAGTTTAAAACTAAATATGATTGCTAATCATGGAAGAAAAGGGTAGTTATACAAGTAGTTGCGTAAGATGCGAAAATATCTCGTATCGTGTGAATGGAAATCATTCTCTGGTTCACTCGTTCTATCAAACTCCACATTCAGTGTAGTAGAGGAGGTAAGCTAAAAAATGTTTTTCTTTGATAAAAACATGACAGTTGACACAAAGTTACCTTATGTGATCGGTGGTGAATGTTCCTAGGGGTAGAACCACACTGGTGTTCCTAGTTAAGTCAAGATGGATTCCAAGATGGCCGCCAAAATTATAGGTCTACTGCTTTATATTGACTACAGCCGACAAGGAATCGTATCTCTGCATACTAGTATGTACTTTTATACCAGTAAATTGTTTCCATAATCTTTTACCGCTATTAACACCTGTGGTCACATAAACCATTATGGACGACAAAAACACACCGGACATGCCTTTCCTGCTTTATCAAGAATCGTACGTAACTTAATTTTTGTTGAAGAAAGATAATTAATTAAAATCTTTAATTTTGTCCTATATGAATTTGGTACGCAGATAACATATGGCTGCCACTGTAGATAATAATGTATACGCATTGCATGTTTGACGATTGAAAATTTGCCTACCGTTGAAGTTGATCACATACAAAAAAGACCAAAGACAAAACCAAAATATGGTGAAATTGAATGATATTATCTTAAATTACAAACTTGTAGACTGAATATATACTATATAAGCACATTAACTGAAAGGAGTTCAACTTACTTTTTTCTTTAATTTGTGCCGTCATTACATTTGGTTTATAAGTATTTGAAATTGGCACGAAGTGTTTGCATAAATAGTTGAGATTGGTTATCAGATATCAAATAGAAGTTAAATGTTGTAATAATGTATAAATTCATGTAGACCTAATATATAGATAACATCTACGTATTTTCATTCAAATGTTTATTTATCGTTGAAAAGGAGACTGTAGTTTTCGAAAACTGTTATGCATTTGAATTTATTTATTTGTTATATCAATTTTATATATGGTAAGAAGAGGCGGAAGAGAAATAAAATATAATAATAAATTCACGGAACAAAAATATGACATTAATACTGATGCTATTAACACAGGTCCATTTTTTTCAGTATATTATCATCTGTACTGGTATTCCAGTGTTCTGATCTCACACCCTCGTGTCCCTCGTGTAATGTCTATAAGTCTTGTCGATACGCTGATTGTGTTAATTTTACATGGCAACACCAAGAGTGAACATTTCTTTGCGAAACGCCTCTAATATGGAAGTTGGCACATAAAATTGGTACGGACTGTGTCAGCCTAATTGGAGAGAAACTGGGTTAACATCAGCGTTTGACTGCAGCATACAGAATGGGCGAGAGTTGATGACGTCACTGGAGTCAGATGTTTAAATAAATAAATGTAAATGTCGAAGGTTTATAGTCTACTATCCAGGGGCTGTACTGCTCAGTCGACTCATTTACACCATGGCAGGTCATTGGCATCTTTGTCACTCATCGTTTTACCTTTCTCAGCGCCCTGGGGAGCATACAACACTGGCTGCATAGAAATTTGCTGCTCTAGCGCACACGTACTAATTACACGCCTACTTGTACCTATTTTACGTGTGTATGTGCCACGGAGCAGTGTGCAACCTGCTTGGGGTAAGTTTTCTCAACATTCACCACCAGACCCGACCGGGAATCGAACCCACTACCTTCTGGTCACGAATCCAACACCCTATACATTTGGCCACGGGAGCACGCGTACCAATGATGTAGTGACTGCGACAGGGACCAAAGACAAGATGGCGCGTGTGTGCGGGTGAATGGCACGAATTCCAGTTTTGTTTTGAAACTGATTTTGCCAAGTTGTCCAATGAACTGTTACCCGTCGATTCTACGGCTATCTCATTAATTTACCCGGCATCACGGCATCACTAATACTATATTTTTACTTCACTCAGTAGCGATGAGCTGGAGATTTGAAAATATAAACGCCACGTTTGCAGCACAGGTGTCAGTCCCACTTCCCGGTGGATTGTATGGACTCGTCGCCAAGTTACACCACTAAAATATCTCTTTGTTGTTTTTTGCTATGTTGGTTATTTTTTCTTCAAATTATATATACCAGTAAAAACATTCAACCTTTCCCCTTGCTGTTTTTTCATGAGATTGATCAGTTCTCTACACCTGAAGATGAACAATTGCGTATTATTACGAGATGGTGGGGTTAGTCTTAAAATATCTACATATAAAGATAGAAGATCCGGTAGAGACATGCAAAAGAAGGTTTTTATGCGGAAAATAAACTGCACAAATGATGTTAAGTGTTGCGAGGCTGCACGAGTTCAAACCCGGCGAGCACATCGGTGAACCGTGGGCGCTGATGTTCACACTTTCCATGGCTCCCGACGGAGCTCTCGGTTCATTCTGACGACTCCAAGCTCCAGGTGCTCTATGGCCTACTTCCAGCGGCAGATCCAGGATCTGCACGTGGGTGTCATCCGTGTGCATGTGTGAGTCAATGTACAAAAAAAAAACATGCTGCCTGCATAAGGAGCTCCGCAAGTCTTCATGTTAATATATAGATTCAATTTGTTGAAACACTTTGATTTGCAATGTAATTTTTCGTACTTTGTATTTCTATTCCACATATTTTCTCATACTCGTCAAAATCAATTTACAAGTTATTAAAAATAACACTGGAAATATGTACAATGACCCTTGGACAGATTATGTCATTGTCCACCATTTACTGTTGTAACTGCAGCGGGGACAGCATATCTTTCTCAAATAAACAATGGAAAGGTCATTGTGTAACTTGTATAAGAGATGGCAACAGTCAATTGAAGGAAGCTCCTTTAAAGAATCACTAATTGGAAATTAAGAGTTTTACAATTACAATAAATCTTAACAAACAGCATCGCTCAACAGGATAGCGGGCACTTCACGCGTACAGTGGTTATTTTTGGTCATTCAAATTGACATTGCGACTATGAGATGTCTTTGACCGCTATGTACAAACACTGCAACAACAGCTTCAACAGTTGTTGATATATAAAGTCAATCGTTTTATCATTTGCAAGATAATAAATGTAACAGGGTCATTTAATAAGATTGACGATGCCGACTTCGTTTGAAGATTTTACAATGGTATTTGGTAACCATCCTTTTAGTGTGTTGTAATTCGTCTGTAATGAGAAGCCACCAAAGTTAGCCAAAGCATAACTAGTCCAACAACCAAAGCTTTGAAATTACCAATATAGCTCTATGTATTTGGTTAAAGAACAACAAAACTGTAAATTCCAAATTACCGTCTCCAGTAAGCAATTTCAAACTTGAATTTCAAATAGTTGACAGTTATGACACTCTATAATTAGATAGATAAGGAGTGAAGCTCGTTATCTGTGATTAGTGCCGGTGCTCGTTCCCGGAGGATCCGCCACAGTCCGCTGCCGTGAGCACGCCAGCGGCGGCGGTCCCGGCAGAACCGCCAACTGCGCGCGCACGTCAACACTGCAGGAATATCACCGCTAATATCGCCATCGTCAGTGTTAAGTGGATAAACGTTGTGTGTTGTAAACTTACGTGATGGATACTCGTGCCGTGTCGCTGTACTAGCGTTGACGCCCCGCCGCCGTCCCGGGATGCGCCCGCCGTGGAGCCTCCTCCCCTCCCAGCCAGCAGCAGACGACACAAGCTCACCAACACACCGATAATGCGCCGTGAACCCGCAGCAGCAGGCGATACAGCGCTAACACATTATTACATGTACAATGAATCTCAAATACGTGGCTTGGCTGATGTGCTACATGTTGTGTTGTTCTAGTCAAGCTTGGACTATCTCCGTGTGGAACAATCTGAAAAAAGAAAACTATAAATATGTGGAAACGAAAAAAGAAAACTATAAATATGTGGAAACTAAAGAAAACTATCACAAAGACACCTATGGCAAACATTCCAATTACAATAAAAGTACGTAATCTTTTGTCAGGTGTTACGCGGCATTGGATAATATCAGTTCATTATCAGCGGATATCAGCAGTCGGGTCCATGGCGAATAGGGGGCAGTTACTCGTGCGTTGAGCAATGATACAGCTCAATTATAGAAAACGTGTTTCATGTGTATGATTTTGAGTTTATGTCCTTGTCACTGACCGTTGGTCTCCGAAAGGGAACCGTCACAGACACATTTATTATGATCAAGTATTCTGAGTTAACGGCCATTTCTAAGAATACAAGAATTAACGACCTGGTGCATGCCCGGTCTTATTTCTGAATATATACACTTGCTTGGCGAACATGAATCCGCTGCAGCTCCTATGGTTCATTTGCATCTGTCACCCTGTGTTTCTTCTGTTACCATCACATTGGCCTGATCGCGGAAGCCTCCTTGGCGATATCTTGTGACATGGAATATCCGATCTTCTCGTGGGACTTTCCGTGTATTCGTGGGGTTTCTCGTTCATATGCGCACGAGCTTCCTTCAGTGGTTGAGATTCTGTCCATGCACACGGACGGATGGGCTCCAGTGTAGGAACGTGAACGATCCCTCGCAATCAATGTTTTCATGCTTACTGATATCTCTTTTTTGAATAACGTACCCCTGAGTCAAGGCAGTGAAAGTCGTCGGCGTGTGGCCAGCTGGGACTTGAGCAAGAATGTGGTCACTGACACGCGCGTCAAGGCTGGTCACTTACTACAATTTGCTTTGATCTCGTTGAGACATATACACTTTTCCCTTAAGGTTTCATTTTCACTGAGCCCTCTATGAATTTGGTGTTGTTTGTTCACGATTCCGTGTCTTACATTCAGTTTACATGTAGATGAAGATATTGGGTATACGGCGCAGCCTAGACGTGGTGAAGGCAGACAGTCATAAAATTGCAATCATTAGGAGTGTAGAGCTGTGTTGGCGGGTTTGGTATACTAGTTAGTATATCTGCATTATTCGCAGAAATTAGTGCAATGGCGTCTCTGCAATGCATCCGACGTGTCGTTCGATTGATAATGATCTTGTTCACATTTTGGCCACCAATCAGAATTTGACTACGTCCATGTGACGGAGATAACCGAACTCACGAGACAATACAGGGTTTGGGGATTTAGTGCGGTTTCTCTCATTTTACTTTGATTTTGGCTTATTTCTTATAACCACGCCGTCCTGAATGATGGTCTTGCTGAAATCGCTGTCTCATCAGCGCATGAGCGTTTCTGAGTATCACTGGTAGTTTAGTGTGAACCGGTCACTAACCATGCTGCAGAGTGTTATTGGCTCAGTACTTGTGCTAATTCACAGACAACTGATTATGTGTGGTATCAATATCTCTTATGGATGTAATGATGAGCTACAACTTTCAATTACAAACTCTTTAGGCCTCTACCAATCACATGGAACCAATCCACCTACGATTAGATAGGAAGGCGGGGGTGGAGATCCGGCGGGGAGGGGGTAATTCCGATTGAAACTGATTTGTTCTACTTGAGATTGTACTGGAGAAATAATGGGGGGATGAAGATGCTTTATCTAAAAGCAAACTTGCCACTTAATTTTTTCTAGAACAGTCACTAATGATTTTTTTCTTTGTTTTTGTTTCAGTTTTTAAGGATAATGACATACCTGGACCTGGTTCTGGTAAGGACGTTTATTTTATTTGCAATAGTGAAACATTAAAATTGAAAGATCATGATACATGCTAAAAGATGCTTTTAATCGGTTTCTCCTCTAAAAGATTTTTAAAAATCATTTCCATTTATAGAAAACTTTTTAATCCTGAATCACTATTTTAACTTCCTTATCTGTAAGCATTATCTAGTCAGCTAAATCTTAGTTATTGATGGTATTTCCCAAGGATGCGAAAGGTACTCAAATAACCACAATGGTGATTCAATTTCTTATTATAGAAATATTTGCAAACTAAGCTCAAAACTAAAACATTATGTATAATTCATATATAACCATTTTCAGTACATTTACACAGGCTCATAGCGTTGGACAATTTTGATGCATTCCATGGCATTGGCACCCATACTTTTACTATTTCCGCCGTTACGAGTGTATAAACTGTGATGACATTGCCAGAACGATCTCTTCACACACCCTAATTGTGTCATAGGATCTCAAATTGATCAAAATTTGTTGGTTTTTCTTTTTGTTTTGTTTGTTGTTGTTGTTGTTGTTGTTGTTTTTCTTTGTTTTTGTTTTGTTTTTTCAACACTCCCTACGCGTTATGTTTGTATATCATGTGTGTCCCTGCCAGTCTCCGCTGTACCGACACGCACACGCACACGCACTGGTGCCGCTACTGTGCCTGTTTGTAGACACGGCGCGGTGTTTATTTCCTCTGGCGGGCGGTTTATTATGACGGCCGCTCGCCGCGGCTCCGTCAGAGTTGAGTGGAAACAGAGGACAGTTCACGTCAACATGAGCGCGCTGATTTGACCGATCAATGCGTTAACTTTTGTTCACGGAAAAACAGTGTCCTTTTGAGCGAGCGTAAAATGCGACGCGGACGGATTTGACCGTGCACGCTGTGAGTGGACCGAGGGGAACAGACCACGGTGTCAGAGGTTGGGGTTGGCTAGGCGTATTACCTGGGTGAAACTGTTGTATCCCAAAGCTTTGAATACCCCCCTCCCCATTTTACATAAACGATGATAGCTCCAGATGCTCCACAAGACGCCAGAAATGAGAAGCAATTGTTGTTGGCGTTTTCATGCTGCCCCGGGTGCATATTTTCTGCCAAAAAAACTTACAGTGCTATCGTTACGAAACAACGGTCTGTGACTTTTCAGATAGACTGGATGAAAAGGCATTCTCATGGGACCATTCGGAAATAGCACACCATGACACGGGAACATCTTTAAGAACATAGGGTACACTACTACTCACTTTAAACGCAAAAGTTGGCGTTGCGGTCACCATCGCGGGACGTTCAACGGAAGTGACTCTTTCTGGATCTTGATGACGTCACATTGGCGCTTGTCTGACAGGTGGAATTCCCATCAGACAGTAGATGGAGGAGGGTCGAGGGGATGCTCTTGCCTTGGTTGAGGTTGAGCTGTGGCCAATGTGACGTCATCAAGATCCAGAAAAAGAGTCACTTCTGTTGAAGATCCCGCGATGGTGACCGCAACGTCAACTTTTGCGTTTTAAGTGAGTAGTATAGTGTTTCAAATTGTATACCCTATGGATATTCCTACTACTAAGAACAGTCTACATAACGACATCTTTAAGAACATCGTCACCAATGCCACGTTTAAGCAGAAAGTCCTTACAATGGTCAAGTTAGCCCTCCAAACGACCCAGAAAAGCAGAAAGAGTCCGAATCAACATGTCAATAATCCATAATAGGAGCCAACAGGCAAAAACAAAATCAAAAGCACTTCTCTAGAGAAGTGAAAATAATTTTTGTGCCAGCGCCAGGCAGAAGTGTGCCATTTCTTCCAGGAAGACAGCATCGTGAACAGTCGGAGAGTTGGTACAGCTGCCTCTGTTTTTTGTTTCCATTACTTCAGATTGTAGCGGCATTTACGGTTTCATCTGTCAACCATACATCCTACCAACGCAGCAAACGAAGCCACAGCTATTAAAGTAGGAAGACACAGAACCAACCAGAAGTACGCCATTCCCAACCAAACCAGCCAAATTTGAGGCCAGAACACTCACAGTCCACCTCGAAATGACACTAAGCTTCTGGCGTCCTTTGGAGTATCTCGAACTACCATCGCCAATGTGAAATTGGGGGTTAAAAGCGGCTTGAATGTAGCAGAGAAACGTTATGGAAAATTCTTGGGTACATGATTTCAATCCCATAATATAACAAACCGCCATAAGGCCCATTGACTAAATTATGTCTTCATTTTCACTTATATTTCGTCATATTATAATGCCTTTCACTTTTATTTTAGATAAAAGTTAAAAATTTAAAGTTCTTAAATGACCGGTTCCTTAATCAGCAACCAACACCTAACCATACACAGAAATGGTCATCCCAAAAGGCCTGTGCGGCCATCCTGCCAGATGTTCATATAAATGTGTCATTATTCAGCATTTCAATCAATACATTCATAATAGGAAATGAGTTATTTATGCGTGGTAAGGGTGCATTGGCAGGTGCTGGAAGGGGTGTGGTATTTGACTGTCTTTAGGTGGGTGTAACTAGTATGTAGTATATTAATTCGGGGGTCGGGAAGTTGATAAGACTGGGGTAACAATCTGGCGCCACCGAGAAACTAGTTATAGTTTTCAAATTGGTTTTTTTTTCAACAAGTAACACTAATTTTGTGATAAATCCTTAAAAAACCCCGGACATTTTTCAATGCCCATCGTCACTTTTCTGTCACCAGGTGGCAGCACGTGACAGAAGTTGAAATGTTTGTTTGTTGTTGGGGGGGGTGGTCAGGGCGCGCGGTGGTTTGGGGGCTGCCCGTCAGGTTGTCAAACTGGGCTCCCATCTCTGTTCAACAAACACAACAAACAACGAGGATAACATAGGGATACCGTTTAAGACTGGGGGAAAATCTAACAATCTGGCGCCACCGAGAAACTAGTTATAATTTGTTTAAAGTCAGTAAACTGCTGGGCGTGTAGGTCAGATTCTAGCATTAATCATGTTACCTTCCGAATTGATATTCAGAATCAGTACAACCCGTCCGTCCTTTCTTTCTCTGTCGCGTCTTGTGTTCTGGTTGGTTGTCGTTTCATTTGGACAGTTGTGCATCATAATGTCCTCGTGCTTCATGAATGTGCTGTGATGGCAAATGCGCGCTAATGACATGGAAGGCCTGTACATACTTTGAACATCTTTGGAACATCTTTTTGAGATAATATGATGAGACTATATAATATTTAACATTTATTGTGGTTTATTTGTTTAATTAGTCGTTTAATGCATTCGAGATGGTTATAATCTGATCTTGTGGTGAAAAATGTGACTTTCTTCACATGATTCGATCACGTATATTATGTTATATTACACCCTGGCTCCAGCTGATAAAGAATGGTTTGGCAGATAATCTCTTGTGGTTGTTTTAGAAATTCCAATGTACAGTGGCATGATAAAACTTCAAGATAAATGGGGAAATGAACTCAATAATAAATCATCAGACAGATACAAAGAAATAGCAGATGAAGTCGTTGAAGAGGTAACCAATATTCTATTATACAATCATCCCTCGATTTTGTTCACAATAAGAGACATAGAGACTCAAACATGGACATTAGAATTGGATACACAAGCTCTAGATACTCACATTTGATTGATATTCTTGAATGATGAGTGTTACCAATAATGTATAACAATGTAAGTATTTTTAGTTTTCATTTGTTGAGCATGATCACTGTACTTTGCAATAAAGACTTTGCACTGAATATATCTCCTTCAAACTTTAAAATGATAAAAATACCTGTTTCATTTAAAACTTATAGTAATTCTCATTTGTGTTTTAATATTTAGGACATTTAATTTTCATTTTGGTTTTGTCAGGTTAAGGACGTGTTAAATTATACTTCTTTGCCGAGCTGCACACTTTTGGAAGTCACTCATATGAGGTACGGAATAAGTTTCTCCATTACATATGTTGACATGTGGAGAGTAACTATTTATATTTTATTTCTCGAAAACTTCGATCTGCCATGTGAATGAAAGTTTAAATATGAATCATATATGTATTCTTATTGCTATGCATAAAATAGAAACAAAATTCATTTCTGATTATAGTGAAGGAAGTATCAGAGTATATTTCAACTTAGAGCTATCAAAACCCGAAACAACATCCACAGTTCTCAAATACCTACGGGAAGGTTTTGTTGATTTCAAGAAAAGTGGACGGTCAAATTTAAAGATTGATGATCCATATAAAGACATTATCTTGGAAGGTAAATATATACATTTTGTAATAAACATAGATAATATGATATCTGTTTTCTATCAATGAATATCCCTTTTTTGCTATAATTTGGTGATCGAGAGGATGTAGGAATTAAAGGAATTCATCATTATTTTTCTTTTTTCATCATTGAAGTACTTGTAGAAAAACAATAATCAGTGTACAGATTTTATCAATTTTTCTTAGGTGATATGATTATATAAATGTAGTGCATTTGCCATTTCCTTACAGGAAGTAAACTTATTATGTCCATGACAACAGCTCCATATTCTAAAACAAGTGAACTAGATGACTTTACAACCATCTTCAGTTTTAACGCCACTGGCTTTGGTACATACGCTTTGCTTATTTGTAGCCTTCTATGATTTTTTTGTAGCCTACTATGATTTTATTGAGTGTTTTATTTCAGATTTTTAATATAAATGGTGATATATTTTAATTTCTTTTTCTTCATTGAAGACATTGTAGGGTTTTTGGTGAAAAGAGTTTGGTTCAGGATTTGTATAACTTTCATTTTTTTCTCTGGATGAATACGGCATATGAACTTTAATTGTTGTATTTTAAAGTATCTACTTCTGCGACGACAATGAAGACAACAAGAGTGACGATGATTACAACAACAGCGCCATCAACAACAGAAGAGATCGGACCAACAGAGACAACAGCAGAACATCTCACCACCACAAACTCCAGTGTAGGAATGAGCAGTTTGTTCTCCACATTGACCTGGATACACTCCACACCTGTAAGAACCACACCCGCCCCAGGTTTGTTCAATGGCTCATTTCATTTTTAAGTAGGAATTATTTCAATATATATCAATGAGAAACTCATTGTATTATTCAACCTGCAAATAATCATTAAAAATGTGTGAACGTGTCTTTCATTTAGTTATTTTAGCATGCTCTGATGAAATTTGAACTTTTGAATTTTATTTTCATTTTTATTTTCATCTTGTTATTTCTTAATTTTTTAAGTGGCTTGCCAATATCTAGAGAAGAAAGAGTGTCGTGAATATGGAAATGTAGCTACTGGTTTTCCCAATATATATGGCAATCCAACGCAAAACCAGGCTTATGGACAACTCCTTAGATTTATGGACCTGGCTGCCAAAGGCTGCTATAAGTACACAATGGAGTTTGCATGCGCTTCACTTTACCCCAACTGTGTGCATGGCCAAATCATTCATCCCTGCAGAAGCTTTTGCCAAGGTGTAGTACTTGCCCATTTATTATTAATCAATACATGACTCAATATGGTTTATATCAAAGTATTCATGTTCTTTAAGTAGATTATTCATCATTTCTTAAATTCAAAGTTGGCATAAATTGGTTACATATGTTTGTCATGCTTGAGAATGTTGTTTTGAAAATGCCCCATGTTATTATCAGAGTTTACGACGGCCTGCAGCTATCCCATCGCGTGTGGTGCGTTCCCAGACGACGACCATCCTGACATGTGTGTCCTCAGCCCTGCAAATGGTAGTAACTCATTTCTTCCATTTAATTTGCAAGCAACCTTTATTTTAGCCTCATTGATAAAGTGAACATGGTTTATTGCGAGAGGGTACCATATGAAAATTGATTGTAGCAACAATGTTTTGAAAATACGAAAAGATTTTTTATTTCAATGCCAGAATTTGGACCAAAAACTACGCCATCTCCGGATGTGAACCCGTGCACTGATGATTATTTTCGGTGTGGAAATAACAAGTGTGTGTTATTGTCCAAGCGCTGTGACTACAAAGATGACTGTGAAGATTTCTCAGATGAAATAAACTGCGAAACAGACATAAGTAAGATACTTTGATGAGTGTCAACAGTTATATTTTAGTCGAGACTATGAATGTAGTGTGCATTGATTGCAAATTGATTTAAGAATTTACCATTCTTATTGTTTGCAGAATCACCATTAGATTGTGACTTTGAAAATGGTATGTGCAACTACAAACACAGTGAAACCAGCCATTTCACGTGGGCAGTGCACAGTGGAGCCACGACCACGCCTGGCACCGGCCCCGTATATGACCACACCCGCAAAACAATGACAGGAAAATACTTACTTGCTGAAGCTTCTGGCAGATACTGGCTGGATATGGCCAAAGTATCCAGTGGTTTAATTGTGCACAACAACTCACATTGCTTGAGGTTTTACTATCATATGTATGGTCTCCAAGTCGAGACGTTAAAAGTATGTCATATATAGTGCATCTATTATTTCTAATATTAAATATGTTTTAGATGTGCCAAGATTGTTCAAAATATGTTCACATTCTCTGTTGCAGGTAGTTTTGAAAATGCAAAATGGAAGTGAAAGCGTTATTTGGCAACGGGCGAAACAGCATGGAAACTACTGGCATTACGGCGATATCACTCTGCCAATTGGTAAATATTATGTGGAATTTCAAGCTACGAGAGGCAAAAATCACCTTGGAGACATTGCCTTGGATGACCTGACAGTGCGGTCAGGGGATTGCCCAGAGAGAGGCTGCAGTGACGGGGAGTTCATGTGTGCCAACGGAAACTGCTTGCTGAGGGTAAGGCAAATGTGGAGACGGCTCAAGTCGCATTTTGCCATGCCGAATCCTTTTTCATTTTTGAAATAAAATATGTTTAAACCAAGGCAAATGCAACAAGCTTGTAATATTTTTCATCATAACTTTACTTGCAATAGGAAGTTTGGCTCATCATCATAGACTTGTTTTTCAGGAGTTTGTGTGCAATGGCCGTGATGACTGCGGAGACTTCTCAGATGAGCAGCAAAACTGCACATGTTCTGAGGAGCAGTGGCAGTGTCGCATGGGCCTCTGTATTGATGCACATCACAGGTATGTTCTAGTAACCAGCAATTTTAGTGATCCTTTTGGAACAGTTATAAAGTGGCAAGAAGCAATGGTTTGTTCTATTGCTGACGTTAACATAAGATTCACTGAAGAGACATTGACATAGGTGTATAAGATCTCTCTAATATGCCAAATTATTACAAGCTCAACATTTTCATTATCATTGCAGGTAAGAAGGAATTTATGGGCCATATATAATTAGTTGAATGTGGAAAATATTTGAATCCTCGTGAATGAATAGGACTTCATTTTGTTACCAATAGCTGCCATTACTTTTATATTACTTTCATTGTCTAGGTGTGATTATGAGTATGACTGTCCAGACACATCTGATGAGCTGGATTGCGCATGTCTTCTGGGGCAATTCCAGTGTCCAGATGGCGGGTGCATATTGGCCGAGTGGATTTGTGACCGTGAGAAAGACTGTTCGGTACTTTTTCAATTTGATCTTTAGCACCTTTGAATGACCCTATCTGTTCCAATGATTTTTTAACTATATGTAATACCTAATATAGGGATTCAAGGGACATGTTGCAAAATAAAAATAAAAATCTTGCTTCTAGTGGCAATACATGTCAAAATCACAATATTTTAATCACAATATGCTGAAGAGATGTATGTCACATTCAAAGTTTACTTAAATATTGTTTCTCACCACTCTTGGAACAAAATCTATCATCTGTTATTCTACTTTCAAGGTTTACAGTAATATTGTTACCAGAAGTAAGAAAACATGGTGTCTTTTTTATTTTTGCTACACTCGTAAACAACTGACTTGCAAAGATATGCTCATTCGAGATTAAGTAGTGTGTTGACTGTGCAGAATGGTGAGGATGAGGACCCAGCGCTGTGCCCAGGCTGCGGGGCCGACCAGTACCAGTGTGACGACTACGGCTGTGTGCACAACAGCAGCCTCTGTAACGGCGTCCCGGACTGCGCCGACAGCAGTGACGAACGCATCGAACATTGCGGTAGAGATATCTATATATCTAATCCATTGCATCAAATTATGGGTATGCAAACACATTCATGTGTGGGTACACCCATCAATTCTGATGATAATCACAATGTGAAGTCCTGTAGACGTTCCAAACTCCAGGGGCACATACGTGTAATATCATTTTACTTTACCCTAAAGAATGCTGGTACTTATTTTGTAGTGAAACAGAGGGAAGATGATTACATGGTTGAAGTAAGGAAGGGGGGCAATTATGTGCCACTCTGTTCTGCCAATTTTCCAAAACAAATGGGTGATGTCATATGCCAAGCATTAGGTGAAGATTATATGGTGAAACAGTCAGAGATGATTCTACAAACTAGCCACAGCATTTATGCCTCTTGGAATCCAGATGCACCAGTCGATGGAGGGCTCTTTCAGAATTTAGAATCAGTGACATCATGTGCTGACCATAAGGTGCTCACTATTGAGTGTGCACAGTCCTCCTGCGGCAAGCCTGCGGAGGACATTCCCCATGGCTACATCGTGGGTGGTAATGACGCCGGCGAGGGCCGGTGGCCGTGGCAGGTCGCAATCATTCTCAATGGTGTGTTCACATGCGGAGGCTCCGTGATCAGCCCCCACCACATCCTCACCGCCGCACACTGCACCGGGTAGGGGCTCATAATGCTCTATTTCATTTTGATTTCTTATACAGAAATCATAACAACAGTGATACATTATAGATCTTTGTATTTTCAGTGATGACAGAATAAGTTACCCAGCTCACAGTTTTCGCATCATTTTGGGGTCGAACAAACGCACTTCAGCAGATGAGAAAAGAGTGTATAGAAATGTGAAAAAGATCAGCATTCCTGAGGAATATGAAAGAGCCCTTTACTTCTGGGGAAGTGACATTGCAATCCTGGCAATGGATGAGCCAGTGGAATTTAACTCGTACATCAGACCTGTGTGTTTACCCCGACCGGATGAAATCTTCCCAATATCCTCTTTGTGTTATGTGTCCGGATGGGGCTACACTAATTATGAAAGTAAGCTAGCACATCATTATTTATTCTTATGATACAATAAGATACACTTGATTAATGGATTTGTTTTATCAATGATGTGCTCTTTCTTAGATGAAAGTCTACCAGAAATTCTACAAGAAGGAAAAATGAAATTATGGCCGACTGATAAATGTCAAAAAAGCTACACCTATTCCAAGGACAGCATGGTTTGTGCTGGATACAACTCTGGGTTTATATCAAACTGTCCAGTAAGTTCAGGAAATGAAGAAAGATTACTATATAGCTATTTCTTATTTTGATGAAGGTTTCTTTTATTCTAAGGAATACTAATAGAAATATTTACAATTCCATTTTAATTCTGTTTAAGTCATGTTACTAGTCAGCTCACTAAGCCAGATCAAGCCAGGCAGAAATTATGACATTTTGATTGACTATTATCTCTTTGTTTTAGGGTGACAGTGGTGGTCCGTTGGTGTGTAAGGATTACTACGGCCGCTGGAAGCAAGTGGGAGTTTTCAGCTTCATGTCCATTGGGTGCAATGTCCCTATGAAACCACCAGTGTTCACCAAAGTCACTAGTTTTCTTACATGGATTAATGATAATAAGGGTAAGAGCTTTATCTTTGAAAACTTTTTAAAGTAATAACCCCCTTTTATTGCAAACAGCATCAGTTAGTCGCTGATAATTGACATCACCAACAATTAAAACTTTGCATTCAACTATGTGATAAATTATATCAGGAACCAGGAGGTTAGTATGTTGAGAGTGAAGTCACAATATCATTAACATATTTATTTGCTGTATTTTCTTCGTTGGGGTGATTCATTTTAAGAATGTTATTTGTAAATATCTGTGAGTACAGAAACCTGTGATGACAGCTCATTGAGCAAATGCTTTGTAATCATGGTCAGTCTGATAAGGAGGAACCACATATCTACATCATTATCAAACCATCTAAATAAAAATGTATGGAATAGATTTGTTAGATTTGTGATTCTAGTGCTCTGTTTTAAAGAAAGCATATTCCATCTTCATTCTATCATTGCAAACATTATGTAAGTTTTTGTAAATTAGAGGTGATTTCTCTGCTCCAGTAAGGAATTACACTTGCAACCTTGTGGTTACTGTTAACTGCGACAGGGAGTCATATAAAAAGAGGTTGGACCAATTACCAATTCACTTCGGTGTGATGATTTCTAGGCAAGAAATAACAAAATTTATAATAAGTAGTTGAGATCAGACAAACCTGGGTGGCCGGTGTTAGGTCATGGTGGCATTAACACTATAGAACATTGTTCTTACAGAATGCGAATTCCTGTGTGATAACAAGAGGTGTTTGGTGGATTCGAAGGACGTGTGTAACGGGATCAACGACTGCGGCGACATGAGCGATGAGACGCGGCTCTGTGGTACGTGCTGCCGTTTGTAGCATATCACAGGGAATTCTTCTCATTTCAAATACCTCTAGCCAATGCGGCCAGCGTTATAACAGGAGCACTAGCCAAATATTATTGGCACCTGCCAAAATTTGGCAGGTGAAATTGAAAGCCATAGGCGCAAAGTCTAGCTAGGGTGGTCTGGGGGCATGCTCCCCCAGAATTTTTTTGAAATGGATGTCTCTAGAAGCTCTCTGGTGCATTCCTTTTCTGAGAAAGTAGTTTTTTTTATTTTGATGAAATGGAGGTATTTATATCATGTTTTGTTTTTCAATGATTTTACACATTATTACGGTTAACTTCAATACATACATGTATTTGATAAAAGAAATCTTGATAGAAAAGACAATCGCCAAAGTGGCAGGTGCAAATTGAAGTCCAGTGGCAAGTGTGAAAGATATTCCCTGATATCATTAATGTAGTAAGCAAATATTGAATGTACAGAATACAGCAGGTGCTGTGTGTTTTGTGCAGAGCCGTCCGTGGCGTGTGGGTTTGAGGACGCGTTTGCGTGCGGCTACACGTCGGTGGGCTCCGTGCTGTACCCGCCGTGGACGCGGCGCCGCGGAGCCGTCGCACACAACGTGGGGCCCGTCACAGACAGCAACGTCGGACACCCGCACGGTACCGCATGGCATCACACCCTTTACTCTCCAGGCCTAATCTTATCATCCAAGACAGATATTTGTATTGTGTTGATGAAAAAGAAATATGATTTGCGTGCCCGAAAGTTATTTTGTTATTGTTTGTCTTAGTCTGTGTTTGGAGACAAAATTTGAAATTTGGATTTAGATATCTTAGAATGAATTGCTGTTTGTTTTATTCTTAATATTGTATTGTTCATGCTTAATCATTGTTTTTAAGCTATATTTTGATTGATTGAAAGAAGAACACTTATGTGATGAAAAGTTGGAAAATCTTAAAATAAAAGGATAAATTGAATTATTCTTCAAATTTATAATTTATAATTCAGTCTTCAGACACAGAGTAAGACGAAAAAGACCAAAACAATGAGACCGTCTATGATATCCAAAATCAAACAAATTACAAATCTATTCTTAGTCATTATAAATGTAAATTTCTATTGCCTATGGATGTGTACATTTTAGTTAAGAACTTTTAAGGATACCTGTCCTGTTGGAAGTGAGAATTTATTTTTATACTCATGACCAAGTAATCTGTATAGAAATCCTAATCTAATGAGAAAGTGTAATTCTGGGTGTTTCATTGACAAGTTAGAAAGGCATCAGTTTTGTAGCTGTGGAGGCTGTGAGTAGCTCCATTAGAGCTGTTGGATTATTGTCCGCCACCCCAACCTAGGCCACGATCTTCTCATCACAAATCTAGGACCTTAAGCAATACAGCGATACGAAAAAACACTATTAAATATAAATTTATTAAATGTTTTCGTCCTAAAATATACTGACATTCTGCAGGTTATTACATGTATTCTGGTGACAAATGGTCCATTCTGCTGGCGCCGATATACAGCAAAACATCACCTCACTGCTTAAAGTTCCATTATCACATGCGGAGTACTACTGCTGGTACATTAAAAGTCTTCAAGAAAGAATTATCAGTATGCATAGTTTAGTATCTTATATTTCTGACTTTCATTAATAGGCCTACTTATATATGAATGAATTACATACTGTATGTATTCATCTTCCAGAATGACATTAGATATGCGCATGAAGCGGACATTTCTGATCGAATGACGATCTTCACAGAGGTTGGCCATTTGGGTGATGTCTGGAACTTTGCGTTAGTTGACCTACCAAGTGGACATCTTCTCATAGGGTTTGAGGGGCTCGCTCATCCTCAATGGCCATCCCCAGTTATTGCCCTGGATGATGTGCAGCTCACGGAGGGATCTTGCTCTCAACACAGTAAGTAAAATTGAAAGTTGAAAATACACTTTAGTTCACATAACCTGGTAGAGGTTGATGATAAGTCTACCATTCCGTATCATTTTCATTCAGCTTGTGGAGATGATGAGTTTATGTGTGTCCAAAACCGCCTGTGCATCCCCATCATGCACCGGTGCAACCTGCACGTGCAGTGTGTGGACGAGTCTGACGAGGCGGGCTGCGAGTCGCCGGCGCCGTACACGTGCGATGTGGAGAACTACGCCGCGTGCGGTTTGGACCAGACGAGCACCGACGACAACCTCGACTGGCTCATCATCACCGCGGCAACCAACTACTTCCGGGGGCCGAGCGCGGACCACACACACAACACCAAAAATGGTGCAGTACTCAGTATTCAAGCATTGCAGTATCTGCAGTAAACTAACATTATGTGCTGGTATATATGTGTCTTTTGTCATTTTAGGCTACTTTTTGTACTTCAATACTCTGTATGGTTACATTGGAAACAGAGCCAAGTTGAACATTCCGCTAAAAACTTCAGTGAACACTGGATGCTTTCAGTTCTACGTCAATATGATCAGTAATGGATCTATATCGGTGGGTATCTTTATTATTAGAAAAAATGTTTTAAGAGCTCAAGATATTTTACAAAAATCTATTATCACATTTTTATATAGAGAATACTGAAACTACATCTATCTGTGACCTATCTTGTCTATCTGAGACACACGTTGTGATGATTGTAAAGTCTTCAGCCTTTAGTGACGTCAAAATACCAAATAAGAAATACAGTTCTGTGGCTGCGACGTTCTCCTCAGGTGACGTACTACAGCAGCTCTGAGAGCTGGCTGCTGGCGTGGCAGGAGTCTGCTGTGAACACGTCCGGCGGGTGGAGGCGCGTACAGCTGCGGCTGCCGCCCGGCGTGCGCCTCATCGTTGTCGACGGCACCATGGGCGCCGACGCCGCCACCATGGCAACCGTCAGCTACATCGCCATTGACGACATCACAGTCACAGACGAACCCTGCGACGTCCCCAGTACGTAGCAACAAACCGAAGCCCAGCTGATAAGGGAGGGAATTTAATGCTGCCAATTTGGCTAGTTGGTTCTCCACTTTTGCCAGTGGAAGATTGTTGCATAAGCATTTTTTTCTAGTCTGTATTTTCCCCAATGTCGAAATACATGTTCTTATAAAATTTCAGATTTTCTAAACATTGATTACTAAATGGCAATATGTTTATGTATCATATGTATGATGTTATTTTTTTAAGTACAGTATTTTATTTATAACCTGTAGTACAATGATAAATCAAAGTTCACTGTAACGCTAACGCTGTAGGAGTGGGCATTGGGTAAGGGATATGGCATGGACTCATAGGAGGGTCACACTGTTATCACCATTGCCAGGGGGGGATTTCTTTCTAATTTCATCCCCGTTCATTAATCACATGAAATAGGCAGCAGCAGTTACTCTAAGTTGTATGTTATTGATTTGCTGACAGCACAAGAATGCTGCATGTACCTAACATTGCATTTTTCCCTCCATCAGAGTGCCAGCCCCATGAGTATGAATGCGGAAGTGGCGAGTGCATTTCGAGGGACTATTGGTGCGACGGATTCCTTGACTGTGAAGATGGCAGTGATGAAGATAATTATGCTGAGAACAAAATTGTTTGTCGTAAGTATTATCTAACTCTTCAGCAACTAGCAGCTCGCTATTATTATGTTATATTTAAATGGTGACATTATAAGCCCACTGGGCTGGGCCATAGTATAATATGTATGTAATACTTAATTGTATAAATTGTATATGGCAATGTCACGAAAATAAACTTATTAAAACCTATTAAAATGTAGAAAAAATATAAACTCGCCTTAAAGGGCTTAGAATTTTATGGAGTCCTATGCAAATCAGAATATTCACATAAAATGCTGTTTGTAGACAACGTTCATGTTACTAGGTATGTCCCTTAAGATACAGGGAAATAAAGTCTAGAAAAAAATAGATTTGGAACACAGTTATGATTTAGTATGTGAATAAATGACTGAAAGACAGAGATAGGACAGTTGCAAAGTAGACTGGGCAGCCAGGCCACACCCTCAAATTGAGATATGATTAGGGTCTCTCCATATAAATATGGGATTTGCTTGCTTGATGTGTGTGTGTTTTGCTGCAGCGTGTGCGGCAGACATGTTCCGCTGCGGCACGGGGCGCTGCCTGGCCGGCGTGGTGCGCTGTGACGGAGAGGACAACTGTGGAGACTACTCAGACGAACTCGGGTGCAGTAAGTCCAAAGTCATCTCATGTCACAGTCAATTCGGTTTTTATAGCACTTATGTCTTGTAACTGTTCTCTAATTATTGTCTCAACATAAAATGGTGATTAAAGTACAAACATCTTTCATTTAGCCAGCCTTCACTGTGACAAATTCATGCAATTCAAGATACTCTATTAATTTATAATTCTTTGAGTTTACTTGAAATTTGACTCAGTCACTAAAGCAATATTATATTGTGATCATTATGCATTTAAACCTTTCACTAAATACATAGTTTTTAAAGCTTTTACCTCGGATGCTAGATAACTAGTTCCCAGTGAAAGCTTGAAATTCAATCACTACAAACTAGGAAAAATGAATGGAGAGAACATTTTAATCCCAAATTTTAATAACATGAACACTCTGATCAAAATAAATAAAAAAGTCCCTCAGACGCATCTCCCAATTTTTACTATAAAGAATTAGTAGATACAATATCATAAATGATAGATATGTAAAATCAAAACATTTTAACATCTGTAATATGAGTGAAAATAACACCAATTGTAATAGTGAATTGTGCTGCATCCACATGATTATATATGTTTATCAGGGACTTGCAACCCTGGCGAGTACGCCTGTGATGATGGCACATGTAAAGCTCCGTTCACCTGGTGTGATGGTCTTGTCGACTGTCAAGACGGTTCTGATGAAAAACCTAACTGCCGTAGGTATCTCTAAAGGAAATAAATAATTTTCATTTTGACATGTGCTTTAATGATATTCATTTAATAACTTATAATATATAATCATATGTATATAAACTTGATATACATTCTCTACTGTGCATAAGTTTATAATGTTTTGTCAAGCACGATCTTCTTTTCCTCACAGGATAGTTTAATTGGTGTTGCTATTCAGAATCATCAATATCTGATACATTGTTTCATAGAAGTTGCAAAATTCCATCCACTGAAACACTGAATGTAGAAAAATAAAGTATAGGGACAAGAGATACAGAAATAGGTTTGTTTTTAGAGTGTCAGCCAGAGCAGTTTAGTTGTGACAACAAACATTGCATCATGGGGACGAGATACTGTGATGGGATAATCGACTGCTTGGATGCTTCAGATGAGCCTTTTGGCTGCAGTAAGTACAAAAGACAAAAAAAAGACTTTCATCTACCCGGTACATATTCATAGTACGTATTCATACATAGTATTACCTGATGATTTATTTGAATTAGAGGGCTTAATTCACCAAGATATGGTCTTAGAGCACATAATTGACAATGTACTCGAGATGGTTGTCATGGTGAGGTGCATCTTAGAACCATGTAATGTGGTCATCATCATCACTGATCGTTAGCATGCTGTTATTAGATTAAATAAAGTCATGGTTTATGATTTCCATGATTGGCATACTTCACCTCAGATAAAAGTCAATCGTTGTGGCTACTTGAGACTGCAGATACAAGGTCACTGTTGCAGTGTGTGACGACCGGTGGCATTTCCGCTGTGCTGACACTGGGCTCTGCATCCCCAAGGACCTCCAATGTAACCGAGTCGACAACTGTGGAGATTCAAGTGATGAATTGAACTGTGGTAAATAGCGCTTGGTTTATTACATGTCCAATGTGTGTATTTAGTCATATATAGTCTAAAGGTACACAAAAATGAATGATTTTGCTATTGTTTGTGAAGAGTGCGCCGACAGTGAGTTCAAGTGTGCGAGCGGTCGGTGCCTGCCAGCCGCGCTGTACTGTAACGGGGCTCCCGACTGCACAGACGCCGACGACGAACCGCCCAACTGTGGTAACAAACTTTCACCGTAATATACAGTAGTTGGAAACAGTAATTCTGAGTATGAAATTTGTTTGTTTGTTAAAAATAGCATTACTGTATATTAGTAGCAGTAAAAGGTGACAAAAAGTGTTGGTCTTGACAACCAGTCATTCATTTTGTTGAGAAGATTAGTGATACGTAGGAAAGAATTGTATTGGTTATTATTGTTGGTGTTACTAATAGAAAAAAGAAATTATTTTAGAACTGATTAGTATTATACTTTTCTATTTATAACATTTTGATTAAAAAAATGAGCTTGATTATAGTGATACACAGTAATGAATATTCATTTCCTTTTATGACAAGAATGTGATGAGACACAATTCCGCTGTGCGTCTGGTGGCTGCATTCCTTTGTCCAATCGCTGTGATGCGATCGTTGACTGCTTTGATATGTCCGATGAAACCAATGGCTGTGGTAAGGTTTAATTCCTTTATATTAGTAAAATATTATCCCAAAATGTTGATGTAAGATTATACCCGATTTGACCCCTTATAACCTCCCCCGCTCCCTCCCCCCACACACATTTGCTATACAAAAGTGCAAATATATAATGCATTTAATATAATATATATACTAAAAATAAGAAAGAGTATATAGTACACAAAAGAACTGGCGCTCGAACTGATATTTTCTGGCCACATGTCTACCCCTACAAGGTCCTACAACCAGTCGACCACAGAACAATAACAATCCACCATTACACTTAGTATCATTTGACTGTCATTTGTAATATTATTGTCTATTACCTGTACATGAAAATATAAGTATTGTACATTACATAAAGAATATCTATTCTAATGCAGTCACATTCTGTTGCAGATTGTTATGATGGAGAATTTCGGTGTGACAATGAGCTATGCCTGTACAACGATTACGTCTGCAATGGAGTAAACGACTGTGGAGATTTATCTGATGAAAAAGATTGCAGTAAGTGAAGATAAGAAAATATTGTGAAAATCGAACATTGAGATTGAGATTCCATTTTAAACTTACTGTTTTAATATTTTCGGACATTTTAGATGTTCAGTTTCTGAGATTTCTGTCGCTAGGTGCCAGCGCGTGGCAATAATACCAAAATATTAATACAGTAAGTTTAAAATGGATATATCTTTTTAGTACGCATGTACGCATCCGATCGTGCAGTATATGAACTTCATGTTGTGAATTGTGATGTTTGCACCGAGCGTTGGTTTCAGCGTGTAGGATTGATCAGTGGCGCTGTGCTAACAGCATGTGCATCGCGGGGCGGCTGCGCTGTGACGGGCAGGACGACTGCGGAGACGAGTCCGACGAGATGGACTGTGGTCAGTGCCACCTTCTATAGTAGTTTTCAATATCGATGGTGTTTATTCGTACCAACTAAATTCGTCAAAGTTAAGATTATATATTTAATCATATTAATGATAGTACAGTTTATTGTCAAGCGGCTTATGTAGAAGTACATTTGATGCTCACTTAGATGTCCTAGTTGCTGTCTTGAACTGTTGTGATATTTGTCTGTGTTGTGATTGCTGGGCATGGTCAGGTTGCCGTGAGCCTGGTGAGATCATGTGCGGCGACGGCAAGTGCGTGCTGAGCGAGTGGAGGTGCGACGGCACCATGGACTGCGTGAACGGCACCGACGAGCAGGACTGCAGTAAGTGCAGCACACGGTGCCAATATTTACACAATTCGCATTGAGCATGCAATTTGTCAATACCTTTGTGGATGCCCGGGAAGCAGCATTCACCCATGGATTATGTTTTTCAAATCAATTACACTTGCAATTTGATACATTGGCTGAGATTTATAGAACGGTGATGGTCGATATAGATATTGCTAAACGTTCCAGTTATGTTTATTGTCTATGAGCCACATATCCAATGTAGGTCAATCTCTGGGTCTGCATTCACATAAGGGACACGAATGTTGAGTTTGAGAATGCGCACATTATTACATTCTCATTTGCATCATGGGCGGCAGGAGAACAACACAAGTGTTTATTTTTCACCTCAAAGCAGTATACCCACTTTATACTTTATAAGACTGCCCCAGTAATACACGACAGCACATGGCAACTACCTTGTTTTAGATTAATTAGAAATTTTTGCCTTATATGAGCATGGAAGATCTGAAAATGTCAAATTACGAAAACTTAATTCCAATACTCTACCATTGACTCTCACTAAAATGGGCAGCATACTCTTGACCTAATTAGACAAACAGAGTGTCCTGCAAACTCTAGGACTGAACATTTACGCACGTGGAGTAACACACAACATCCCCCATCTGAAATAGCAGGGTTAAGGCTAAAGTATTATGGGCTTCAACAACTATATGATTTACTAATTTATGCAATTACTAGCCCCATATCTTTAAGTGTTCACTCCAAACATAAACCCTATGAATCATTGTAGTTCACTGTAACTAGTTAACTGTACTATATAACATAACGGCACGAAAAATGTAAATGCGGTCATGTGCTCATTTATAATTTCATTATTGGTTTAATTTGAATATATTGTTCCCTATGTGGTTTATTAAACGTCAGCTATGTAAATATTTAGTATCACATGTATATTAGATGCATTATTTCTATATGAAATACCATATAAAACATAACATACTTTTTCATTATTTCCAACATATTTATGATGTGCATACGAATTATGTATATATATGCTGTTTTTCTAATTTTGAATATCAATAGAAATTATCATAATAGTGTTCTTATGTAATTTGCATTGATATAATCTGCTCTATACCCAGCATGCATGCAAGAAAAAATAAACGTAGGCTGAGCGCAGCATTTCTAATAATAGAGGTGATTTACTATATCACAGTGCGAAGCTATTACCGTAATTCTGAGTTACGGTAGTCACATATAATGAAGTACATGTATGTAGAGACCCATTTGCTATTTTATATAAGGTAAAGATTTTTTTAAATGTCTTTATATTTCTTAGGGACAGTATTTTACATGCGTTATCTGCATGCTGCTTAATTTTATTGATGAGTTCATTCGATGATTAAAAACTACGTCCTCTCCAATGTCAACATATAAAAAATCTACACCTGTGTCATGTGATATCATGCCATTAGTACACACAATAAGCACAATAGTCGAGTTTCTAACCTGAATCGGGCACTGTTTACAATGCCATTTTTGCAGAACTACGGTAATTGTTTTCAGAGTTACGGTAATCGCTTTCCCACTGTGTATATGTCAAGATTGAAAGATTAATTTGTTCAAAGAAAAACCAGCTAACATTTAGGACGAGTTTTGTATTGAGGTCAATGTCATGATGTGGGCATTTACCTCTTGTTATTCACAGAATTTTATCTTTTGATTGACAAAAACTTATGTCTGTCACATGGCAAATCAATGTCACGTTTTTGATGGTAGTGATGTGTTTATCATTGAGGTCCACAAAATACACATACAACCTTCAAGGGGAAAATGTTTGAATGACAAAGGTCGTGTGACTAGACTGCAAGCTTTAGGTTTAGCCTTTTTCTAAATAAGGTCAAGAACGAGTTTAAACCATAGTTATTATAGAATATGGTGTTTATTAGCGTTTTAATTTTCAGCGACTTGTGACCCGGTCACTGCGTTTCAATGTGCCGACTACTCGTGCGTATCGTGGTCGAGTCGCTGTGATGGGGTGACGCAGTGTGCAGACGGGTCCGACGAACACAACTGTGGTAATGACAGCGATATGCATTGAAAATAAACATTTAAAGAGAGACTGCAAAAATACGGGCCCAAAAATACAACACAATATCAATCTTTCTATTATAATTTCTTTAAATATCAATATAATCAGACAAATATGGTCATTCTAGTGCGCCTGTCCACTGCACTAGCCACTCTGGGCGTGGTGGAGGTGTTGCGGCCGGGGGGCGAGCGGGCCGCCGTGTGCGCCGAGGCGTGGCCCCAGCAGTGGAGCAGCCACGTGTGTCAGTACCTCGGCCACGGGTGAGTCACCACACCGCCTGGTGTTTTTCTTTGTGAAGTGCGCCTCATTATGAGTTTGTCATTTTTTCCATTCAATGCATAGTTGTATTACGTAGCAATATCATTATAGGATGTTGTATAATTGATATATATGAAAGGCTATTACCGAAAATATTCTGTTTTTTGCTTGCATGTTAATGAAATAAATTCGAGAAGACCGTTTGTGAACAACCAATTTATTTAGTCATGTCATCCTTTATTTTGTGACCTCGCACTGGGTAATTTACTTATTATGTGTTTTTGCTTTCAAGTCCTGCTCTCAACACATCAAGCGTGGTGGTTAATGCATCGTCTTATCTGGCTGCTGTCAATGGACATAATGACACTTTTAACATCAGTCAGCTTTCTCCTATAACCATGTGTGACGCAGCATTGAAATTAAGTTGCAGGAGTAAAGGTAACATTTTACACATGATGGCTCTTACAGTCCCAACACATAAAGAAAACTGACCTACATACATGGATGATATAATGAATAGATTTTGGTGCATATTTTTCATTGTGTTTCATTGAAATTTCATATATTTATTAAAGATTATTCTTAGCACAAGATATTTTAATTTGTAAGTAAAAGTATGACACCCAGCAAAAAATTAGAGTCACTTCATTTGATAAATGGCGCAGTACACTAATCTACACTGGGGGGATACGGATAATGAATCATTACAATCAAGTCTAAAATGTAAGGAGAATATAAATGACAAGTATCAGGTTTAGAATATTCTATAACTGTAAATCCAAGAAAAAAGGCTTCTGTCTTGCCACATATTTTTCAAAGCATCATTGTAAATGCACAGCGCTTCTTATGTAAACTGTAGATGTAAATGTATTAGTTTTATAGTCTACCTTTCATAGGCTCACTCCACATTGCATCATTTACACTAGATCCATTGTGGCACACTTATGATCTCTCTCAACTCCTCCGGGAGCATAGATTGGAAAGTGCCTGTAGCTGTAGCGAGCATTGGCACTACATTTGTACACTATTAACCATTCACATGTACTAGTTAAATGTCCCCAAAGAAAATCATCCACTATATTTCTCCCTAGGGATTTCTTCTGCTGTCTGTACATTATTTGGCAGGCGGTTGTGGGTTGGTTAAAAATTATTCATGTTAATTAGATCTATCTCTATTATCGATTAAGTGGTGTTGTATTAATGCACAATACTGCACATATATTGTATTACACAATACTTGTTCGGTCACTGACCATAACCTTTAATAGACTATAGTTTGATGTTGTCTGGTGGCATTAGAATGTTTGTTGTGATGTTTCTTGTGTTCCCTGCCTTCAGCGTGCGGTCGTCAGTACGTGTCCGTGTCTCCGGCCGGCCGCCCCGCGTCCTTCATTGTGGGCGGGGACGTGGCCAAGGAGGCCGAGTGGCCCTGGGTGGTCGGCCTCTACTATCTGGGGGAGTTCCGCTGTGGGGGCGTCCTCTTCGATTCTCAGTGGGTCTTGTCAGCAGCACATTGTTTTTATTGGAAGAATGGCTACAGGATGACAAATTTAACACATTATTTCACCATCCATGCAGGAACAATAAAACGAGGGTAAGTATTCAAAATATAATATATAAATGTCCTCCTTCTTTTTATGTTGACATAATTTTCAATGTATTTCCTTCTTTACTATTTATGCATTTTATTTCAAAAATTCATTTTTTTTTCCTATTCAATAGTTCATCACATCTTCAGTATGTTCACCAAGTCACTTAATCCTCCAGTAAAGTCTACCTGTTAAGTTTCCTTTCAAGAAATAGTTATTCTTCATACCAGAATCACTGAATCAATATTTGTACATATTTCATGCTACTTAAAGCTCCGCTGATGCGATCAGACATGGCGTTGAGTTCATCACTCTGCACCCGGACTACGAATCTGTGAACGGCATTAAAAACAATGATCTTGCTTTGGTGAAGCTCACCGAGCCCATACAAGAGTACAATGACTTTCAGCGCCCTCTGTGCTTGCCTGAAACAACGTCCTCAATACTTACAAATACCAGCCAGTGCTATGTAGCAGGTTGGGGATATACAAACATAGACAATCGTAAGGACCTTTATCTTTATTATCACTCTAAAGCATGTTTAACATGACAAGCATCACACTTTACAATCTACTAAGTACACATATAATGGCTTATGTTAAGTAGTTAATAAATATTGAATTTGCTTATTTGATGATTTTATGAGAAGCACTTTATTAACAATTTCCCTCTTGTATAAATCACAGAGCAAGCAGCGTCTGAACTTCGAGATGCAAAAATGCAGTTATGGGGTAAAAGTCGCTGTGACACTGCGTGGGGAAAGCTGATGAATACCAGTAACATTATTTGCGCTGGCTACGAATCTGGTTACATGTCAACATGCTTTGTAAGATGGTTTGATAATGTACATTTATTCCAAATACTGAGTAAATTTCATACAGATGTAACACATTATTAATGTATTTTTTATGATTACACTCTCTGGTCGTAGAAAATTTACAATCAGAGATTTTTAACTACAGAACAAAGTATAAATGAAATTGCTATCAATTGGAGAGATCTTAACATTGGATGTTGAATTGCAGGGTGACAGTGGTTCTCCGTTGATGTGCCGGGACTGGACGGGGCGCTGGTCCCTGGAGGGGGTCACCAGTGTGGGCACAGCCTCCTGCGGCAGGAAGGCCGACTCCGACACAGCCGCACTCCCAAACATCTATGTGTCTGTCACATCTTATCTGGACTGGATACAAAAAACTGTCAAAGACAACAAGTGATATGCATGCAGGATGTTGATAGTGAGGAATATGTGATATATCTTAGCTGTGCACAAGTCAATTTAGATGTTCTAGTGACAATGTCTCTCTGTGCCTGTGGTCTCAGCTCCCAGCTTGTGTTTGAGGAACATGTTCCACAGGACTGAGCGGTCCCAGTGACTGATGTTTGTGTGGATGCCAGCTGAAATAGTGCTCAACCAAAATCGCACACAGTTTTCAAGTCTAAATGTCTTCAAACCCAATCTATCAATCAAGGCCTTCATCTATTTACAGTCGAAGTAAAACCCACAAGTGATGCTTGAACAATGGTAAACTCCAGTAGAGTGGTGGCGCAATTGTGTTTAGACAAATGTAGAAGATTATGAGAGCAAAATTGTATTTTGTATTTTCATACGGCAAACACATGGTCATACTGATGCGCCTATAGGGCAAATCGCATGTGATCGTGTGCATCTGCAGCTATTGTCATGCACCCATTATTTCTTACATACAGGGAACCCAACACCAGTTTATATTGCCATGGAAATTCTTGTTTGTTAATCCACATAACATGGGGTAAAAAGATTTACGATATAGAAAGTTTTTAAACCTTATTTTCACACTTCTACTTATAACAACCTAGTGTATGCAGGGTAAATGTAAAGGTTTAAATTAAATTTGGTTTTCCTTTTAGGTACACAATGCTTTTATTGGAACATTGAGCACACATTCAATGTTCAGCTCATGTACCTTTATGTGAGGGAATATAACAGTTACCACTCAAAAGCACCTACATGTAATAATATACACTATGATAAAATTAAAGTTGGAATATATAATAAGTACAGGTAAGATTCATTCAATGATATATCATTTAACAGACCATTGATATAACTAGAGTCCCACACACATCCAGAGATACTTATCATATACTGTACTGATATATTTGGAAGTAATGTACCATATATGACCATCCAAACGCCCATGGACTGTTTGATTGAAAAACTGTCAATTTAGGGGATGGGCTTTTTTAACATGCATGTGTGCTTTCATCTGAATTTCAAATGTGATATGATCCAAATTTGGGTTGGGACTTAGACATAGGGGTGGGCTGTTGTAATAAAAACAAACACCTTCTATGGATACATTCATTTTGATGTTTTATCAATGTTTTGTCTAAATCATCATCATATCAATGATGCAAAACGTGTTTGATAGAATAATTTAGAGACCATTCTTTGACACTTTATCATTTTATACCTTGAATTGATGATTTGTGAAGTCAAATTTTGTGGCGGTTTGGTTTAGCTTTGTTTGAGCTGGTTCTAATTTTGTAAAAGCAACACATAACTTTTGTATATGAATGTTGACGAATCTTGTACTTAAAAGGTTTAAGTGCCCAACCACTTTAAAAATATGTGTGCAATTATGTGATGCCCCTGTTATCAAAAGGCAGTTCACAACAGATAATGATATTAGATGCATATGGGCCGTTATTCTGATCCGCATTTTCAAAGTGAAGCATCACTAAAAAGTATGTGTTTTGGTTTGAAAACGTGTGTTGGAATGACAGTGCGTGCATGTATGTTATAATAAAGTTTTCTCATAGAGAAATTTGCACCATATTGACATTTGTGGGATTTTATAGAATGCAAACTTTACACTAAATTAGTTTGTGGGCACGAACCTAATGTTTTAGATACAGAGACTTGCCATGTTTTGAAGTGCCCTCCAAGTTTCTGATGGCAAATACAATGTATCTACTTGTTATATTTTGAAAGAAAAAAATAATGTTAATTTATATTTGGTTATATGTTTGAAATATTCTTTGCTCATTTGTTGATGTGCCTGTTTGTTGTTGTTTATTCCAGAGCAAATCATGATGGTGTATATTTTTCTATCTTTTACTTATGTTTATTAATGTCATTTATTAATGGTTTATTAATATAATTCAAAAGTGGAAAGCAGCATGTATTATTTGCTGATGATATTTACTCTATTTTAGCATGATCACCCCAGCAAAATGGCTATTAAATGAATATGCATCAACAAATAGGTGTAGAAATAAAATAAATGTGGAGGACATGTTAGTATTGTCAATCAGTTCATAAATAATTGCTTATGAAAATTGCCTTTTGAATACTGACAATAAGAAGATTCAACGTATTATGATATCATGGAGTACATCCCTATTTCTTATGTAAAGAAAATATGCAAGATTGTTAATGAACGCCCATTGCTAATTGAGTACCAAAACATGTCTTATCACACAAGATATTACACTAAGAGCATGTTGCATTTGCAGATCAATGACGCCCTGTTATTTCTCATTGAAGTCTTTATATTATCTGCACAAACATCCCTTTAAATGATGCAAATACATGTACATACATGTACATGTACTTACAATTGAAAACTGGGTCTCCGTTCCATCAAAAGGACTTTTCACTGTACTGCTCTTGGCTTTTGAGATACAAGGAACCTTTTTGCTTCCTCTTTTGTGATGTAAATTTACAAAATGGAATGAAGGATATAAAATTTGATAGAGGAAATCTTTAGGGTGTGTATTTGATTTATTATTGTGCAATCATTTATAGATGACAGTGTTAAAACATGAAAAAATATAAGACACTTTTTATTGATATAATTTTTTATGTTGTAAGAGGTTTGTTAAGTATATATATATAGAGTCCATATATAATAAGTAATGGGTGTATAGCATGTATAGACGAACGCATTCAGCCTTTAGTTGTCATCAATTTCAATGCTTATGCTGTAGAACAAACTCGGTACATTTTTTGCTCGCATTTAATTTATGGCAATTTTTACATTTGTAACTGTCAAGGTATGATTATCTGTTATGGTTTTTGAAAAAAGCTAAAATAAAATACTAAAAATGCATTTACTAAGTAACAATATATGAAAGCAATCACTTCATCTTACTGTTTCAATTAAATGAAAATACTTTCTATAACTCCGATTTGCACTTATTTCTGATTGATGAAATTAAAATCCATGCATCAACTTGCAAAAAGAACACTGTAGTTTTACTCCTGTTACATCAACCAATTTTGGCTTCCTCGTGTAAGAAGCACTTTAAAAAAGGGTGAAAATTGATGTGTCATTTCAAAAAGTGGAGATACGCATGCCCCATATGCACGTCCCTTGCATGGAAACTACCACAACTATTATATCCAAACAAAGACTTTAATAATAACAAGCTAAACCCCTTTTCAAAATTGATAAATAAGAAACAATAATCATATAGAACCCTCCAGTCGCTTTTACAGAATGTTTAAAATGCATTGTGAAAATCCATTGCGACAATCATTGAGTTTAATTAATACAGCCACATTTTTGGGGAATAAACATGGGTGCCCATCTTCTATTTTACTAAAATGTTTCATAACTTCCAATATTTTCCCAACAATTTTTACTCTTGCCTTTTGAAAATGTTATGGTTTATGCCGAAGAACCATAAACATTTGGTTCTAGATCTAATGGAATTCACTTTCTATTTTTCTGCTATAAAGTAGTTCTTCAAAACATTTGATCAAAAGCAAATTGTTGTTATGTTGGCATACAAAAAAATATGGATACATGTGACATTGTCTAGTTCAACATTTCAATAGTATTTGCCACTGATGGTATATCTAGAAGATATGTTCACATGCGGCATAATGCTAAGAGATGGACCATTAGACATTTGGGGAGGGGGTGGGGGTGGGTAGGTGGGTGGTTGGGTGTGTGTGTGTGGGGGGGTATGATGTTAATGAAGTTTTGATAAATGTTTTTTTCTTCTGATTCTGGTAAAAAAAAAGTTTCTTAATGAAATGTGGGGAAAAGATGTTTGATCTGAAAAGTCTCTGTGGTCCGTCATGCAAAAAAAGTTTGTTTGACTTGTCTCACTTAATATAATAAAATACTGTATACGACCATCCAAGTGCCCACCCTTGTGTAACATAACAGCCCTCCCCTCTCTTTTTCTTAAATGTTTTTAAGAATTATGTAGTAACTGCACTCTTGTGCAACAGCCCCCCAATTTGAGAAAATTTCAATTTAACGGCCCTGGGCGCTTGGATGGTCGTATACGGTAGATTGTTTGATTTTATCAAAGCAATTTTTTTCATGAGAAAACATTTTGTTGCCTCCACGCCACCCCCTCCAATATCTAATGGTCTGTCCCTAAAGTTAATATATGTATTATCTTTTCAAACATAAGTAATTTCCCCCTTAATTGATGGGCCTTATTACTTATTATGTTTATTCAATCATTGTAGAGTCTACCTCAAGGGGTCTACACTTTGTATATTTAAGTCTTTGTATACTAGAATATATGCTATTACATAAATGATTCAGTCAATTTGTTAAAATAATGTTAGATAATGATCTATAAATGCCGACACTATGCATCTTTGGATGACCTTATAAGGTCAACTTCTAAATGATGCTGTTCCCCCCAAGGCCAGTCGGTCACTACAGGCAGTAGGTCACATGTTACAACGTAACGTGACGAAAGTTGGTTCATTGATAAAATCGTTAATGAATGCATGAATGGATTTGAACGTGATCTGTAGTAAATTTTGGCGCCACACTGCTACTCTTTATCCGCATTATTGAACAAACCGACGTCAATCAAGGATAATGAATGAATGATGACGTCATGTCTGGAGCAGTGAGCGCCATCTTCAGTTATCCGTTGAAACTAAAACACTCACCGTAAGTCGGCCACGTGGGCTAGTCAATGCATTATTCGCTGTCAAAACTCACATAATTTGTCGTAATGTAAGTACTTTGTAATAATTTGCTTAATGAATAACTATAATTTACGTGGTTGGCATAAGGAAAATCTCTTCCAATGCTACTAGCACTGTCAAATATAAAGGATCTTTTTATGTTTTGGAATGAGGCCAAGTTTCAACTGTCAAAAAGGAGCACGAGGAAGGTGTCTGAGGTGCCCGTCGTGAGTCGTGTTTATTTATCGTTTTTCTTATCGTTTCTAATGTTATGGAGGGAACGTATCCATTGTTTCGATTTGCTGTGGATTTGTAGTTACTATTACGGTTCTTACTAATTCTCTGCTGACTCACGCTAAAGTGGTCTTTCCTTTGGATCTGTGACCGCTTATGTCGCCATGTAACCGGGCAATAACAGACATGACTACCACTGTTCAGTTGTCCTGAATTAAGGTCAAATGTTGAAATGTTAAATATTGTTATGTAAGGCGGTAGATTTGTTTCAGGTTTAGCCTTTGGGTACATCTGTAAACTTCATAGATAAGCATGTAAATTATAATTCAATGCCCATGTTTTGTCGGCTAGATCAAAGCACATTAAAATGTCCAATAATGTATGTTACACTAGTAAGTCTATTTATCTTGTTATATTAAAGTGTTCATAGTATTTTTATTAAATAAAATGTCAGCACACTATTAGAATTCTCAGAAAAGTACTGTGAATGTTTCACAGATTGGACATTTATTTCATTCAGTTGTCAACTGAATCCACCAGAAACTTGCACACTATTTGGGTGTGCATTCGGGACATGCCATGAGCAGCTTGCCAGAAAAAAACAGATAGCTGTAAACTGCCAGCTGTACCCCTGAGTTGTATTATTGCACCACCAATTTAAGTTTTATATTTTTTGAAAACTTATCGTTTGGCTTTTTAAAAAAATTACTATTGATGCTACATGACATGGAAAAGTGTGTTATATTAGTTACTAGTACCGACTGTGACCACATTTTTATCACCTTGTTCGAGTGAATAAGACCACGAGGCGTTGAACATTCATGAACTGCAAACATTTGTGTTGCCAAATCGTTCAAAAATTAATATCTAGCTTATTTTTCATGAGAATTTTACCCGGGAATTTTAAGTTTAATATGTGTAATTAATGAAAAAAATGTCTAGATTATGAATATGATATTCACAGTATAGGTCTGCTTATGCGGACACCACGGGACATTGATAAGATGTTTGGATAGGCGGGCGTCCAGATGTATCACAGTGGTGACCCAAGGCTATTCTGATAGACCATGACATGGGCGATAATACGAGTATCGAACGCGTATCGAATATTTTTGGCATATTTCAGGACTTATTTATAAGTGGCAAGTAACATTACCTTCCGTTTGTAATAAATATCCGTTGTACATTTATGAAGATTATTGCAATAATCGATGCGTATTGATCTCTAGAAACAATATTTTTTAAGTTTCACGATTGTGTTATTATTTTCAATGGCAACAATGGATATAGCGACCACGAGCTTCTAAACATGCATGATAGCTAACTTTTTCATTCTGATTGCCATAACATTGTAAATTTATATCTTGCTTATTTTTCATCGTTTAACACATGTATTTAATGAGGAAAATGTCTAGATTACGAATATGCTATTAATTTTACCATCAAAACACTCCATTAACTGGTAACATATCGGCCCGGCTTCGAGGTCAAGATCTAGTCTATCACCCAGAAAAGAACCGGTAACGTATAAACTTAGATTATCAATAGAAACCGGGTGACAAGGCTTTAGCGCCTATTTTGTAGCCTACTCACTATTTTTTTTCGCTGAAATTATTTGCCTATTCAGTCGTCTATTAGCAATTTTTTCGGTGATTTTTTTTTAATACGATGGGAAACGATGTTCGAGTCCATAACTCTAAAAAAGGAGCCAAGGTTTGACATCTGGATAAAACGGATTCTCGTATAATCCGGATCTAGATATCCTATGTTGTAATTTACGATCTAAGCACTCTCTTATCTCTGTTTCCCAAAATGTGTTTCGGTGATTTTTGAGGGAGATGGTGTGTCTTGTGATGACCAATCTGTTGGTACACATGGAATTGGTTTAAATAAGCTTTTAAATAAACCAAGAATGTCTTTCTAGCCAAAATATTAAAGTTATGGCAGAAACCCAAAGACCTAGTTCATCATCATCGTCATCGTTTATTTGGGCAGGTCTGAATTAATCCTCTGCAGAAGGTGCGGCCTGGCTGCCTAGTTCTGATAAATGGCGTCCCGTCCCTCCATGCTTGGCCGGTCCTCGGGGTCCATTCCTTCCATGCCGAGTGATACTCGGTCACATCTCGCAACTATGCCAGAAGGACCAGCTGCCTTGCCCAATCTCATCTTTCGGACTGCCTCAGAGATCATCTTGTGCGTGAGGTTCAGTTGAGAGGTCCTCAGGCCTCAGGGAATCTCAATATTAAGCAGTCGTTGGTAGTTCTGCTTCCATGCTACCTTCGCATCCTCATCCAGCACCATTGTCATTTTTCACGGGTTTCTCCCGACAACTCCTAGTTAGACTTTAAAGCCAATGGCAGTGCCCCAATATCACAACACATCTGACTCATCATGTCCTTCAAAACAGCTATTGTTCACCATTTAATTAAAATGGCTGAAAGTAAAATTACAGCGATGTAAATAGGTTATGAATAGGGTGAGTCCTTGGACTCGCAACTTCAATTTAGATGGGTCCCAGGAAAATTTTATGAGTCCCAAATGATATAATAGCTTATCAAATCTATTCATTTTACAAATGTATACAGAATTCTACCAGCTTTTTCAAAAAAGGGATAAGTTCCCCCCTTGTTCTAAAAAAATGGGGAGGATTTTTATAAAGGGGGGGGCAGGGTATTCTGCATGGGTCCTCATTTGACTAGTTATTAACCATCTGAGGTTTCCTTGTGGAAAGTGAAATATAATCTTGATAGCTAGACTGTTTTTTCATCAGAACTTTTCATATCTATAGTACTCATTCAGAAGGCGATCTAGTTCCTTATTTTTCACCATTATAAATAAAGACACATACAGCATCACATTCGATTTTGACCATTTTGAGTAATTGCTGATTCATTGACATTCCGTAAAGCGATTTTAAATGTAAGTAATATCAGTAGTAATTTTAATTGTAGCTACCTTTTATTGAAGATACTCAAGAAACACAACATGCACCAACCATATTTCATACTAATATATTTTTTACTTACAATATTACTGACCAAAAACGTGTTCAAACTAAGATTTCTTCATTGGCGTGGACTTTTTAACAACTAGACTCATTATCCCGCAAAGTCATCAATCGTTTTTTAAGTAATTAATACATATCCGATGTCCACTGTTATTGTGTGGTTAGCCAAATGCCTTATTTGCGTTCCAGCATGCATTATACTATCAGACAAACATTAGGTGACGAATAATATAACATTTTCCAACAAACATATTACAAATTAGGTTTTTCATTATGCATATAAATTCACCTGACATGTGCGCCGCTATTCGGGATTGATCAATTAATTCACGGCGCCGCAATTTACATTTTCGAGAAACCTATTTGCCAGCAATTTTAATGAATGCATGAATGGATTTGAACGTGATTCGTAGTAAAATTTTGGCGCCACACTGCTACTTTATCCGCTTTTATTGAACAACAAACCGACGTCAATCAGGATAATGAATGAATGATGACGTCATGTGGGAGCAGTGAGCGCCATCTTCAGTTATCCGAAGAAACTAAAACACTCACCGTAAGTCGGCCACGTGGGCTAGTCAATGCATTATTCGCTGTCAAAACTCACATAATTTGTCGTAATGTAAGTACTTTGTAATAACTTGCTTAATGAATAACTATAATTTACGTGGTTGGCATAAGGAAAATCTCTTCCAATGCTACTAGCACTGTCAAATAAAAGGATCTTTTTTATGTTTTGGAATGAGGCCAAGTTTCAACTGTCAAAAAGGAGCACGAGGAAGGTGTCTGAGGTGCCCGTCGTGAATCGTTTATTTATCGTTTTTCTTATCGTTTCGAATGTTATGGAGGGAACGTATCCATTGTTTCGATTTGCTGTGGATTTGTAGTTACTATTATGATTCTTCATTCTCTGCTGACTCACGCTAAAGTGCTCTTTCCTTTGGATCTGTGACCACTTATGTCGCCATGTAACCGGGCAATAACAGACATGACTACCACTGTTCAGTTGTCCTGAATTAAGGTCAAAATGTTGAAATGTTAAATATTGTTATGTAAGTCGGTAGATTTGTTTCAATTCATGTTTAGCGTTTGGGTACATCTGTAAACTTGAAAGATAAGCTTGTAAAATTATGATTCAATGCCCATGTTTTAACGGCTAGATCAAAGCACATTAAAATGTCCAATAATTTATGTTACACTAGTACGTCTATTTATATTGTTCTATTAAAGTATTCATAGTATTTTTATTAAATAAAATGTCAGCACACTATTAGAATTCTCAGAAAAAAGTACTGTGAATGTTTCACCAGATTGGACATGTATTTCATTCAGTTGTCAACTGAATCCACCAGACTTGCACACTATTTTGGGTGTGCATTCGACATGCCATGAGCAGCTTGCCAGAAAAAAACGGATAGCTGTATACTGCCAGCTGTACCCTGAGTTGTATTATTGCACCACCAATTTAAGTTTTAAATTTTTGAAAACTGTTATCGTTTGGCTTTTAAAAAAAATACTATTGATGGTACATGACATGGATAAGTGTGTTATATTAGTTACTAGTACCGTCTGTCACCACATTTTTATCACCTTGTTCTGAGTGAATAAGTCCACGAGGCGTTGAACATTCATGAACTGCAAACATTTGTGTTGCCAAATCGTTTGAAAATAATATCTAGCTTATTTTTCATGAGAATTTTACCCGGAATTTTAAGTTTAATATGTGTAATTAATGAAAAAAGTGTCTAGATTATGAATATGATATTCACAGTACAAGGTCCGCTTTATGCGACAAACCACACGGGACATTGATAAGATGTTTGGATAGGCGGGCGTCCAGATGTATCACAGTGGTGACCCAAGCTTATTCTGATAGACCCATGACATGGGCGATATACAGTGCATCGAACACGTATCGAACATTTTTGGCATATTTCAGGGACTTATTTATAAGTGGCAAGTAACATTACCTTCCGTTTGTAATAAATATCCGTTGTACATTTATGAAGATTATTGCAATAATCGATTTTATTGATCTCTAGAAACAATATTTTTTAAGTTTCACGATTGTGTTATTATTTTCAATGGCAACAATGGATATAGCGACCACGAGCTTCTAAACATACATGATAGCTAACTTTTTCATTCTGGATTGCCCTAACATTGTAAATTCATATCTTGCTTATTTTTCATCGTTTAACACATGTATTTAATGAGGAAAATGTCTAGATTACTTAATATGCTATTCATTTTACGATCAAAACTCCATTAACCGGTAACATATCGCCCGGCTTCGAGGTCAAGAATTAGTCTATCACCCAAAAGAACCGTAACGTATAAACTTAGATTCAATAGAAACCGGGTGACAAGGCTAGCGCCTATTTTGTAGCCTACTCACTATTTTTTTTTTTTCGCTGAAATTATTTGCCTATTCAGTCGTCTATTTGCAATTTTTTCAGTGATTTTTTTTTTAACCCGCTTAGTGCCGGGGCGCATATATGCACCTCAGATTTTACCCCCCTTTACTGCCGGGGAGCATATATGCGCCTCAGTTTTCAGAAAAAAACGTTCGAGTTTACAATGCCATATTCGTATATATAAACACTCTTGGTTCTAGTCTCAAATTCCGTGTGTCAACAACAACAACTTTACCTTGACATTTAGATGCATTTCTAGAAGTAAATAAGCAGCATAGTGTTAATATTTTAATTATATTAGTGTGAACGAATATTTACCCACCAAACACGCATTATCTGCTGCAATTTTGAACCGCGAAATACTCTTATTTGTGTTCGCAAAACTATGGCTTGTCGTATATGGTTGGAATCCTCGTCAAACCTGCTATTCATCGAGACCTTAAACAAATGTGAAACTAGACTCATCAAGGTCATATCCAGATATATATTTTGAGCCTTAATCAAAAAATGAATAGCGGTAGGGATAAAACACAACTTTATTTAACACAACTTTACTACAACAACGACAACGTGGAATCAATAACAACTCGCCACGTCAACCAAACTACGGTGCATACAAAAGCGCAGAATACAGAATATAATTTTAACTAAACATTGACGCAACACCTTTCTTCTCCACCTTGAGTGAACATGAAATGATAATGGTACCAATGAAAAGTAGGCAACTCAAACAAAATAATTACTATACCATGACATGAACTTTACAAACATGTGAACATTTACTTAAAATTAGGAACATTAATAATTACAAAACGTGTTAACATTTATTTGCAAAACGTGTTAGAACCTAACATGTATTTTAAATTTATTTAAATTTAAAATTGGAAACATTAATAATTACAAACCGCAATCACTTTCATCCTTAAGCGAACAAAATGTAATGGATATGTAATTTAACAATTGCCAATCAATGTATACACGTGATCGCTGTTTACCCCTAGACAGCATTTTGATTGTTTATAAATAAGTCTGAACCTGGGATTGTCAACCTAAGTCCCAATCACCAGACTGCATCCATGCAGGTTGCCTACGTTGGCGTCTGCCAACTTCATCACAAGGCCGGTCAGCCTCGTCTTCCCCAGAAGTACTATATTCACTCTGGTCCTCACTATCCGTTAATTGTTCATGTTCTTCATAACAACTACTATCAGAGTCTGAGCTCGAGGCTGATTCATAACTTTGATTACTGACATTTACTTGACCAGGGAGAAGAGATGATACAGAGCTAAATGGCACATGATACAGCTCTGCAGGTTTCATTTTATATACTTTGGATCTATATTGTGATCCAATGAGCTTTCGAATAAACACAAAACCATCAATCACAGATGCCACAATATATTTATTCCTTGCCACGTGTTTGGAACCGTCGCCCTTGATATAGACTAAGTCTCCTGGATGAAATGTGGTCTGGTTAGGTGGAACCCCTTTTGGGGCCTTGGACACAGCACTCGGTAGGTGGTTCGCTTTTCGTTGGTTCAACTGTTGAGACCTTAGACTAGAATCAGATATATTCAATTGAGCGAACGAATGATTGTCACGTTGGAATAATATTTTTTGGCTGAAAGACCCCTATTGCGGATCCTGGAATTCAAAGTGGCTACGATGACTGCTAACATGGTGGTTGAAAGAGCACCACCATCAGGGTGTTGTCGTGTAATTTCATTTTCCAGCTCTTGTATAGCTTTCTCCGCCACAGGATTCTTGTTAATGTTTTTCAGCCGACCGATCTCCATACTAATACCATGTTGGGAAAGAATCTGATCTCCAACAAGAGCTTGAAAAGCAGTAGCACCATCTGCTCTTATAGTTGTCCCTGAACTAACTTTCAGTTCCGCTGACATCTCAATTAGCGCATCACGAAGTGTTGCCGTATCTTGCTTAGCAATGAGTTGTGCTTTTGTAAATGAAGAAAAATAATCTCTGATTACCAGAATATTTTGTTTCGCTCGGCACATGACATCACATGCTAGCATCACTCCTGGAACATCCGGCGGGTCTGGAGAGGTTGTGTAATCCACAACTTCTTTTGGAAGTTTTGCTAATGCAGCACACTGAGCACAGGAGGATGTGATCATATTAATCATATGATCTGCATCAAGTGCATAAAACGAACGATGAAATACTCTATGCAATTGAGATTTTGAGGGATGCTGTAATCTTAAGTGAAGGGCCGTGAGCAGACCAGGCAGAACTGATCGAGGTATGACAATCAGGTCTCTTGTCCCCATAAATGGTTGTGACTTCTTCACTACTAATAACCCATCTCTACTTAAAGTAGCCACATTGAGATATCTCTTCACATCAGACATTCTGGTACTTTTCTTCGATGGTCTGGTCCCTTGTGAAAGGTGTGCAAAAGTTCGTTTCAAAGCGCCACAATCTTGCTGTGAGCGCTTCCATGATGGTCTAGATGTAAATGGAGTCGGACATTTATTTTGCAGAATATCACCAACACTAACTGTCATAACTGTGCAGTCTGTAGAGTCTGAGATAAACTTACATATCTGGCACAAACGGTTGGAACATTCCATTGGGTGGCGTGATAGGTAGTCCGCTGGAAGGTTGGATGACCCAGAAATGTGCTGCATCGAGATGTTAAACCTGCTGAGGACTGATAGAAAAGTTGTGACTCGTGCGCTGGATGAGAAGTGCCCTCTTTTCAACTTCTCGAGAGCTTGGACGCATGGGCGAGAGTCTGTAAGTATCTGAGTTGTGACATCAGAATGTAATATGTAAGGACTCCAATGGTTGATTGCCGAGGCAATAGCCAATGCTTCCACTTCACAGGGAAGCCACTTTTGTTGGTGAGTTTTCAACTTAGCAGAGTAGTATCCTCCCAGCAACATTTTAACTCCTCTCTTGATATACAAGACTGAGCCTACTCCTCCATCACGAACCGCACCATCATTAGTTATGATGAGTTGATCACTTGCTCTTGGGATGGTAATAGTTTTAGGGTTTTTGAGAGCTGCTTGAGCACCTGCAAATGCCGCAACAAGCTCCCTACTCCATTCAACATGCTGATGAGAGTCTTTACCTGCTACAGCTGCTTCCAGTGGAGACAAACGTGAAGAGTATTGAGGAATGCATGATTTGATGTGCTTGTATGCTCCGATCCAGGATCTGAGACCTTTAACAGTAGTTGGCTTTTCGCAGGATACCAAGGGATTGATCTTGTGGGGGGAAACTTGAAGTCTTCCAGATGTCCAAACCCATCCCAGTATGGTGGTGGTGACAGGACATATAACTGTTTTAGTTGGTGATAGACGCAAATTATTGAGAGAGAAAGCTTGAAGCACCCTCTTCCAGTTGTCCAATAGTTGTATAATAGAGTTGCCTCCTACATATAAATCATCTGCAAGCTTTACGACAACACCTTCACGTAACAGATCACCAAGAACCCTCGCCATTAAATTGTCCAAATGTTCTGTAGAACCCGGCATTCCCATTGCGGCCCGTGTGTATATTCTCAGGCCCCTATACGGTGTCATTACACCAAGATATTTCATAGATTTTTGTTTCATGGGCAGTTGGTAAAACTGTTTTGTCATATCAGTTTTAATAACATATTTCCATTGTGCTAATGCATGTATGACAACATCGCAAGATGTAGTTCTTGATGGTAGTGGTTTTGCGTAACTTGCTATACCATTGAACGCAGTCACTAGACGAGTTTTACCCCCTGGACTCTTTACTAAAAAGCTAGGCGACACGTGCTCAACTACAACATCATAGTCTTCAGGCTTAGCTAAAACACCTAGAGCTTCCAGTTCGTCCATTTTATCTTGTAATTCATCAAGGTCTTTTCTTGGGTACATGGGCTGTCTGCTTTTTTTGTGGAGGTGGTTCTACAGGTCCCATGTTGATACTAGCTCGAATTTTGCCTGATGCGTCATTATATTTCCCAATTTTAGAATCAAAAACACTATCATAATCAGCATGAAGCTTATGGAAGGCTCGCCTCTCATTATCAGAGAGTTGTGAACTAGGATCTACTGATATAGCAACATGAAATGGGGACTCTGCATGCTGTAAAGTTGGTAAAGTACTGGAGATGCCTTCACAACTGATATTGTCTCCTAAACCATCACATGTACTTCTTATCTGTGCAAGATGCTGGTGTTTCTTGAGCACAACAACTTCTGAAGTCTTATTAGTGAGGCGTACTGCCCCTGCTACTAGAGATGTTATGATGGGCTCAGGCCAGTTGCGTACACTACAGTCACTTCTAGGTTCAATAGCAACCTCTTCATCTTTCCTAAACCCCTCTGGAACAGGTATCTCTATGAAGTCACCGGGATGAAGAATAGAGTGTGAATTAGTCTTCAAAAAAGACAGGACTGGATGCGTCTAATTTGGGTTGAGTCCCCTTGATCCAATTGTATATTGTACTTCACTGGCTTTTTATCAATGTAGATGGTACTTGTAGGGAAGTCAATTACAATACCATTCGTTTTGAGAAAAGGTGTGCCACCAAGAATGTCACTGTCCAGGTCTTTAACTACCAAGGCTTCCATAAACAACTTTTTGTCCCCACGTGAAAAAGTTACCTGGACCTCTCCACATGCTGTCAGTTTTGTGGTCCCATCTGCTTGACTAGCTGAATGACGTGTAGGTTTTATGGGGATTCGTAACTGAATGGCTGTTGAATATCTGATCAGTGAGGATGTGGCACCCGAGTCACAAGTAATTGTAATCGGGAACTGGTTGTAGAAAGCTTTGAAGGTCGGAGAAGGGTTAGTCTCAATTCGGTTTATGATAGCATTGTCCCTGCCTAGTCAGAAGTCGGGAGGATCAATGGCAGGCCAATCGCTGGGGTCCAACTCATCTTCATCATCCACATGGGTTGCCCTTATAGGGATCAGGCCTTTCTTATCTGCATTAGATAGGAAATCGCATTCTGGTAGTGTGTGACCGAGGTAATTGCGTCCTTCAGCCTTGCATATGCGGCATGACTTCTGGCCTTGGGGCTTGAAAGTATAACTCTTGCGACCTGGATAAAATTGCTTACCCCTAGATGGGGTGGACATACTGCGTGATGATGATTTTTCTGGCCTTGATTGGGAGCGTGATATTGTGATTTCTGCAATTTCTTCTTCTAGTTTAGATCTTGCTGACTTGAACTCCTCATCTGCTTGTAGTTCTGCAAGAAATGCATCAATATTATCACATATTCTTGGCTGGAGATCAGCAAGTGTTTTTTTCTTGCAGCTGAAAAGCAAATGTTCTTTGGACTAAAGATGGTAGTCTCGGATGGATTAACTGCATCCACTGTAAAACGATTAACCTTTCTAGCGTTGGGCTAATCATTTCATTATCAGTGATTCTAGCACCATGGTATGTCATGGTGGACTCCCTTGTCAAAAGATTGTCTTGTATATGGGCAACAAGACGTTGATAGAGTCTTTCGGGCCTCTCCCCCTTCTTCCACTCAATTTCTGAGTACTTCATAAACTGTGACTCTGATTGTTTGAATCCGTAGTATTTTCTGATGAATTGTATTGCGCAACAAAACCAAGCATATTTTCCAGATTGATCACTTTTTTCTTCAGCTGATAAACCATTAGCACCTTCATCACTGACCAAACCCCTGTTTGGGTTATTGGGTGTTATGTTTTGCCATTCTGCACAGAATATAATTTTAACTAAACATTGACGCTGGATAAAAACTTCGCTGCACTTAAAATTTCTACTGCTAATGACATTTAAAAATCAAAAAAGGTAAGAAAACTAGACCGAAATTGTCAAAATTTAACTTTATGCTGTATGTATCTTTATTTATAATGGTAAAATAAGAAACTAGACCGTCTCCTGAATGTGTACTGTAAATGTGAAAATGTTCTGATGAAAAACGTAAGAGCTACAAAGCATCATATTTCAACTATGACAACTGAAGCCCCCACTGTGAATAACACGTCACGCAAAAATGCGTGTCTGGCACTGAGGGGGAGTATAGTGAATTTACGGCTGGCGTCAAGAGGGTTAATACGATTGGAAACTATGTTCAAGTCCGTAACTCTAAAAAAAAGGAGCCAAGGTTTGACATCTGGATAAAACGGATTCTCGTATAATCCGGATCTAGATATCCTATGTTGTAATTTACGATCTAAGCACTCTCTTATCTCTGTTTCCCAAAATGTGTTTCGGTGATTTTTGAGGGAGATGGTGTGTCTTGTGATGACCAATCTGTTGGTACACATGGAATTGGTTTAAATAAGCTTTTAAATAAACCAAGAATGTCTTTCTAGCCAAAATATTAAAGTTATGGCAGAAACCCAAAGACCTAGTTCATCATCATCGTCATCGTTTATTTGGGCAGGTCTGAATTAATCCTCTGCAGAAGGTGCGGCCTGGCTGCCTAGTTGTGATTGTAGACGTCCCGTCCCCTCCATGCTTGACGGTCCTCGGGGTCCATTCCTTCCATGCCGAGTGATACTCGGTCACATCTCGGCAACTATGCCAGAAGGACCAGCTGCCTTGCCCAATCTCATCTTTCGGACTGCCTCAGAGATCATCTTGTGCGTGAGGTTCAGTCGAGAGGTCCTCAGGCCTCCAGGGAATCTCAATATTAAGCAGTCGTTGGTAGTTTTGCTTCCATGCTACCTTCGCATCCTCATCCAGCACCATTGTCATTTTTCACGGGTTTCTCCCCGACAACTCCTAGTTAGACTTTAAAGCCAATGGCAGTGCACCAATATCACAACACATCTGACTCATCATGTCCTTCAAAACAGCTATTGTTCACCATTTAATTAAAATGGCTGAAAGTAAAATTATATGGTTAAATGTCCAAATTTCTTTAAATATTCATTGCATACACAGATGCACTCATTATATTTGATAATAGATACTTTTCCAAAGTAGTAGGAAATATATTGGTGATATTACTGCCATATGATAGCCATATGATATGTGGGCATCAAAATTGATGGTTAGCTGAATGCCCGTTTTAAAATGGATTTTTGTGTGATTATCAAAATTGATGACCTTGAAATATAAGCTTTGAATGCTCCTTGGAAAAAATGGATTTTTAGGCACTAAAAATTTGACCAATGCGTTGTCACGATACTTGAATTTAAAAGCACTATCACAGATACTAGAATAATAAAAGCACTATCTTGAAATATGCACTACAATTCATCATCTTTCAAATGAACTCGGGAAGCTGGGTAGACAGTTGGAAAATGGAGATATCCGGAAGGAGTGTTTGGGATGGGGGCAGAAGTGAGAATGTGAGACACCCTATGGACTACATAGCTGGGCTCGTGCATGGGTTTGTTTTATCTCCATTTGCTAAAGCCTCTAAAGATTGACGAAAGATTTTGCTTACTCTTCGCCAATGTGGCGAATCATTTTTATCCTAGAAAAATTCATAAGAAACGAATTTTGTCTGCTAAATCGAGACTAAAATGTTGGAACGCCGTTCGCCATCATTCTAGTTAACATTTTGATTGGAACGCTGTTCGCAATGCAACAAAATTGGTGGCACCCATACACGGGGAAATACGAGGAATTTACTTGAATAAAACCAACATTTTGCATATAAATATGTTATCAGTTATATCGTGAAAGTATCGCGCCATAAACTACCGTATCGATACATTCATCGTGAGTTAATAAACCTTGATTCAGCGATGCATCGGTGTATAGTTTCACCTCTAGCGACCGGCGAGCATGTTTTTAGAAATATCTCAATATTATTGCAAATTCTTTAGATTAACCGTTTGTAGGTGTTTCTTATTGATAAAGAATTAATGCTGGTAGATTAGATTAGTTTTTAATAATAAGAGTAGTCGTGTGCGCTGTTGGAATCTGAGTAGTCCTCCCCCCACCTGGCATGACACCTGTCAACGCGGGTAGGCCTGATGGCGGAGCGCCGAGAGGTTTCGAAAGGAGACGTGCATAGGTCACCTTTGTCCAGTCCCACCGGGCCACCCTCAGCAAAAATTGCATTAAAATTAAGAAAATATAATGTATATGTGTTATCAAAAGTTTGATTCCAATCTTAGCCAATGTACTTCATTGTTTGATGCAAAGCAGTGATCAGAAGAATTCTGGGTTCTTTTCCTAAAGTTTTGAAAGTAATATATCTGGCAACAATTGACAGTGTCATGTAGATCAGATGTATTAAGAATATTTTCCTACTCGTATATGGAGTTACAGGAAACTAGTATTGTAGTACTAGTCCAATGTGTATGAAACTTTCATTGTTCTCACTGGCGAGCTTGAAAATTAAATACATTAAAATATTTAAACTAAAAATAGTGTCAAAGTAACTAAAAGTAATGATGTTTGTGTTATTATTCCCATGTTAATTGATTTACATAGGCTTTCGATTGGCTAAAAAGAAATTCAATTGGCTATAGAATAATTTAGTTGTTAAGCCAATTGGTTAAAAACAATATCAATTGGCCTAAAAAAAGATTTTGTTGTCTAGCCAATTGGCTAAACCCGAGATGTGTCTAGTGCTAGCCCAGCCTAGGTATCATCTTGCTACAACAAGCTATCACATATTTTATTCGTCAAATAATAAATGTACCTTGCCTTCAGTGGGTGCTGCAATGTAGGCGCTAACTTAGCTAATGAATATTCATGAGCCACCTGTGTCGTCATGGAACCTACAAATTTATTTTTTAGCAGCGCCATTTAATTGTGTTGCGATTCAGCTATGTGATTCAGCTATCACATATTATATTCGTCGACTGTTGCCGTTTTGTTCAGAGGCCTACGGTAGGTCTTCATTTCTCTCATGTTTGCTGAAAATGCTCATGACTTGGATCAGAACTTGTTCGCTGCGCTCACTCGTTCTGTCAAACTCCATACTTCGTGAGATGTTGTCTGATCTCTCACTGGCAGCACTCTAATAACCTACAACCTGTAGTAATAAACTCATTAGATCAATCATCAAGAGACTGTTTGGTATTTGATCAGGAATGCGTTAGGATCTTCCAGTTGCATTGAATATGAGCCAAGTTGGCTGTTATATTTTTTGGACAAAGGGTTTCCAGCTTTATCAAGTTTATACAGAGGCAGCAATTTGATCCCCTCTAAGAGGTTATACATTGTGCTCAACCATTTAAGTTGGATTCAAAATTTATTCTGATTTTTTTAGCACAATTATAAGTTAGAAAATAGTATAGTTCACGTGCAAAAAAAAAATATGTAGTGGAATATGTGGTTTTCCCCAACTGTACCAAGTGGGCTAATGGTATGTACTAGGACTTAAATATGTTTAGAAAATATTTATGGCTTTAACATGGTCATTTAAATGTAAATTATTTGTACTGGCCAAAACATGTTTAGAACACAAGGCATATAACCTTGCAAAATGTAAGTTTAAATAAATGCAAGCAAATGGAGGTTGTAAAAAAATCGTTGGCAAGTTGTCAAATACCCCAGTAAGTAGCAGACAGCGGTGTTGTTGGCAGTGAGCCAACAGGCGGCCCAGCAGACAGCATTGGCTCTTGTTAGCTGCTGCCCACACGTATTGCTGAGAGAGCAGCATATTTGCTATGAATGTCAAAGGATTGTGAGCATGTTTTTGAGTTAAGCCTTCAAACTTCATTATAATGTAAATACATGATTTTTTAAATAAAAGTAACTGCATAATTTAACATAAAGCTTTAGATTAGGATATGGGATAAGTTCACATCATCTGAGGAGTTTGCATGACAATATAGAGAGGACAATATTTGAGTGGTATGTATGAGAACATGTGCACCATATTGATTAAAGGCTGCTGTAATATGGCAGCAGCAGTCTCCATGTGCTTCAGTCATGTTTGCTCTGTCTAGTCATTCAGCTACATTTCCTTTTTATCACCAACATGGCAACATTCACATTTAAACCAGTTTTTATGTTTTCCAAATAACTAAGCTTTCCGTTCTCAATGGAAAAAACCCTGTGAATTCGTTAGTTTTCACATTACATGTACATGTTACGTAGGAGGATATAAAAAATGTCCCCTAGAACGTGGACACCAAACTAAAGTAATAAATGTTTCCCCGCCATGCATGCACATAAGCCACAATTCTTGTTTCTTATATCAATGGTTTCAGGAGTAAAATGAGAAATTTTGGCTATCTTTTGGCTCATGTTTTACTCGCAGTGGTGGGATTTCTAGGTATACATTGTATTTGTTTCTGTACTCTTGACTAGTCGTTTCATTTGACATATGGCCAACAAGTGGTGGCGCGGCAATACTACAGTATAGTTGTCTGCTTAGGCTAAATCTGTCTGCATTATTGCTTATACATTTTCCTTTGGCAGGGAAAGCTTTTTTTTTAATTGATACTGTACGCATGCACAAGAACTAGAAGACCATGTCTATATATTGGTGCTTCTTGCTAAATCATGTACTGTATTACTAGGTGGACCACATTGGAATTACGCTTTCCGTGTTTAATACTTAAAAAAAATTAATTGCCTTTTTTATTTAAGAATTGTATGGCTGGTCACTAACTTTTGAACACTTGCTCCACAGAAAACTTGCCAAAATTTTGCTTTGCCACAAGAAAATACAGTTGCCTCAGTGTTTTATGTCCAGTGTCACCTCTAACCTGGGAGTCTATTTTATCAATTTTTTGGTTACCCATCGTACATTCAGCTCAGGGCATGCACTGTTGACATGGGCAGTCACATTGGCATGGGTTATGGGCACTGGTATCTGGGTTGCTACATGATTATATAAAATACTTCTCTTCCCAAAGTTTTAACTTTGAAGTCTTCATACTCTTTAGTGTACCGCATTCGAAATTGTCACAGCCTTGACAAGAAATATAAACAGAGCACATACATCAACATAATGAGCCAGGCTGCATACTTATCACAAAATGACATCTACATTCTAATAGGTTTGGGTTAGTGTTGTGGGTTACAGTGTCTAGTAGATGTCATACATATATTAAAGAGGGGTTGGCGTAATTGGTAGCCATGCATCCCTGGTCTACCTGAAAACTGGCCGGGCGACCAGCTTTTGCCAGTAAGGTGTAAAGAATTCTATTTCTGGCAATCATAAACCATGGATAAACATCGCCGAATGTTTTTGAAAAAAATTATAAGACCAATGGCCAAGAAAATTGAAATGTTAACTTCCAGAGTATCTGACAAAAGTTAGGATGATGTTGTTTTTAATAGTATTTTTTTTTTGTTTTTGTTTTTTTTTGTTTGTTGGATTTAAATTATATAACCTGTGATAGTACATTTCAAATGTTAAAAGTTTGCAGTGTGTGCTGTCTAAAGGATGACGTGTGTACAAAAATAGAGCAAAATGTAGATTAGAATTCAGCAACAGAAAGTTGTACATCTATAGCAGGCCTGCCAGGTAGATTGTAGTATGGATGTAGCCGTATTTATACAGATTTGAGGTTCAGAAATCTGAATACATTCGTACCGCCAGGGTGGATGTAACGAGTTAATATTTCCAAGCATACAGTTTACCTCGTTTGATGTTATGAGAAGAGAAAAGGTGCAAATAATAATTTTTGGCCTCGAAATACTGATTTGGACCCCTTGAATACTGATTTGTGACATTCGCAACACAGAATTCCACAAAAGTGGGTTGGCAGCTGTCCTATATAGGACCCTCCCATCCGTTACAGCCCGATGTAACCTATTATATTTGATTACTGTTTCAACTTAAATTAGTATATACATGTATTTTGTATATATGCAGACTTTTCATACCTTGATAAAGTTTTTTTTTTTTTACAGAGTGAGGTTGTTAGGAGGCCACCCCTCCAGCAGACCAAGTCGCCAGCGTGAGGACCTCACACAACTGCCCACTCTGATCCACAAACTGTCTCCGTGATATATTGAGCAAAAAAAACAATGGGCTTTGGTGATAAGATAAAAAATGGACTGTGTTCCAAAAGTGAACCTGAAGAGAAAAAGGAGCCTGAGGCGGTGAACCCCAACCAGGCCGGCGCCGGAGATGGCCGCATCCAGTGGGCGTCGCCGGTGGAGTTCCTCCTCACCTGCATCGGTTACAGCGTGGGGCTCGGCAACGTGTGGAGGTTTCCCTATCTGTGCTACAAGTCGGGTGGAGGTAAGCTCGCCATATTCTTTATGTATCGGCTCCAAGTTGAAAATATGTACGGTTTATCTTGATTCTGTTCATGATAAATTTTGTGACTTAAACACATCTGTCTTACATTACATTATAAACATAATAAACTTCGTTATAATGGTTTTTTGAAATATATTTGTTATATATGAATGGGGTAACTGTTTGTAAAATCAGGGCTTGACAAAGAAGGCTGATGAGCAATGTAAGAAATTGCGACTGACCAGGTGACATTTTACTGATACAGTGATCTTCATGTATCTTTTTGTACATTTTACTGATACAGTGATCTTCATGTATCTTTTTGTACCAATATTGGAATGGGCTGACATAAGGATCAATAAGGCAGTGGACATCATGGCCACTAAGTTTGAAAATCAGGAAGCCTGGGTTAAAATTAAGTGGCTCGATATTGGAGGCACAGATAGCAATGTCACCGGTACTAAGAAGGATATAGAAGATAAGAAGCATGATAACCTAAATAACTAATGAATTTATTAATTATTATGATTACCGGTATCAGCCAAAAGTGTGATTTATTTGAAAATAATAATGGTACACCTTGTACAATTGATAGAAGTAGCTAATTTGTAAAAAAAATGCCCAACCAAAAAAATGAACGCCCAGCCAACAACCCATAGACAAAAATCAGTAGCCCGGGCAGTTTTCAGGTAGTCTCAAGTTACGGAGCTACCTATTCTGTCAAACCCTGTCAAAATTGACTGGTATGACAATTTGTACTCGTCTTTAAAGTGTTGGGAAAGGATCATTTACATTTTACTTGCCCAGTCAATTTTTACCCTCCGCAAGCAATTTGTCAAGCCCTGAAATATGTATTAAATGTCATTATGAAGATTCATCTATCCCGGTTTGAATAATAATAATGATAATAAGCAAGTTTAACACAATTTCTCTGGATGATTTATTTTAAAACCAAATTAAGCTTTCACCCACAGCTATGGGCTTCTTCAGGATATGATGTTATTATATGAGATCACAAGGATGGTTTTTGGAACCCGTGAACACAAGCCAGCTTCTAGTTAGTCAGAAAGATCGTCCGAATAAGAAGTTGGTTGGCCCTTAGGTACCAAATGTCAAGAATGGCCTCATATAATGGAGGGACTGACCGTGTTTGTTTTCGAACACCGTAGACGGAGCTGCACATCTGAGGTGACTCAACATGTATAGTGTCCAGGTCAGTCCATTGATAATGTTAAGATCCTGGATTTTGAACTTAAGTGGTTTGAAGGTATGGAAGAGGCCATCCACATAGGCATCTATCAGCATTCCTTAAACAGAGATGGTATCGGTATAACCTACTGAGAGTGTTTGACAATGTGCTGAACCCCAATAGGGGGAGGCACCAGCTGAAAGACCATACAGGAGATTTGTGATGTCATACTATGATATCACATCCTGAAGTCGCCCATAGATGTGGCTGAAAACCTGCTTAGTTTTCCAATAACTATTTAACTTGTTTATTATATACCGAGTGTGACTGAAAGTAAAGTTCTCTTGCATGTCTCATTAGAGGAAAATATACTCAACGATAGAGGTAAATAAAAAGAGTGATGTTGGCTAATACTTTTGATCCTTGCATGCATATTGCCAAACGTTACAAGCATTCCGACGTAATGCATTGATAAGCAATCACATGTGAAGAATGGTAGATGGTTGAATCTATTTGATTATTTATTTACTTGTAAATCAACTGCTAAGATGTCCACTGTGTAGCAGCTACGTCCAGAGACTTTGCTTACCTTGTCCAACAAAAACCTAAACCATCAGTCGCCAAGTTGCAAGACCTATTTACATTGCAGATCGCACTACAAAGATATATGTTCTGTAACCTATCTAATTTTTTTTTACCATTTTCTTTCTAATTAATGAAAGTGTATAATTTTAATTAAAATTTGACTTGAACTAAGTGAACTCCCTATGAAGAAAGATCTTGCACATTGGAGTGTAGTACTTTCAATACCTGCTTTTTGACATACAATTGAACCAGTGATTGAACACAAAGTTTTTGCTGAAATCATTGCAGTTTTATCGTCATTTCTTTTGGATGTTCTTTCAACCATTTAGATATTTTTAAGAATCAGAATTTCGTGAAACGTCTTAGACTTCCAGCCTAGTGTAACAAAGTACTTTTCAATAATAATTTTTTGTTATTATTATTGTTCAGTATTCGTAAGACCATTCATAAATGTGTACCTATCATGATAATTTTCTCTTGATTGAACAATAATAATTAGGCAAGCAAGGCAAAGATAATTGAATGATCTCTTCATTTTCAGAAAATTTTGCGAGATCACGTTCGAGAACAGAACAACATTGCTTGCCAATTAGATTAAAAGCTGCCAACTTCTTTACTTTATTCAAAGGTCCATTGTATATGATATATTTTGATATTGATAATTTACTTTATAGGAGCATTTCTTATCCCTTACTTCATAATGATCATCACTATCGGCATGCCGTTGCTGTTCATGGAATATTGCTTTGGCCAATATTTCGGCTACGGAAGTTTGACCATTTTCAACCATATGTGTCCACTCTTCCGAGGTATCAAATATATTATTGTACATTTGTACAAAAACATTGTGTTCCAGAAATATGCCGTGTATGTGTTACTTAATATGTGGACTGCTGTGTGGCCATCTAACCCCAGTATAGTTGTTAGAATAATCTTACTCTTGTATATATTTTTTCTATTGACATTTTGAGTTTGCATTCTTTCAGGGGCTTTTTTAATCCCATATGTCCTTATGATGATCACCATAGGTTTACCTCTGCTTTTCATGGAGTACTGTTTTGGTCAATACTTTGGTCTTGGAAGTTTGACCATTTTCAATTCCATGTGTCCATTGATGAGAGGTACAGTATGATAGTAGATCATGCCTTCTTCAGAAAGTGAAGGATTAAATGGTAGTACATGTAGTTTTACTTCTTTAGATTTGGTCTGGCCCACATTGCAACCACACCATTTTTGTATTTGTGCTAAAATGCTTTTGAAGAAAGATTATATTTATGAAAACAACTTGAACATTGTACGCCTACGATCAAATGTTGGTTACATGTTGCAGTGTATGGAATGCAATGCAAATACATGAGTGGTGTGTTGTCCTTTCTTCTATAGTAATGTACGTATATGTATGCTGTTAATTAAAACTAATTATAATAAAATGATTTGGCCATCACTTTTTTGTAGCAATGTCTTGACTGCATACCTATATGTTTTGAAAGTGTTGCTTCACCAAGAAACGGAAGCTTTGATGGGAAAAAAATTATTAAAGCTTCCATTTTTCAACAAATTCTTAACACTGAGTGCGCATTCCATTTGTTGTTGAATTAAAGTGAACAATGGGAACACAAAGCATTATCTATCTGAGATTTGCTGTATGATCAAACAGCAGAATTGATTATGAAGTTGTAGATTTGTTTTTCAAAGTTAAACATCTGGTATATTTTATGGTAGTAAAGTCTGGCAAGTTGTGAACAGTTCTTTTGAAAGACAAGGACAAGTTTCACTTTATGTTCAGATGTTTAACCTTTGTGTTCCTAATATGTTAACTTAGCAGAAAAACAGCATTAATTTTACCCAGTAGTTTCATTGATTTGATGAAATATTTTATAATGATTTTTAATTTTGAGCAAAATTTGTATTGTGCAAATCTGAAGACCCTGGGTGTATTACTGTTGACATGCTTTTACTCTGTAGGCCGTTGCTGTTGTTGCTGTGTATATATATTGAGTGTATTATTTGAGACAATGAGCACTTCACTCCCTTCACTATTCTACACCATGTTTTGGCCACCACAGGTGCCTTCCTCATTCCATACCTTATCATGATGATGTTCATCGGTATGCCTCTGCTCTTCATGGAATATGCATTTGGGCAGTATTTTGGTGTTGGTAGTTTGACCATCTTTAAAAAAGTGTGCCCACTTTTCCAAGGTAAGTCGTGTCCAACTTTCTAGAGAAGAATGCATGTTATTATCACCTCATGCCATTACTAATGTTGTCTTCATCACTGCAATAAGTGTTTCTTGCTTTCCTCTATGATTGCTATTTTTCCTTCTTAGCAAGGAACATAATACAATAATGCTGTATCATTATGTACAAATAAGAAGCAAATAGCAATTACAAATAGCTTATTAATCGGACATGATACCTTGCATGAACATGCATGACTTTGTTTACATTATTTTATATGATTATAGGCAGAGGTCATTAACTATAATTGCATGATGAACTAACAGGTGATCAGCAGAAGCTGTAGTCCATTTTTGGCTGCTTGTTTTAGGGAGAGTAATATTTACTCTACTTATATTGTGAATATAGATTTAATCTACGATAACCTAGTATTCCATGTTGTGTCATAACCTAATGACACCATTTTCAATAATATTGTTGGAAGTATGATAACGCGTTCATTTCTAAATGGGTTAGGCAGTTTGTAAAAACATGTATTTGAATGTCATTTTATTAAATTTGAATCAATCCCATTCACAGACAATGGTTGGAGGAGTTAAATGCTTGAAGTAGTAAATGGTAAATATAGTGAGTCTGTGTGTGCGAGGTGACCGCCTCACTCATGATCCGCCGCTGTACAGAGTCCGCATGGATTTCTGACAAACATTCTTTCTCTACGACCCGGTGTATGCAAACAACAGATCCCAGCATGCCCATACATTAGGCACCACAAGTTTCTCTGAAATAATAAAATCAATTATTGTTGATAGATGATCATTTCTAGTCGTTAGAATGTGATTATCAGCCTTTTAAAATACTGAAATTAAAAGGAAGATTTTTAAAGGGGGTTGAAAGGTTTGATCATAATTAGCTACTTTCTATAGCTGAGTGACCTATCAATAATTATGATTCTTTGTTAGATAAAATCACATATCCTTCATTTAGAGGATCTGTTCATCAAAGAGCAGAAGCAATCGACGATTTTATTTACTATGGCTCAGATTCAAATTCCTTGTATCTTCTGAACTGATCAAAATGTAGGTGGTGTGTAGGTGTGTTCTTTTCCACCAATCACAGAGCAGTGTGCTAAACAACTATTGATTTGATTCATGGATTTTATTTTATTATGTGTGGTGAATTATGCTTGCATTTAGACCTATTCATTAAATTTACCCTTCGAAAGACCTTGATATTTTACATTTATGTTCATGTATAGTTACAGTGATCATAATTTACATTAACTATTTTATGTTGAATTAGCCACATGACTTTGGACATCTTTATAGTATACAATATTTATGTATATTTATAAATTATGCAGTCTATTATCATTGAAATTCCTAATATTGTTATATTCCTTAAATATTAAATTCTATTTAAGTTGTTCCTAATATTGTTAGGAACTTTTGATGTAAAAGTATTTAGTTTGTAATCAAGTATTACCAGGACCATTTCAATGTTCTTGTGTACATAATATATGTTTCATTAATGCATGCAAATTATTTGCCTTAAGTTCACCTTATTAGCATGGGTCTTTTATTAAACCCGGCTTTTATTAATCTTTTAGCATATATATTCTTTAAATTCAGTTTGTAAAACGTTTGTCAGTTTAATAGTATGTCATGCATAACAATTTTATTAATGACGATGCAATTTTTGGCAAAGTGACAGATATTTACTCTGAAGGCTTTTGACATGTAGCACTCTGGTCCTATGCTGTTAAGTTAATCAGTGCATTTTCATCAAGGTGGCCACTGTGAAAGAACATGAGTACTACTTTTTCCATTTTTGTACCATCACAAACACATACACTTTTTAATACTAAGAATTATGTGTAAAAACCTGTCCTGACTGCTACAAGCATCTGTGTGTTGCTGTGTGCTGACGCTGCCGTGTTCTTGCCAGGTATCGGCATTGGCTACACGGTGCTCAACGGGCTCGTATGCATCTACTACAACGTGATCATCGCGCTCTCCCTGTACTACCTGTTCTCGTCCTGCCAGTCTGTGCTGCCCTGGGCCTCCTGCGGCAACGCCTGGAACACCGAGAACTGCTTTGACGACATGCCCGGCAGCACCAGTAAGTGCTTGCTGGATACTTGCTCTGTGAGGGCTCACAGCAGCCGTATGGTGGGGATTGTTAGTAACATTTTGTAATATAAATATAAGAAGAGGCCCTGTCTTGAAATGATAGACTACTCAGCCTCTCCCTTAAATGACGCTATACAATGCCATTTGACTGCATATTAAAGGTCAGATAGAGCTAAAAATTGGCACCGATTAACTGGATTTCACTCTTGACAGTGAAGAATTTGCAGGGGAACGTTGGCAATTGCACCAAAACTTGCTTGGATTAAAAAATAAATGTAAGGATCAAGCAGTTTGTCTGATATAAGTATTATTAGCACTGGGGACCAATGGTCTGTAAAGGATATTTCTACTCCAGGTTTACAACATATTCATATACTTATTTTTCTGTTTTTGTATCTGCTAAGTATCAGTGTAATTTATGGTCTAATAATTGAATTAATTGAGTTAACCAATCATAATAATGCTTGGACGTATGATTGTTACTATGTTTAGGCCACAAGTTGTAGGCATATGACGTTAGTACAAATGTACCTATTTTACATAGCGCTGTATTAAATATTGATTATGGCAATGTTCATACATTTATTTTATGAGCATCATCATGACAATGCTGTGATCGAACTAATTTTTACAGATGACACATCAATGAACATGACGTCTGGGTCGATGCTTTCCTTTAATGATTCTCTTTTTGGAAATATGACAAATCATACACGAACTTCTCCCAGTGATGAATTTTTCAGGTAATTCAACTTCAAATCTGTTTCTTTTGCATGATCTAATTATTTGGATGGTCTATGTAGTAAAGGCCGGTTATTTGTTCCGGTTTACTTCACTCCACTCACTGATTTCGAGCGAGTTATTAGGGTGGGCGCACGCTGAGAAAAAAAAGAAACGAAGTCCATAGTAACGTTATGTCACTAATTGCAAATCATCGTGTCTTTCATATTGCGGCACTACAACTGATGAATGATTCATGAAAAAGGCATTTTCAACTGGATAGTCAGCGAATATCTTAAATAACACGATGTTTAAAAGATAATGTATATATTGGGGGTTGTTTTGATACAGCGGCGATATCGTCATTCTAAGAATCAAGTTACTATGAATATCTTCTGTTTATCGTTCATCACTGTTACCCCTCACTCCCTGATCAGGAATATTTGGTGCAAAATTGCTGAGAGAGGCAACCTTAGCAATCATTTTAATGACTTATTAATGGTTTAGTATGACATTAATAGTAATTTCTTTGTTTCAGGCTTGGTGTGCTAAACATGCATAAAGAACACAGCATTGAAAACCTTGGCGTGATTCAGTGGAAGCTTGCTCTGTGTTTGCTTCTTGCGTGGCTCCTGGTCATTATCTTTGTGAGCAGAGGCATTCAGTCGACGGGCAAAGTTGCGTACTTCACGGCCACGTTCCCCTATGTGATGCTCACGGTGCTGGTGGTGAAAGGCGTCACGTTACCGGGCTCCGCCACCGGCATCCTCTACTTCGTCACGCCTGACTGGAGCATGCTTGCCAAACCCGAGGTAAGGTGTTTGCTACTATAATAACTTTTATGCTATTCCTTCCATTTGATTCTCTTCAAGTTTGCATCAATTAAGCGCTCGCAATTTGAAAGGCCTCCGGGATTTTTAGTATAATTTTTTATCTTCAATGATGATCTTCAATCTTTATTTCCGAAAGGTCCGATGGCCATGCAGGAAATATGCATTTGTGACATACCATGTACATGAATTAATAACAAACAAGTGCAATAATAAAAAACAATTGCAGTGAATTAGAAAAACAACAAGAACAAAAAATAAACAATAGTCCAGGTATTACATACTTTCTCCCAATGTAAAGGGGTCATCCATATTAATGACTTCGCTTATAAACGATTATAAAGAAGATAATGGCAGTCTAATTTCTCCTTTTTCTGCATATATTGTTATAATCATAGATAAAAGTCAATGGTCAGGTGATAAAAGTGCATTCACTTCAAGCTAATATCAATATCTCAATTCATGTTAGATTGATTGAACGATTTCTACTATGAAAATGTTAATGAGTAGATTGTCACAAAAAGCAAATTCTGTTAAGATTTAACCTCTGCCGTTTGTTGTTGGTTAGATCTGGTTTGGGGCCGCGTCGCAGCTGTTCTACTCCACCAACCTGGCGTGGGGCGGAATGATCACCATGGCCAGCTACAACTCCTTCTCACACAACTGCTACAGGTTAGTGCCAGCCACACAGCACACCCTACTACAGCATGCACTCTCGTCCATTAAAGGTTATGCAATTGGCTGTACAAGCTTTGAAGCAATATGTCATTTTGTGAAAAAAATATGATTAATTATCATTTTAAATTGGTCTAAATATAGATTACAGTGATTTGAATTCTGAGCAAAGCAATAAAACATCAATACACGTCAAGAAAAGTGTGAACGAAATGATTTTTTTCAAACCTATCCCTGTAACATTATTAGATATGATGATTGCCTTTAGAAATACACCTTGCGTCCAGCGAAAACCATTCATTTATGTGACTGTCACATTACCGCATGTTTCTGTGAGCGATATTCTTAAAAGTATAACATAAATGTTTATGTGGACTTTAAAAATCTAAATTTGCTTACACTTAAACTGAAAAGCCATGTTTTATTATTTTATTGATACTAGATTTTAGAAAACAAATAATTTGTATGCCGGAGTATTATATTGAAAACTTATTACATGTATATGAGTATAATAACATTTTCTCAGCATACACTCGGAAATTTCATGCATTTTCTCAGATTGTTCAACTTCTGCAGAAGAGTTTTCTTACAGCTATTCCGCCTATAGACCTGTAGGATGGTAACCTTTGCGCATGTTGTAGGGACGCGGTGGTGATCAACATCGTGAGCTTCGCGACGTCGCTGTACGCCGGCATCGCCGTCTTCTCCATCATCGGCTACATGGCCAACGAGTACGGCATTGACATCAAACACGTCATCGACTCTGGTACGACGGCTACAGCCACACACGTCTCGTATACATTTAGTGCCTCGCGTGCATGTTTATTGGTTGGAGCGACATTTTGCTGATGCAGCAACCTGGCTTCATCGGGAAACGATCTGGGCAATTTTAGACCAATTAACATGCATTAGAGGTATTGAAATGTATATGTTATGAATATACCTAATGGGATTAACCTACACTCTGGGAAATGTTCTATTTCTGTCCATCAAAGCTAATGGACTTGGAGCTAACATGGCTTTTAATATAACTTAAGACTGTAAAAAGGGTTCTCTGTAATTGTGAAGAAAGGGCTCGACATTTAGGGCTGTCATATCATGGGAGAAATAGATTTTCTGTTGGATAGGTTCATGTGACTGGTCAACAGAAAGAGTTTACATCCATATTTTGAAATGGTCAATGATTTGTTCTTGTACGCAAGTGAATGTGCTTATTATCAGAATTAAAGCGCATCCATAATACAAGCGCAAGGACTTTGATGCTGGTTGATGCAGTATATAGTAATACTGTGCACTTAGCATGTAACCTTTTAAACTCTTGTGTTGTTAAAAATCTCTAACGGTTGCTGCTGTGCTTCCCTGTCATCAGGCCGGGCCTGGCGGTTCGTGGTCTACCCGCGCGCTCTCAGTCTCATGCCGGTACCGCAGCTATTCTCAGTGCTCTTCTTCTTCATGCTTTTCCTTCTGGGCATTGGAAGTCAGGTACGATTGGCACTTACAATGAAATTGTACTTGGAGCATATCAAGTCCTATATGATCAATGTAGCTTTAGGTAGCCATGTATTTATTAATAAAATCAGATATGTGCACTGCTAAGATAAGAAAATTTGCTGCTGTGTGATCATTATTCTGTAAATATAATGTGATATCATTCAGAAGATGCTAATGTGGTATATTTGAAATATAAAGAATGTATATAAAAATTTATGGCTGCGTAAACTAGTAAAAGTAAATAGGTTGTTAACAGTGTTTAAAATTCTAGATATATGTAAAAAAGCACAACTGATGCGACGTTCTATGTCTTGTTTTATCAAATTTGTGGACACCAGCAAAAATGAAAACAATTTAGGGAAAATATGCTTGTTTTTTTAGTATTTCAGTTCAAGCCGATGAATTCCAGAAATTCAAATGTAATTTAAATGTAAATGAAATTTAAATGTAATTTAAAGATAGATTTTGGTTTGCTTTATTTTTATGCAAGAGTTTTCTATTAACTTAAAACTGCATTTTCTTGTTTTTGTGCCTACTTTAGAATGCTTGCTTATTTTCATAATTGCTTATATATGTCTAATGCAGGGATTCCATGGATGCTTGAAACGTCATTGAAATTATTTTTTCTAGAGCCTTGAAAAGCCTTGAAAAACCTTGAATTTTCTAAGTAATCATTGATAAATAAGCTTTTGTAGAAAGAAATTGAAGATTCATTGAATTTTGGTTAAACTTGGGCCTTTTGATACACTCCAAAAGCCTAATTTATGAAAAAAAATGAAACTATCACAATCCCCCATAAGAAATCTAAATATGACTTGACATGGACATACAGCAATGAGTAGAGCGATTATATACATGTCCGTTTTGCTCTTAACATAGACCCTATGAAGCTGTCTAAAAAAATTGCTTGGAAACATGACACCTGTCTTGAAGTTTTTGAAAAGTTTGAAAAGAATTTTATCATCATTATGAATCATATTTATCATTGTGAACTATTTTTAATTTTGTTTCTGTTGGGATCATAATGGACGCAGACAGACTTGATAGAGTATTACCATAAGGTACCATCTTTGGTACCTCAACATTACAATTTACTGAAATTCTTTATATTTTCCATTGCTAAAAGGAGAAAGCCACGCTCTATCAAAAAGCAAGAATTTGTATTGTCATTAATACATGGTTTTCATGATAGCACAGTAGTACCCATTACTTTTCTTAGCACTCGAATTGTAAAATGATTAGCAACGAGTAAGTGACTTGATCATATTTTTCTAATGGACGCGATCGACTCCTTTTATCCCCCATTATAACCAGCAGCAGTGGTACTGTGGAACAGGCAGACTATTGCTTTTTTATTTTGTGATGTATATTATATAGTTCAAGAACAGCATCAACGCTTATGCTATGTAATAATTTGATTGCTTTTTTCTTTTTGTAAATATATCTTGTTTTATCAAATGTAGGCCTACTGTTCTAACAGTGAATGGTATACATATATTGAAGCCGTAGTTTTGACCATGTGTTTGTTTGATCAGACCGTACTGCATGTTTATATCCAGTTGAGATTGAAAGCATTCATAATGCCATCTTTTGATTAGAATATATATAAGATTTATTTTCACTACTAGAAAATAGGAAAACAAGAATGACAGGTTTTGAAGAGGTGATTCTTGAAGCCTCCAAAATCACATATAAATCCACCAATCTAACTTGCTTGCGTCTAAATTTAACGGTGTAATTCTGCATGAAAACAAATTTTATTCATAGATTTGGAAAACGAAAATTTCAATGAAGTCTGCAAAACGACTTAGAAAATTTAGTTTCTTTGGTTTGAAACGTATGTAGCAAATACAATTGACTGTTTTTTTATTTTAGTGTGTGGGTGATGTGTGGAGACGTCGCAGAACAGTTGCCTCACCATCTGATTCAGCTTTCATTTACAATCTACATATTATAATGTATACATTTAATGTTAATTATAGCAATGTTAATGTTGCAATAATTATGTTTTGTGATTTGTGAAATGAAATGCTCAATCCTAACGCTTGATAATGCTCAATTGATCTTTGCTTGTTGATGCTGTGAGCCTTTTCACTTTACACCAACAATCATGGAATACTGCAAAATCACCTGTTGGTCTTGTAATGTGATGAAACATGCCTTGTTGTTTTAATGTGTTAAGAATTTTAAATTTGATAATGTTGGGAAGTGTCATTTCTTTCGTTTGATTATTTTTAAGTATTTATAGCTCTGCTTGTCTAGATTACTTAGTGCACTCTTAAATGTTAATATTGGTTATATTTCGACTTGAACAAAGCCTGTTGCATAAAGCAAATAACTAACACTGCTTCCGCTCAATATTGGTATTTGGTGCGTAATAGCTGTGAGGACAAATTGCCCTTGTTTGACACCGCCATGACGTTAACATCATCTGGCTAAAGCCAGTATAGAAGTGATGTTTATTATGTTGTTTTGAAGTAGATAGTTGTTTTTATGTAATTGACTTGTTATGTTGGCTAAAATGGAGTCAGAACAGATTTCTGAGAAACTCTCCAATATGTGCTCATTCCAAAGTGTTATGATAAAGGCCGGCAAACCGAGATGACGTAAGCCCACTGCAATCAAAATTAAGATTTAGTTGGTTCAATTGCATGTGAAACTTGTAGGTGTTCAGAAATTATGCCTATCGAGCTATAAAGCTGCGATTAAACAATGGAACCTTTAGAAATGTGTCATGCTCGTCATGGTTAATACTGTGTGATAACCAACTCAAATGATTGCATTAAAAGTCATATTAGTAATAGTAAGTTGAAGAAAGAAATATTTAAATCCTTTAAGTATTATCCCCCCTTTAAAAAAAATACTTAATTTAACATCATGGACCCTTGAATATGAAAAAGAAAACCTATGATCCATCGGTTATGTCAGTAATAATATTTGTGAAAATATGTATTACGATGGGAGCCCCGGGGTGGGAGTTCGTCTGTAAATAGTTCATATATACATTGTTGTGTGCGTGCATTATGGGATTTTTGTTAATGACGCAAAACATAACACACCTTGTATAGTACATCCTAATAAGAATCTTGTTTACACTTAATGCCGTTGTTTTCAGCGTTAGTGTCCGCGGGCCTGTCCATTACACACCATAGCGTGTGTGTAGGGCCTGCCACTTAAGACACTCAATTTCCTCTCCCTTTATTTCAGAAGCTGCAAAGCGCTGATGTGGACGTTGTCCCTATTGTCCATTTCAATCACATAAAATGTAGCCTAGGGTCCTAAAATTATTATTTTTTAATTGCAAAATCATTCTATTATAATTTAGTATTTGACCGTACTAGTTTACTCCCTAAATAGATGGTGCTCATTGAGACCGTTGTGACAGGCTTTGTGGATGAGTTCCCAGTGCTCGGCAAAAACGCTTGCATACGGCTGATGACAACAATTAGTGTGTGCATATTTTTTTGTCTCGCTGGTGTTGCATCAACTTCTCAGGTACATGATTGAATCAAATAAAACTATCCTTACGGGCTTTCAAAACTATTTAACTATTTCCTCAGCTTGTGCATGTTGTTCTCTAATTCTATGTGCTGTCACCCTCTGCCTTCATTTTTGTATAGCTACTCTTTTTGCGGTTGTGTCTGTCTTGTTTGTTGGCGTGTCCCACATGTCAGAACTTCTCCATGCGTCTGGCAAACATGCATGAGGATTTTGGACAACACAATGTGACAGGCTAAAGCTATGCAACCAAGATGATTAACATTTGGAAATCTCATAATTTGTGCTTAATCGTTACAAGTGTGTGGCCAGTTGTTCATGAAAATTATCTGCCCTTTGTTCAGTTTTTGTCGTTCCTTCCCACATTTGAGCATTTCATTGTCATTTCATAAAGCTTCTAATTTCAGTGTAGCTTCAATTTCAGCATGGCACCAATCTAGGTATATTATTAATTAGTGTTCTTAAAACTTGTAATTGTGGATGAAGCTCACATAAGATGGCTTATTCTCTAGATGGTGCAAACTGAGACTATTTTGACTGGCATTAAAGACAACTGGCCTGCAATAAGAAACTCGCCCAAGTGGAGCAGCCTGAACATCCTGTGTGTGTGTTTTGGCTGCTTCCTGCTGGGTATCCCCTGTTCGACTCAGGTAGCCACGACCACCACCAGCAGCACGCTGTGTTACTAACAGTTTCTGTTTTCTGTTCCTCCCATTTACCCCCTTCTGTTTTGGTACGCGAGATATCATTTTGGTAAGATCATCTGGTTGCATGGTTTTGGAGCCTTTTCGGATAAAGTGTTATTGAGGTAAGGTTTGTGCACATTGTCAAGGAGTGTTCAATTTCAGTATCACGGCAACTCTCACCACCCGACTTACAAGTGTTGAGTATTAAAGATAGTGTGGATAATATTGGCAAAAGGTGTTTAATCTCCGATTATGCCTAACTTTGAAAGATGGTGGACGTCGAGACGGTGATGACAGGCTTGATGGATGAGTTTAAGGTCCTGCGCCCACACCGCTTTAAGGTTCTGATTTTCCTGAGCTCAATCTTCTTCGCTGTCGGTCTATCCCACACGACACAGGTATACCATTGTTGCCTGATTATCGTAGATGGATGGTAAGGTGGGTGGTGGTATACTTTCTCGCTTTAATTTTCAGCCATGAATATTGTTGAAATACTTAATCTGTAGTGAATACAAGCTTGCTTGGATAACACTTAATCATAGTCCAACCAGTATAGACTAGGACAAAATCATTATTTTGGGCCAGATTTTTATTTTACATAATCTTTTTAGATACACTTCAAGTAAAAAATAATGTTCATAGCCTGTAACTGAATTATTCGAAATCGTTTTTAAGTGTTGCAAGCATGTTACTGACCTTTTGCATGAGACCACTTTCAATTGGAGGCTGACCACAAAAGTGGAATATGTCACTTGAATATATCACCTGTGAAATTCTGAATGTATACTCATTAGACGTTGATGGTCTTTAGAATTTTCAAACTTTGTTGTATACATGTAGGTCCTTCGCTGTTTTTTTTATTTTGAACATGTCCCTAAAAAGCATAAAATAATTCAGTAGTTGAAAGAAAAGATAGAGTTTATTTATTGCACAGTTTATAATGCAGTAGTAGTTTTTTTTATAAGCATAAAAATTAGATACGAAAGCTTTGCTTTTTACAATTTGCCAGTTAGATTTTTCCCCTTGAAATTGTAAGATTTTGTTTCCCAAATAACTTTATTGTGGAGAAATATTACACTCCTCAGATAACAGCAGTTTGTTTGAACATTTTCGATTTCTTTCCGTTGATCAAAGTGTTGCATGATCTTGTATTACGTGTGTTAATGTTTTGAAATGGTTGATTCTGCTTACAGAATGATTATGATTGTACATGTCACACTACTGATTTCTTTTCAAGTCATGCTTGTTTCACTATATAAATGTACAATGTACTCCCGACTCAACGTTTGGCGGGTTCTGTTCTTTCCTCTAGAATCTGTTCGATATAAACTATGAGCATCAGCAATTTGCACCACTTATTTTGTATGAATGAAATAATATTAAACTGATTTGTAACAAAATATGTAAGAAAATTAGTAACTTAATTTAACAAATAGCCGTTAATAATGCTAATCAGTAATAATAAATATTAGTGATATACAGTAATATGTAATCAAATTTTAATCTGTAACCAACAATGAATTTTTTATGTCCATTTTTGTAATTATTAAGAATAATCAACCCCCAAAAAATTAAAAAAAATGCCTAGTGCCTAAAATAAGCTGCAATGTAGCATGCTGGGTGTCTCCCTGACACCGATGGTGTTTGTGTGGAGGCTGACGTGGCTGTGTGTTTCAGGGCGGCATGTACGTGCTGCAGCTGATGGACTGGTACGCTGCCAGCTTCTGTGTCCTCATCATCGCCGTCGCCGAGTGCGTCGCCATCAACTGGATCTACGGTCAGTGCGGCCACCGCTTTGATTTTCTGAACCCACCTTTTGTCGCATAACTTCCTTTAATCAAAACGAATTTCTATATAAGTAATACCATTTGGTGCAGAATTGGCGAGAGTAGACAGAATTCATGGCAAAATAACTCCAATCGTTGTATACATTGCAAACTTTACAGAGTGCTGTATTTTACTTGTCATAGTGTTATGTCAAATGTGTCTTTCGGACGTATCTCGCGTGATATTTTCTAGAGGGGTCAAAGTGCTTAGTGACATATATAATGTATGTTTTGACACACAGGGTACAAGTTCACATGTTCTTGAAAACTGATATTTTCATGGTGTAAATAATAGACAGAATATAGTATTAAACCAAAAGAACGATGCTTAGCTTACTTGTCCTCCAGATGACGACGTTACGGTTTTGTTAAAGCTGTAAGGTGTGGAACATGCAAGATCAGTAAAATGTTCGGAAGACTAGTAATTTTTTTTTTATAAATACTAGTCCTGTAAACTAATATGTTTAAAACCTAAGTGTCGCGTCAAGATATTTTCAACTCGATACGGGAACCTGTGGTTTCTGGCAGCACATTCATTTTCAAACTTGCCAGCGAACAGTCTGTTTATTTCTTCCCATTTTCTCTAATTAGAGAAATTTTTGTACATAAGCAGAACGCTGTCATTTTCCACTCATTCAACTTCATTCTGTGTGCAGACTTGGTTTCCAATCATTGTGTTTGCGACTGCAGGAAATGCTAAGTTTGCTGCGAACGTGAAGGAGATGCTGGGCAAGCTGCCCGGCCGCTGGTGGAGGATCTGCTGGCAGTGGATCTCACCCATCATTATCCTCGTAAGGAACTGTTACACACACTAGTACTTAATTTTGCAAAAAATGCAGTTTGTAAATTAGTCTTGAATGTATTTGTTTGATAAACTTTGATGAGAGGTAGAAAAAATATTTGTGTTTTTTAGACAAATATAGTATAGACCATCTACTGTTATATATTCCCATCCGTGAGATGGCATTATGATTAGACATATGTGAACATAATCAGAAAATTCCACGTTTTTTTAAACTTGCTCCATCTTGAAGTATTATATAAATCTACCAAAATCAACTCTTGCACAATAAAATAAATAAAAGAGTGATCGTTTAGAAAAGTGTGCACAACAAAGCACATAATCTTAGTAAAGAAAGGATAAAATTTTATCTTTTCTTTACTATGATGAATCCAGATGCTAAGAAATCTCACTATATGAAGCACATATTCTGGCTATGAAATTAAAAGGTTCAGGAAAACGTATCTTTTTCAAATATTACATGGTTGATGTTAGTGTGTTTGGCTGCAGGGTGTGCTGGTGTTCAGCCTGGTGAAGTACGAGCCGGCCAAGTACGGCGAGATGCTCTACCCCGTGTGGGCCGACGCCATCGGCTGGTGCATGACCATGGCCTCCGTCCTCCCCATCCCCGCAGTCGCCATCTACAAATACTACAAGGCAGAGGGAACCGGATTCATGCAGGTCTCACTGGCTTCTGTACTTCCGTATAAAGAGAGATGTCCTACGAAAATAGTTAAAAGCTTTTTGTGATTTTTTCTTGCGATGTATATGAATTTTAATATATGCCTAGTACAAGTTTGATACTGATGTATTATTTCTGTGGGATCAGAATTTGATGCGCTTTTTTGTGTTTTCAGAAGTGGCGCAATGCGACCAAACCTCAGATACAAATCGAAGTGAAGGTTGCAGACGTAGAAGACGGGCTCGATGTCAACAAACTGAACGGTGCAGAAACTCAGGAGCAGCAGGAAAGTCTTCTTAGGAAGGAAGCCGAGGCGAACAGCTCCACTACTCATGTTTGAATATGTCTCATTTTAGGAAATTCTGTATTATGTACATAAGTGTAACCAAGTCACTGTTCGTTGGTCTCCCTCTCAACACCGGAACAATTGCAAAGTCAATGCAACAGTAGGAAATCTCACTGCACAGATGGCAGCTATTATTATTGGGAGCAAAACAGTGATCGAAACCTTTTCTAAATTTATTTGCCCTCACTAAACTATATTATACATATATATTCTTTCAGTTTGAACAAATTACTGCATAAAAGTGTATACAGACTCACGGATTCTTATAATGTTTTGGTGGATGGGAAGATTTGAAATATTTAAGAACAAATTCATCATAGTGCTATGATCCTGTGTAATCTAAACACAAAAGACAGTGGATTACATTAAGGATTACTCGTTGAGAATAGATATTCAACCGATGAAAATTATGAAATTAATTGAGAATGGGATGTAATCTCAAAATTAGGTTGTTCTTTCAATCTAAGTATCTCGCGGGAGCACTTGTTTACATATTTTTTTATTACGATGTGTTGAAATTGTTTTTGAGTGGATTTTTTTCTTTTGAGGTTTGTATATGTCAGATTTATTTTATGGTGAAAGGATGCAGAAAGTGGAGCATTTTCATTTTTACACGCGATGGAACAAAATGCATGAAATTTTAAAACTTGTAAATCAATTTGGTCATAACATTTCAAAATTGTGGTAAAATGTGATGCATGGTGAAAAAACTAGGTAATAGTGCCTTTTTCTTAATAAATTATTGGATTTGCATGTCGTCAAAATGTAAATCTACCTCAAAGGGTATAAATGTGCTAGTATTGTTAATACAATAATACCCACTTTGACTTATTTGGGAGTGATAATCTTGATACACACCATGACACTGTATACTTAAACAGAAGACTGATGTGCCAATTCAGACATTGATTTGGTCACATGATTATTAATGCTTGAATTAATTTACCCACTTCAGGTTTCAAATAGTATTGGTTTAAGAGTGTGTTTACTGAGGGATGTGAGTGGAACTGTTGGTGCTGAACACATCTACAGTAAGACTGTCACTGCGGAAATGTTAACAGACAATGATGCTTGAATTGTACTCTACATTCAGGCATACGTACCGTTTATATCCGGACGTTCAGAACTTGAACAAAATCAGTGGCCGACCATGTGGAAAGCCTGAAGATGCCTCATGACACCATCATTCGAAATCATTTTCGGGCCGATGCCCAGGCATGCCAGTGTTTGAAGGCACCTACCAATGTTCTGTTTACTCAGAAGATAACACTTGAAAATGCATATATTTGTAAAACAGTGTAGGTTATAAAATGAAATCAGTTGAAAATCAGAGAACAAAGTGGTATGAAGTGTGTTGTGCTCTATGAATGAATTGACCAGAGTTTTAATTGTGCAACAATGCAAATCTCATTTGGATGTAAATACTTTTTTGAAGTGACTATTGAAATTAGCCGAATTTTTGTTGTGTATATTTGCTAGAATCACAGTGCATTGTCATGAATGTTGCACAAATTGTATAGATATACTGTAAGCCCCTGAAAGTCAATGTTTAGTTTAGTGCATCTCATTTTGCCCAAAGAATTTGATCAATATTAATATAAATGTTAAATACAAATATTAAATGGTAGTAAATCATGATTTTCATAAAAAATAAAAATGTGGCTGTTCTGCTTTTATCATCCATTAATAGCTAAATACCTGGTGAACACGGGTTTACAATATATGTATATATATTATGATGGATGTATGTGCAAAAATCGATGGCTTAAAATGGTCAATAATCTGCAATGTACATTGCTAACATTAATTACCGGTACTACAAAATTACATATCCATGGAAATATGTGCAAAAGACAGTAGAAATAATAATTTAACTATCATTGTGATATTGTGTTAGTGCTTGCTATTTTGTTTTCTGTTTCTCCCTTTATAAATTCACTGGTTATTTGATTGTTGACGTTTTGTATAACAAAAAAGTTAATGGTTTATAAATACCCTTACAATTCATAATTGATATATGTATATTTTTCTGGATTGGTATATGGATTAAAATTGCTTATTAGTACCAATATGAAATGCATAATAAATTTAAGATTAAATACATCTTTCCATGACAAATGTGATTATATATAATCACAAAATTGGAAAATTGCTCAACAGATGTAGTAGTTGGTATACGTAATATGATGCTTGATATTTATATAGCTATTGTAACATTTTTGAGTTTAAAGATTATTAGTTTTCAACCTTTGTTAAGACCATATGTGGGTCATATTTCATTTAAATACCATATGATTTTAATTATCACAAGTAGTGTTAATTCTTTTAGAACAAAATATATGTATTGCAATAGTGCACGTTATCTTTGTTATATAAAATTTGGTTGTACAAAGTGACAGAAATAGCGTCTTCAATAAATAATTTATAAAAAGCGTTTGTGACATTTTTAAATCAATCATTGTGTAAAGATACAGAAAAAAATATAAAGCACAATGTGGAAATATTAAGACTACCGGGTAATAAAAAGAGCATTTGCAATATTTAAATATACTATTTATTACATAATAAGTATTTTCATAAGTGTATATGAACAAAATATACTAGGAGAGATCAATTCAACCAAAAATTATCACAAGGTTTTATCACAAAGTACCATTCCAAAAATTCAAGTGAACAAATAAATCTTATGCCGCTGTCCTAATGACCGACATTAACAACTAATACACGGCCAGTGAACCACTCATGCTGAATTTTTCCGGTATCTATAGGATTTCACATCAAATGTCACCTGTAAAATAAAATTTCTTCAGTAATTTGTGCAGACTAAAGCCGAGGGCACAACTGCCAGTATGTCTCAACTGCCAAAAACGTGGGTATCCAGTATCGAGTCTACACTGAGTACAGAGATGATAGCATAAGTTGTACATGCCACACTTCGTCTATGGCCAATTCAATAAAGCTTGGCCATAGCTTGACAGCACTCTCAGCCAGTATATCAGGCAGTAAGGAGGCAGTATAAGCTCAGAGTATAAGGCAGTACACAAGAAAAATAAGACGACCTGAAAATGATGTACTGCCGTGCCAGCACTGCTGGTTGTGCCCACAGCTTGAGATGGCTGGGTGACAGCACTGTAATGAATAATGGCTAGGGTACTAGTAGCTACTAGAGAGCTGGAAAAAATGAAAAAAGCCTGGGGAAAACCTTTACATTTTTGATTAGTTGGTTTATATGTTCATTAACTTTTATCACAGAGGGGAATATGAGGCTGGCTGCCATATTTTAATAATTTTTTTGATAACAATTGTGCATTAAGAATACACTAAATTTGAAAATGAAACTATTTGCCGTCCTGGTTGGATATAAATTGGTGAGCGCAATACATTGATAACTAACACAACGCATAGGTTAAAAATTAAAATGTTCCAAGAAAATGGCAAGATAGAAATACACTGTATAATAATATTCCACATTCAAATTATTTTTATACAATAATCACATTGCCTTACAGTTATACAATGACTCTGGCAAGTTTTGAATAGATTATTAAAATATATAACTGCATTAAAAAAATTGTCACCCTTTGTGAAGGCTATAGTTAGTAATAGACCTAGGAATATATTTTATATCAAGGATTAAATTTCTAACACTACTAGTCACATTTTAAACAAAATCTTCACACTGTGATAGATCTAACTATCATGAACTTTTATCTGAAGCGAATTGAGGTTGTAATTGAAATGCTGTGTCATGTCAAGTTTTCATTTCAAATGAATGCAAATAGTGTTAGAAACATAACCATACAATTGTCACTTTACCAGTCTTCAAGTTCAGCGACATTGGTCTTATTTTCTCCACTCTGCCATGTTGTCCAAGTTGACTAGTACACCAACATTGATGGTCAAATCTAATATCAGTAAACAATGGTGACCACATGCAGTCTATTTTACATGAACTCACACTGTCCATATTTGGGTCCATGCCGGACTATTATTTGTTCCATTTTAGACTGTTACAGGTCGCATCATTTGAACTAGGATTCTCTAATTTGGTTTGCCACTTGAAAATCTTGACACCCTTGACCCACATAGTCCATATTTGGGACGTTTACCCCCCTACAGGTTGCATAGTTTTATTTAGAGTGCTCAATGTTGGTTTGTCAGTTGAAAATTGTGACATCTGCATATCTCAAAAGGACCGCAATGGCCCCTACTTCTTGACATTTCATATGGACTACAATGATCCCTACTCGGGTCCAATATGGCTATTATTAGTTGCTTCCTACTTCGTTACCTCTCTATATTCTAAGTCACAATGTTATACTGCTCAAATTCAGTTTTTAGGTTGGCCGGTTATTTTGGGTGTGTTACGCCAAATATTTAACTCATATTTGCTACCCTACTGTTATAAGTGTATGGCTCAAACCAAGTTTATAAGTTAGAAATAGTCACCACTCAGCGCCATTTTCATATGAACCGCAACAGCCCATAGTTGGGCCGATTATGGCCATCACTTGATTACTGACTTGTTACCCCACTACAGATCCCGACATTATAGATAGAGTGCTCAATTTTGGAATGTACATCAACAATAGTTGCTGCTAGGCGCGCCGTTCATAAGCACCACAATGGTCGCTATTTGGATCCATCATCGCTGTTACCTAGGCCTACCGTATGTATGCACAGGTTTGTCAAATTGGGTGACACTTTTCATCCAGTAATGAGCTTCATTGTGAGGACGATCACTGAGTCCCAATGTTTGTAGTTGATGAGCTGCTGATCCGACCTCCTGAAAGGAGGGTTGCTATAGGAGCGTCAACACACGGTGCTGTGCTGACAGGTGCGCGGCGGCGCACCTGCATAGGGCTGCACGTACTGTGCTGACGGGCGACGCGGGGCTTCGTGGCGACGCGCCCGTACTCGTGGCGGCGCCAGCGCCGGCGGGGGGTCGAGGTGCGGCCGCGGCGCCGGAGACGACAGAGACACGTCACCACCGTGCACGATTTTCTTACTAAAAATAAAGAAATTCATCTTTTGAGTTTCTGTTGTGCCTTGTCCGATGCTTGCCAATTCACATCGAACTTCTCACACGTTTCTGAGAGCAAGCTAATTAACTACTACCATTATATTCATATTTCATAACAAATAATGGTTAATGTTGAAACATTATTCACAAATTAGAATGAACAAAAAAGAATAGCAGTACTGTACATATTGATCAGTAACTGTCAATTTTCAATTTTTAATTGAAATCAGATTACATACATGTACATAAGAACTAGAAAATAAAATCCCATGAGACATAATCACCGCAAATGGATTGAATTAGATAATACTCAAAATCAATGCTTTAAGATTAATGTTTTAACTTTTTCTTCTACAAGCACATTGCCTCTAACAGATGCATTAACATGCTGAAATGTAGGTCATACCGTATGTATCTTTCATACACCATAAAAGGTCTTATTCTTGTCTCACAAGAAGAGTCATGATTTTGTGTTGCAAAAAACAGTACTTCATTATGATATCACCTCATTGCTATTCTTTACATTTATGGTAGTGTTTATTCTTACCTTTGTGGCACAGTTTCATTTTCATCCAAAACACATTTCCTTGGAACAATGGGAGGAAGCAAGTCTTTGAATCCTTGATAGAACTGGTTTTTAAATATAGATCCTTCAACATCCAGACCAAATTTTAAGGCATTATCCTCTGGAGAATGAATGCGATTACCCTCCACCTTAAATGAAATAGAAATTCAAATGATCTATATCTCTAGAGAAATCACCATTATCCTTGAATGTATTCATTCTGTTGGTTATATATTATCGACATGGTTCTCCAATCATAGGGGGGCCCCAATCATAACACCAAAACTTCCTTTATTCATAATTTTATTCATCATCCATCTATTACCATCTTTAGAATTACTCTCTGCTTGTCAATCCGACCAACATTTTTGCAATTATAACCGGGCCTGGCAAGTGAGAGTTAAAAAGATCATCACGAAGGGAGAAACAGAAAAAAACTGACAGCTCATCTGAACACAGTCATACATGAACAGAAAAATAATGAGTTGAAAATAATGGTAGCATACCGTTCATAAACACGTTTATTGTCTGGAAATTAGATAATACGATTAAACTACTTGTTTACAGAAAAAAACCTCGCACGAATCTTCATTTTTCCCAATCACCTTCTATATCATAAACTACATATGTAATTCAGACATTGTTTGAGAGGAACTGTAATGTAGTGATTGAAGAAGACACAAAATATGAGAACACATAGTAGAGGCGCTAATGAACTGTGGGTATCCAAAGTGCTCATTCCAGAAAGCGAGAATGCAAATTAACTCAAAGAAGGAATATAATAAAAGAAAAAACTAGAAAAGCAAGGATACAGTCAGTGCCAGATGTGGGGGGAAGAGGGGGGGGGGGGGGGGGAGGGGGGAACCATCTCTCTCACTTGTACAAACCCGTTATGATTGCAGAAAGCCACTCAGATTAACATGTGCAGAGTCATTCTGAAGATGCCCGTAGAAGGATGATGACCAAAAGTAAGTTTTTGGTGTATGATTAAAGAAATATGTCAATAATGAAATCATCATTTTTCACAATAATTACATAAATCTATTCACAGTATTAATCATGTAACACCAATTTTATTTCACTTCATTTTGGCTCACAATTGTTATTCTTATTGTCACGATTTCTATATAAGTTTGTAAATTTTTCTAAGTTAGTATATAGACGACACATGAAAGTTTTGTAAATGTGTAGTATTTCAATTCAAACCAATTCTGATACGAGTAATTTTCAAAATGTGATAAGAAAAAAGATAAAGACCAGAAAAATCAAAATAAAATTTAGCATTTGTTTCAAATTGATAATAAACTATTTGAAAACAATAAAATCTGACCAAATTACTCACTGTAACTACTGCAGTATTTTCCATAGTAACAGCAGCGCGGTGGTTGCAGAATATGTCATTAGCCACAATGCGCGCTTTGCCGTGCACGGTGACCCCGTGACCTGCATTGTCGTAGATACCGTTGCCCTCTACTAAGATCTACAACATCAAATCTCGACATCTGTAAAATACCATCAAGTAGATAGCATTTACCAGCATCTCAAAAAGAAAGGATGTAAAAATTTGAGATAGCTGATATTTGAGATAAAACAAACTGACAGTATTCTACCTGCCTTTTTGAGAAATCATCTTCCGTGGAAATGTTATATTAATAATAGTTTACTGTATTCCATGTTTTACGTCATTGATCATTGATTTGTAATCGAATGTGAATCGAAACCTGACACCAGTATACATGTAATTGGCTACACCGTCCGACCTCTATTAACATTACACCACTTGAGGGAATGATTAGTGACAATTTCTTGTTATCATCATAACTAAAAACAATAAATTATGATCACGAAATACAATCTGTGCCTGAAACGGTTTATTTAAAAGGTAAAATCTTACATCTGTATTTGGTGCTGTAAAGACGCCATCACCAGAGTTGTAAGTGATGGAGTTGTTGACGAGTGCGACGTGGGACGTCTGCTGCACACAGAGACCAACACTGCGGTTGGAGTGCACCGCGTTCCCACACAGATGGAGTTTGTCGGAAGAGTCTGCTAATATTCCACAACCTTTGTGAAAGACAAAAACATATGCAATAGTATATTGTTGAAATAATAGCATAATCGTCTAAAATGTTTTTAAAGAAAGAGACAAAAACATACACAATAGTATTGTTGAAATAATAGTATAATGTTTTAAAGAATGAGAACATGTGCTAATATTTCTTTTAGGGAGTACTTTCACAAATGTAGTAACATGTATGGAACATTAAATATTTGCAGATGTTATGCAAGTTTCACTTATGCAATTTGAGGTAGTGGAGGTAAGGTTCAATTATTGCGGTATAATTTATAACTCAGACCTGCCAATAATCATAAAACATGATCTTGAAAACTGATAATTAAACATTAAAAAATAATTTAAAATTATTGAATGAACGAAAACATCAATAGTTGACATAATAATGTTGTTGTGGATATTGACACTCAATGCATTCATGTGTAGTAAATCTAGTATGCGTAAAAGGAAGCCATGCATCAGAGTTGGGGCGAGATCAGTTTTAATCGATTAATCAATCAGAATTTGTGTAATTTAGTTTAGTTTTAGTTAATCAGCAAACTTAAAATTTTTACTTTAGTTTAGTTTAGTTTAATCATAAATTTACATTTTAATCATGATTAGTTTTGATTAAAAAAAATCCCGCCAAAACATGTTATCAGATATAATTCTTACAGAGAGTTTAATTTATAGTCATCTGCTTATAAGTGAAAATTTGTCTAAAAGTGACCGCTATGATTTAATTGGGTTAATGGCTTGCAAGCTCTCTTTGTGTTCAGCTATAGAAAAAAGGCAATTTCCTGTGAGCTTTAGTTCCAATGGCTTTAGTTAAGATATGATAATTAGTTTCTATTGACCATAAAATTAGCAGTTTCTTTGATTCTGCCTTGAAATAGATTGTTTACCATTCTTGATTCAGTAATAGGATGGTAGATTGTGTACTCAATAGGATGGTCGACTGTTACTGGTTATCAAAGAGATATTGTAGGAATTGACCACGAGATTGGAGTGTCAATCGCAAAATTGAGCATGCTGACATCTGATTTACCCGAACGAAGTGAGGGTAAATCAGACGTCAGCATGCTCAATTTTGTGATTGACACGACAATCGAGTGGTCAATCACCATTCTATCATGACTAAAATTCATTTTATTTTAAAATAAATCATATTATAACATTCTCATTGCAAGTCAATTTTGCCAAAAAAGAGCGTGCGGAGACCACTACTACGGCGCTAGTCTAAACTTTTGCTCTCCGCTACACGGGACACAACTTGCGACGTCAGCGGCTGTATTGATAATGTGAGGAGTTTAGACTAGCGCCGTAGTAGTGGTCTCCGCGCGCTCTGGAGCGTTCATTCCATCACATAATTGAGCATGCTGATTGACCAATCAGCGTGGGTTATTGGCGGTGATTTTTGCGCGGAATGATAGAATGCCTACTTGAAACTAGTTGAAATAGCAGTGCTTGAAGTATATGGTTTGTTTAAATATTGATTACAAGAATACAATATTATGTATGCATGTATGATATGTATATTTACATTAAAATAAAATAGTTAAAATAGAAAACAAAAAATGTGTTATTTCATTTCGTAAATCCTTCATTTGCAAAATTTAGTTTAGTTTTAGTTAATCAAGCGATCATTTAGTTTAGTCTAGTTTAATCATAACATTTGCCCAAGTCACTTTAGTTTAGTTTAATCATGAAAATTGTCATTTAGTTTAGTCTAGTTTTAATCAAAAAAAATTTAGTCACCCCAACTCTGCCATGCATGATTGTAAACTACCTTAATTATTTGGAAAACTAGAATCTATTTCACTCATCTGCCAAGTTGATTCCTAACCAAGTCATATAAATTTGATATAAGCGTATAATGTTTTATGTGAATTTCTAGAATTTGCCTAACTCTGCTATTGAAGGGTTATCACATGCGTTCGGGTACAATATGAGTTATATCATGTCTGTAGAAAACGACAAGTTTGTGCAGCGAACGAGTCATTCTCAAAAAACATGTGATAACACTTTTCTCACACTGTACCTTACAAAGTCACATAATCATGAATTTAAAATTTCAAATAACTAAATCAAACTAATAAAGATAGCTAGTAAATGATAATGAGACTTCTTCACAGCTATACTCTCCATTCAAAGATTTACATTGTGATAATGTCATAAGCATTACAAATCTACTTGGTTTGAATAGTCCTATCCAACTTTGATAGCACATTAGTTTGTTTCACACATTAAATTCATACTAATATAAGCCAAAAGAAAAGTAATGTTGTCATCTGAAATATAACTTGTTTTGTGTATCATGTTTTAGGAGAGCACCATAGTACGTAGGACGCATTAATAGATTATGTTCATGGTGACTCATGTTATTATTGGTAACGCCAACATTTTAAAGGATATGTTGAGCACACAGTGTTTTATGTAAAATGGGCGGGGTTATAGAAGAAATGTGAAAGAAAGTTCGATTTGATTGACACATTCTACTACAGCCCCACCCATTTTACTTCGCTTGTCCGTATTTGGATAGTACGATATGCAATATATTCTAGCCTCCCCCATTCAAAAATACACGTTGGAGTGTGAGAAATGATTATCTCACTTTGAAAATCAGATGTCTGACATGTAACCCATTAAAAGGCCTGGGTCCATATATTAGTAACAAAACTAATTTACTATTGAGAAGAGAGAGAGTGAGAGAGAGTGAGAATAATTAAACTTGAATACACAAGCAAGCTTGGGAAAAACACATCATAATTTACCATTGTTGTGAAAAATCGTATTAAAATGTAGCTGTGGCTGTGTGGCTGCCATGCCGCCGCCGCCGCCATCGTCGGTGTCGTTATTGTCGTCGCTCGACACGACGCTCGCTCCATCAGCGTCATCATCATCACCGTCAGCAGAATACTCGTCATCATCGTCCTCAAAACAGCAACATAACTTCATGAGCATTTTCATGTCCTCTCGCTCTTTCACATTTATCAAAAGGAAAAACTTAATGATTCTTATCTTCTTACCTTCATATGTACAAAGGACACTCCAATGTCATGGTTATTGTATATTTGATTCATTCTGATCAACGGCTGACCCAAAACCCACACTCCACAACACTCATTACCTGCAAATCAAGCAGCAAAAATGTCAAAAAGTTAAAACCACTTGCAGGTAATACCTATAAAAAAAATTCTGTCAACATTGTAAATGTACCTAGGCATACCTTTGATTGTATTTGCTTCAATAGTACCTTTCCCTCTAGTTCCTACAACAATTCCATCTGCCAGGCCGTTACATATGAGGTTCCTCACCACAAGAGGATTACTGCCGTGCCGAATATCAATTCCACCCCAACGATTTCCACTTATAAAATTATCTAAAATGAGTATAAAAATCTTGTTCTTGTCAATCACAAAATAGGATTCATGGAACTCATAATTTCTTGCACCAATTTCGTTCATATGACAAATCACAAAGATAAATTGTCACATCACAGCAAGTTTAGTTGAATATTTGATAAAGCTGTATGCACATCTCGCACAAAATTAGAGAAAAAATGCTGGGCAATTTTAGTTTAGTTTTTGGTCATTTTTACATCAACAAGTTTACAGGTTAAACACTTTCTGTATGAACAATCACTAAATGCTAAACAAACCTATGATGTATCCTCTGCCATTTTCATTGACTGATATTCCTGCAGCACCACCATGGCAGATCCGATTCCCACTGAAGCAAATAAGTCAGATTTTCCCATTCATCAGAATTTGAATTGTAAAATGGTATTAAGAAAGATTTTAAAATCTTCACAAGAAGAGTGTGATTTAAATTTAAAACCTGATGTGAGGATTTGCTCTATTCAAGACATAGATGCCGGCTTCTTTATTGTGGTAAATATCATTGCCCTTGATCATGCCGCGACCTGTGCCAATCACCAATATACCAAAGCGCTTGCTGTGATGAATCCGATTACACTGTTACAGACAAAAGCAGCAATAAGAGTGAGCATGACCCATATAATTAAACTTGAGTGAAATCAGAATATCTTTTTTCTTTCAGTCAAAATGCACATTAATTTTTTTAACTTTTTTACCAACTATGCATGTGCAAAATAAAACATTTGTATTCTAACGATGATTTGTTTTTCCTGTTTTAATTTCTAGTAAGTTACTTCAAGTACTTGTATAAGTGGATCAGCTTTTTTCCGCACGTCTAGCGCAGCTTCTGATGTGTAATAAATATCGTTTCCTGCAATAACGCCATGAGCCGCCAGACGCATGATTATTCCCGATGTACCACAGTGGTGTATGTCATTATCCAAAATGGCTACCTATTTTCAAAGAAGAGAAACTCAAATTGGGTGACACAAAGATCATTGCTCATTAATTATGAATACAATTATCATAATATACATTATGAACAAACCTTGGCATTCTGAAGACATCGTATACCAAATTGAAGATCTTTGAATTGACATTTTTCTATGCAACACTGAGCTTGTTGGCACACTGTTACACCTCCGAGGCTCTTGGTAAATTTGCAATTCCTAATCACCAGACCCTTATAAAATATTACATTTCTTGTTTTCAAAAAAGTATTTTAGTTTTAATAATATAGCAATAGATGTTTTGTAATGTCAATACAAAATTACTGCTTCAATAAAAATTTATATGATGAATAAGAAATAGTAGTTATGACCTCTAAATTTATTTGAACGTATACTTATCGATCATAGACTAATTTTTCATTACTATACACAAGCAGAGTAATGATATTTTCCATTGTAAAAATCTAAATGATAATACATTACAACTAAGTTATTGTTATAAAGAATTGATGAAAGCTTTATTCTGTTATATGACTTTTAAAGTTACAGAATTTGATTTATTCAATAAATAAAAGTCTTTCATCTATTATGGTATACCAATTCCTAGGTAAATAATACACTTATGCTAAAATGATTCAATTAAATTTTACAGGAGAAAAATCACCTGCACATCTGATATTTGTGCCATCAATTCATCATCTGTCCTCAAGGCATCTTGAAATGAGGTCTCCAATGATGCTTCAACAACAGATTCAGAATCACTTGTCCATAAAGTAGATAAACGACCGGATCCAGAAAGTTCAAGTAGTGATACAGTAGAAGACTGATTTGAATTATTACTTCCTTCCTCTAAATTTAAATTTTCTACTTCCGCTAAAAATAATAAAAATAACCATTTAAAATTAGTTTGATTATTCTGTTTCATATCTTAGTATTGAACTATGTAAATCTTTTGAAAAAATACAAATCCAGTCATAACTAAAAGCACAAATTCCAGGATGTACCTTGGCTAACTTTATGACTGTGGCTTGTGGCTCGAACTGGTATTGAACACTCACTGCAAGAAGACTCGTCTTCTGAACTTGAATTCTGTGTGTTTAATGTACTATGTGAACACGCTATACTGGCAACACCAATGCTGTCCTCTTCATCATATTGAATGCTGTTAATTCAAAAAGAACTTGCATTACAATTAAGGTTAAAATGTTGCATTCAATTTCTTCACAATTAACCATAATATACAGAAAATTAAATCCATATAAACATGTTTCAATGTTTAGTTAAAATATATTTTGAAAATGAGTTTGTGTACCTAAGAGAATCAAAGGTGCGGGATCTGTCTGACTGGCGAGTCGACGACCCATACGGACTAAGCATTCTCTCTTCATGGCTTTTCTCCAGTACAGATTTCAAGTGACCGTAGGCCCAATTATAATGATCCTTCAAATGCCCTATAAACATGCTAATCTAAAATATGTTTCAAATATAACAATATTTATAATTGAGAAGAAAGATCATCTCACTCTCTAACAATGATTACTAATTATATAGTAGTATACACTTCAATCTTTGCTTAACGTATGATCCATGATGTACGAAGAAAAAACCCAAGACAAATGTTTCACAGAAAAGCTATGACGAACCTTCTACTGTTAGACACGTCCCCTCGCAGTTCACAAATTCACAATTTTCTATGATAGAAATTGGCAGGTGCATCATTGACATCTCCAGATGAACCATGGAGCAGTAGCGGAAATGAACAGTGCCAGGATTCAGCACAACAACGACTCCGTCCTCCAGTTGGCAGTTTTCTACCTGTAAGTGGCCACTCACCACCTGCAGCGAAGAAAACACAAACCCGCAAATGTTGGTCTCCAGAATAACATTTGTAATAAGAGTCATTACAAGTTGCGAGGATACAACAAAATATCTAACTTTAATGACGTGCGACGTGAACCACGGCGGCCGCAGTACGAGGTTACACAGTCGGCCGGTGACCGCGTTCTGTTCAATGGACATGATGAGGGTGACCGAGCCAGACGGGCCGTTTCCCACCAGCTCAAATGGGATCTTGCTGGACATTTCAAATTGCTCATCATAGAGACCTACAGCAATAAGAAAACGTGTTTTTTTTTTAAATTTTCAATATGGTTTGAGACAATAAATTGAAAGTTTTTTTCAATGTTTAGATATGTGGTTCCTCTGTGGTTAGATATTATGTCTTTTGTTTGTTTGATGGAAAAAATCATACATGATTTGTGTCTTTAAATTTATCACTGTTGATTAATTTGACTTCAATATGAATTAAAAAGGTGTGACTCAAAATTGTGCCACAAAATCATTGAAATTAAATTGAAGCAATATTTTCAGTATTTTAACAAAAAACTAAATCTTGTTGAATAATTTACCAATATCTTACCTGGATTTATAAGGATACGGTCATAGTCTGTTGCAACACTTAAAGCACTTCTCAAGGTTTCATGTTGGCATCCTCTTCCTACCCAAATAGTCTTTCTTTCCGTCTTCTTTGTTAATCTTGGCAGACAACTACTTTGGCTCTGGAATAATGTTGCTTTCATCCAAAGTTTGCTGAGTGTATAATGCTCCCTGAAATATATAACATTTTGCATTCAATAATTTGTCTTAATTTGCATAAAGTTAAGACCAATTATTTATTTACTGTAAAACCCTTTAAGTTCACAGCTTTTTAAATTAGAGGTGTTGATTTCAAACCATGAGCATCATAGTAAACAAATATTTTTTATCGTTAAGTTTAATTTCAAGTGTTATAACATATTTTCCATATTCAACCAGTACTGACTCTGAGTACTCTTACATACTCAACCTGATACACATCAATGACTAGCATATTTCACCTACATGTTGCAAGCAACAACTAGATCAAAAGTGTTCAAAGAACACTGCGTTGCTAGAACGATGTTGACTTATGGGCAATTAAAATATATACTGAAATAACGTATACTTTACAATCAAGAAATTTATGAATTTGAGGAGAAAACATCAGAATGAATCAGAATTAATATATCGGGCAAAAAGATATTTGTGTTGCCATACAATAGTACTGAATAACAAGATGATAATCAATATCAGTTTCAAATCCAATAATCAATTTTGCTGCTTGGTTGGAATATTGATTTTTTCTTGCTGGCTAAGTGCATTGAATATCATTAAAAATGTCATAAAAGCGCTTCTAGAAAGCAAAATGTAATTGGCAGAGCGCCCAAAATCGAATCACTTCGGTGTCGCCTCAAACCTCATAGTTGTGTAAAGTTTGAACGAAATCGGTTCATCGGTACGCACGCTAGCTTGTCCGGAGACAGACAGACAGACATACATACATAAATACATACATACTCAAATCTGCAGACAGTACTGTTTCGTCCTATTAGGAATCATCAGTGCAGCTCAGAGTAATGAGGTTGGAACTGGCAGCAACAAAGAGTGTAAGCTCTTGAAGCATATTTAAGCCAGACCCCTGCATACTTGCCAGAGTGCTCAAACTGCGGAGCAGTGAGCGAAGCACAAGGCATTGGCAAAGTAGCACCTCAATAGAGTTCTCAACCAAACACGAAGTAAGGGAGCATAATACTCAAATCTGCAGACAGTACTGTTTCGTCCTATTTGGACTTATCAGTGCAGCTCAGAGTAAGGAGGTTGGGACTGGTAGCAACAAAGAGTGTAGGCTCTTGAAGCATATTTAAGCCAGACCCCTGCATACATACATACACACACACACGCACACACGCACGCACACGCACGCACACACACACACACACACAGTTGGTTGGTTGGTTGGTTGGTTGGTTGGTTGGTTGGTTGGTTGGTTGGTTGGTTAGTTAGTTAGTTAGTTAGTTACAAACGAACGAAACGCAATGCTTGCTTCAGCAGCTGAGCTGAAGCGATGCAACTATAATTCCATTATGAGCTAAAAATCAATAAATGGTTCTTGGAATTGACAAACGTTCCAGAGCTGTTACTTTTAAGGAGATGTATGGCTTTCATAAGGAAGTGAATCGATCATGATTCTGAGACGTGGGGAGCATCCTCCAGCAATGTAAATCGCCTGAGGGGAAATGACAGAGCTACCATTCGCTGGATGGGTGTGTGAAGCCTAATGATGACACCAGTTCATGCAGCCTGTCATAGAAATTGGGTATCATAGATATTTGCGTCGCTTCAGCTCAGCTGCTGAAGCAAGCATTGTGTTTCGTTCGTTTGTAACTAGCTAACTAACTAACTATGTTTGTATGTCTCCGGACAAGCTAGAGCTTTAACCGTTGCACCGATTTTGGTCAAACTTTACACGACTATGAAGTATGAGGTGTCACCGAAGTGATTCAATTTTGGGCGCTCTTCCAATTAAATTTTGCTTTCTAGAAGCGCTTTTATGACATTTTTAATGATATTCAATGCACTTAGCCAGCAAGAAAAAAATCAATATTCCAACCAAGCAGCAAAATTGATTATTGGATTTGAAACTGATATTGATTATCATCTTGTTATTCAGTGCTATTGTATTGCAACACTAATATCTTTTTGCTGGATATATTGATTTTGATTCATTCTGATGTTTTCTCCTCAAATTCATAAATTTCTTGATTGTAAAGTATACATTATTTCAGTATATATCTTAATTGCCCATAAGTCAACGTTGTTCTACCGACGCAATGTTCTTTGAACACTTTTGATCTAGTTATTAGTGTGCTTCGTGGAGGGAGAGTGAGCGCAGCTCTAGATGAATTAGCAAAGTAAGAAAACGTGTAGATAGATCCAGCATATCTGGTCATGGGTCTAATAGATTGAATTTGATGCTAATAACCGAAAGGCTTGGAGAAGTCGGTTGAGATGTAGACAGGGCAGCAAGGCGAGTGAGTAATAGGACCTGCACAAATAAACTTAGAATTTGATTGATTGATATGAGTGAGTTTGCTCCAAACCAGGGATATAAAATGACCTAATTATACTAAAAACCCAAATTTAAAAGTTTGTAGAACTAGTGAGCCAACTGACCTTGAATACTTTGGGCCGGAAAATTCAAAGTTTTATAGTATCAGTTTCTTTAATACACATCAAAGTAGTGAATAGTGATAATTCACTTTAATAAACATTAAAAACTGGAACATAATGCAGAGATGAATCCCCACCATACCTATACAGGGTTTGCCAAGACTTTGGATGGGTTTGAGTGAAAAAACATGGCCACAATGGATCACACCATTCTTTACTTCTCAGAAAATGTTTTTTCCATGTAGTGCCATCCAAAGATGCAACAAAAAAATGCCACCTTTGACATACCTACAAAATATGTACTAAGTCCACTTTCAAATCTGTTAATGAAAACATTGTTGAAAAGTATCCATAGAAGATTGTAAGGCTAAGTTTGAAATCATTTCTTCATAATTTTTGTAATAATCAAATTCTCTTATCACATTCAAATCTAAATGATAGCATGTTACTCACCTGGGCTGCACTACACAAATCCTTTATGGAAAGGAAAGACAATATACCTCTCCACAACTCTGGAGGTACGTTCTGTTCTCCAACATTCTGTTCATTGGCTCCTGTCGAGTTATGATCACTTAATCTGCGAGATGCCTTCCGCAACATATTCAGTCATTATGGATTTCTAGAATGTAAAGTAGCAGATATTTTATCTAATATTAAATTTTCTCCGAATAATAACAATATAATTGCATCTTGAAAATAATGCTCTGCCAAAAACATATGTGTTCTGTAAAATCCAGTATCAATAGACAATGCCTTATCCATTGCAAGTGTAAGGAAAATAATATTTATATTCTCCATGTTTACTAGTTATTTCACCTTTAAAAATACCATGCTGTCTTGTTAATTATCAAAACACACGGTCACGTTATATTACCTAATCAAATGATTTTCGCCAGACGTACTGTGCATTTCAAACAGCAGATATGACATTTAACATGGGAAAGTAAACAGCTTCTTACGTCCACCATGAAGTTACATCTGATGAAAATCATCCGATTTACATTTTGCGCCTTCACGTGTTTTGGCAGTTTTATAACTGGGGTTTTAAATTGTTCTAGATATTTTATATGCTGTTCAAATGAAAGAAACTTTCAGAATGCACAGACAACATCATATTCCTTCTAGTTATATATATATTTATTTATACTTTAAACAGGACAATAAAAGTTCACATTATGAGCTTTCCGCAATTGTTCTTGCCTTGTTCACAACAAGTGATGACATATCATGGTTTGTCACTGTTGGCGCGGGATAATCCCCAGCTGCGCCCCCTCCCCTCGAGGGGTCAATACATTGTTCCATATGGTGGGAAGGATGTGTCTGCCTCCATCTGTGTTGAGAAGGTCTCAGTCTCCTTATCTGGATCGAGACCTTCTCTCAACAGAGATGGAGGCAGACACATCCTTCCCACCATATAGAACAACATGTTGACCCCTCGAGGGGGGGGGGGGGCGCACAGCTGAGGATTCTCCTGCGCCAACAGTGACGAACTATGACGTCATCACTTGTTGTGAACAAGGCAAGAGCAATTGCCAAAAGCTCAAAATGTGAACTTTTATTGTCCTGTTTAAAGTATAAATAAATATATAACTATCAGATCCAGGATAAATGAACTTCTATCAGCCCATATTCCTTCTCTTCAAGCATATACTTGTTCGGCCACTGAGCATAACCTTTAAGTTGTCATCTTGATTACCTCTTCATCTATATCACTGTTCACAATAGTTCAACATTCATGCTGTCAAAGTAAGCCTTGAACAGAACTGATGCATCAAAACCAGGATATCATTGAATGTGAGCATCATAATATATATTTTTGTTTGATTTATGTTGTTTTTTGATTGCCTGATGCTATGGTATGATTGTAGGATGGGAAGTTGCAGAAAAACATCTTGCAAAATAACATCTCTGACCATTTTCATCCGATGGTAGAAATAAAATTTCCACCATAAAATCCACGTGAAATGACACAGAAATACCCCCAGATTTCCACCATAACCCCCCACCCCCACACACATTTAATATTTCTACCAGAAATACCCTCACATTTCTACCAGAAATACCCCACATTTCAACCTAAAATCCCCCCCCGCATTTCAACCTAAAATACCCCCACATTTCGACCCAATATCCACATGTAAAAATGTTGCAAACTACACGCACTTCCACCTAATATCCATATGTAAAAAGATGCTTCGTTTCTACGTGATTCCACCATCAATTGCCCACTGGGTCTGACATAACAGTATATCTAAGTATTAAAGAACTTGATTATAGAAATTATATTAGAAGTTATAGGTAGTATTGCGCATTATTGGTAATAATCTTGAAAAAAAACTAATATATAAAAGGT
>CM032666.1:56035469-56050776 GCA_019095985.1 Streblospio benedicti | reverse complement strand
CATTCCCAAAAAGTGTACCCATCCAAGATAAAAAAAAACATTTGTCCCTATATGATAGCCATTTCTTTTAGCTTTTTCCAAGAAATTGTTTTTTCCATTTTTTTAAATGCCATCCAAAAAGATGAAACCCAAAAAAAAGGGGGAAAAAAAAACCTTCGGGACATCCTCCAAAATTGTCTAAGGCCCTTTCAAAGTTAAATGATACTTTTGAAAGATCCTTGAAATTTAAGCAATTTGGGAAAATTTTCTAGAATGTAAAATCAAATATTTTACCCAATTAAAATTTTCTAAATAACAAATTTGCACCCCTTGAAAAAATCCTTTGAAAAACAATTGTTTTTAAACCCAGATCAGCTGCCTTATTCCATTGCAAGTGTTAAGGAATAATTTTAATCCTTTCCATGTTTATATTATTTCACCTTTAAAAATACCATGCTGTCTTGTTAATTATCAAAAATACAAGGTCACGTTATATTACCTAATCAAATGATTTTCGCCAGGCGTACTGTGCATTTCAAACAGCAGATATGACATTTAACATGGGAAAGTAAACAGCTTCTTACGTCCACCATGAAGTTACATCTGATGAAAAATCATCCGATTTACATTTTGCGCCTTCCGTGTTTTGGCAGTTTTATAAGGGGTTTTAAATTGTTCTAGATATTTTATATGCTGTTCAAATGAAAGAAACTTTCAGAATGCACAGACAACATCATATTCCTTCTAGTTATATATATTTTATACTTTAAACAGGACAATAAAAAGTTCACATTATGAGCTTTTTTAATTGTTCTTTGCCTTGTTCACAACAAGTGATGACATATCATGGTTTGTCACTGTTGGCGCGGATAATCCCCCAGTTGCGCCCCCCCCCGAGGGGTCAAATACATTGTTCCATATGGTGGGAAGGATGTCTGCCTCATCTGTGTGGAGAAGGTCTCAGTCTCCTCATGTGGATCGAGACAGCTTTCTCAACAGAGATGGAGGCAGACCATCCTTCCCACCATATAGAACAACAACATGTTGACCCCTCGAGGGGGGGGCGCACAGCTGGGGGATTCTCAACAGTGACGAACTATGACGCTGTCATCTTGTTGTGTGGCAAAAAAAAGCAATTGCCAAAAGCTCAAAATGTGAACTTTTATTGTCCTGTTTAAAGTATAAATAAATATATAACTATCAGATCCAGGATAAATGAACTTCTATCAGCCCATATTCCTTCTCTTCAAGCATATACTTGTTCGGCCACTGAGCATAACCTTTAAGTTGTCATCTTGATTACCTCTTCATCTATATCACTGTTCACAATAGTTCAACATTCATGCTATCAAAGTAAGCCTTGAACGGCACTGATGCATCAAAACCAGCTTCTTGGAAATATACTGAATATTATTGATTTATGCCATAGAGTATACATACATATATATATAGTTCTTTTTTTTAAATGTCCTTAAGCTCCCTCCAGTGTAACACCCACCCCCACATGATTTTTTCACCCCATTATGGATGGAAATTTGGTTGAAATATATATATAGTTATGTGTTACACCAACCCTGATATCCACGTGGATTTACACCATTTTTACTCCCCTATCGTGGATATACACCATTTTTACAATAAATGTATAAATGAATAATCCACGCAGATTTCATACATTTTTACTCCCCATCAATTCCATGTGTAAAAATGAAACTAATATCTACGTGGATTTCTTACATCTTTTCTCCCCTTGAAATCCACCCAATCACGTGCACTTTACTGCGGCAGGGCGCTGATTGGCTGAACTAATTTAAACCAATGAGAGCGAAGCCCGCTAAAATGTTAAGATGGCGTCAGTACTAAACTTGCCAAAGTAAAATAATTTTGTTATTAATTGATTTTTGTGGATATATTAAGCTAACCAACACAAATTCACAAAGGCGATACCACATGAACCGATTTTATAAGGATCTACCAAAGCACAGTTACGTCCGCACTACGTATCACGTAATATTTTACGCTGAAATGTGGCAAGTCAGTTTAGTGGACGTTTCTGGACGGCAAGCTGGTGAATGTGAGCATTATAATATATTCAGATTCAGATATTTATTTATAATAACATTGTACATTGTAGTATTACATTAAATAGATAAAAATAAGATAATATACTAGGAAAAACAAGATATAAAAAAGATAACCAATAAAATTAAACATTAGAATAAATAACATAAGAAATAAGGTACTAGTACTATGAGATTATAAATAGGAGCACTAAAAGTCTTTGCTTTGAACAAAAACTTATTTCCATAGTGGACCACATTATATTATCACAGTGACATTTTTGTTTGATTTATGTTGTTTTTGATTGCCTGATGCTTTATGATGGTATTAATGTAGGATGGCGGGAAGTGGCAGAAAAACATCTTGCAACTTCGCTATACAGCAAACAAACCCGATGAATAAAATATTTTAACCTAGGGGAGTATCGTCACCGTCGCATCACGCTGTGTTTGATTGTTTTTCTAAAATATAAACGTTTATATTATATTTTTGAATGTTTATTTATCTCTTTTAAACCTGAAATACCCCCCCCCCCCCCCACCCCACCCCCACCCCTCGAGGTTAAATTTAGCTTAAAAAGGGGGAAATTAGGAGGGAGTCATCGATACAATGAGAGTGCAGCCCGCTCAAATGCGAAGATGGTGTAGGTAAAAAGATTAGCAAACAGATAAAGCTTTGTTAATAATCGATTTTCGTGGATATATTAAGCTAACCAACACAAATTCACACAGCGGATACAACATAAACCGATTTTATAAGGATCTACCAAAGCACAGTTACGTCTGCAGTACGTATGATTCAATATTCCAAATAGAAATGTGTCAAGTCAGTATGAGACGTTTCTGGACGGCAAGCCGGTTACTATTGGATATCATTGAATGTGAGCATCATAATATATATTTTTGTTTGATTTATGTTGTTTTTGATTGCCTGATGCTATGGTATTATTGTAGGATGGTGGGAAGTTGCAGAAAAACATCTTGCAAAATAACATCTCTGACCATTTCAATCCGATGGTAGAAATAAAATTTCCACCATAAAATCGACGTAGAAATGACACAGAAATACCCCCAGATTTCCACCATAAAACCCCCCCACATTTCTACCAGAAATACCCTCACATTTCTACCAGAAATACCCCCACATTTCAACCTAAAATCCCCCCACATTTCAACCTAAAATACCCCTATATTTCGACCCAATATCCAAGTGTAAAAATGTTGCAAACTACACGTAATTTCCACCTAATATCCATATGTAAAAAGATGCTTCGTTTCTACGTGGATTCCACCATCAATTGCCCACTGGGTCTGACATAACAGTATATCTAAGTATTAAAGAACTTGATTATAGACATTATACTAGAAGTTATAGGTAGTATTGCGCAGTATTGGTAATAATCCTTGAAAAAAAAATTATATAAAAAGGTACTTTATTGTGTAACTTGGGTGAAACACTGTCAAACTTAACACTCAGCGAGAGATTAATTTCTCATCCCTATTCGTTTAATAATACACATTAGATATAGGTAGATCCAGGGGGACGCAAGGAGGTCTGTATTAACACATGTAGGTGCACCCTATAAGACCTCTTATTAAATATTACTTTTATTAGTTTAATGATTAAATTCAATAATTAAAATCAACTGCATGTCTTGTATAGCATTGCCACACTGGGCATTATTACCAGTAAATCTTACCAAAGTAGTTAAATAACATCATGACTCCATATAGAGTCCGATGCTGGATTTTCCAATTATGCTTTTCAAGAAGCTACAAGATGACAGTAACAACATTCTTACAATGTTACATTGCATAGAGATTGTTTAGTGTATTTGTTTCAATAGTTATATCTACTTTACAGCATCTCTATTTACTTAAATTTGACAGGGATAAAAATTGTCAAAAGACAGAACTATATTGTTTGAGAACGCATCTTTTAAAAAGATTAATTCTAATACAATGCTCAACTTTTAGTATTTATATATATCAAACACATTGTATTCTAGTCATATGAGTAGTATAAGCCATGTCTTATCTAGGATTAATTCTTAATCTTATATTTGTCAAACATAAGAATATATTGAGGTAATACAGATTTTCGGTTTATGCTGTATGTGGTTTGCACTGTTGCACATGGTGCTATAAAAATATCTGTAGCCCTGAACATGTATGAATTAATGTTTGATCATGCATGCTCATTTTGACATACATACATACTGAAACATATACTTACCCTTTCTATTTAACAATGTATGTATTTGCAGAATATCATTAATTCAAAGATAAAATCTTTATTTCAATTCACCATGAATTATATTGTCCTCAATCCTGGCCATGCATATTTACCGTCAATAAAATGGCGACGTGATCCTAAAGGCACACGAATTATTAATGTGGAAAATATAATAATTCTCTACCCTGTATACGGCGTGTATTTATTTAATCATATTGAGTAAATAGGTTTGTATACGTTGCACATTGCTATATTACTATACAACCAGTATAAGTCATCATATAGATGCTTAAATGTTACAGAATTCTCGTTTGACAGGTTCTCGGCCATGTCATGCCCATGTCGTTGAACCATAATATTATGATTTTTTTTTTTAATTTTTATCACTAGATTATATACCCAATCTACAGATATTGGCAAGGCATATATATATATACTACACCAAGAATTTACTTCTTAAAATATGCCTTGCCAATCTCTGTAGATTATTTACGGGTTTGACTGTATTTCGTGTTTTATAAGAATCACCAATAGGTGGTCATTTTGCTTGATCTTTATGTTATTTTTTTTATCTAAATTAGATCAGCATGGAATCGCTAAAACCGGCCATTCACATAAACCATGAATTTTACGTATGATGTGAAATTTGGTGACATCTATTAAGGGGGACCTCACGTCATACGTAAACTCGCGGATTGTGTGCATGGCCGAACAGTGCGATTGATGCTCTAAAATGGAATTTGACAGGCCGCCATCAGATTTTAAACTTTATATCACAACTTATAGTAGCACCAAACACAGCATAAATCATCATATTCTTATGATAACACACACCATTTACTCACAATATTTTGCTCCATAAACACCTGCAAACATCATAATGATACTAAATGTCAGCCACTCATGTCACTCATCTTTCATCTTCGCTGAGTACGATTGGAAATGTTATTCGTTTCGTAAGAAATATTACTTCTCCGACGTCCACATTTGATCTGCAGTTTGCCAATCGTCTTTCTTGTTATCCGGAATATTAGATATAATTAGATGAGGCACAGGAGACGAATGATATTAAGATTTCGGAACAAAAATAAGTCTCTGGTCATTGCCATGACAGTTCCTTACAAATGACAGGTGTGTGCTGCTTCATTGGTTGAAATCATGGGGCAGCCTCAATCAAGTGCGCGGCGTTGTGTCAGATTGATAAAGGCTTATCATTCGCCATGCCACTTGCAACGAAGAAGATGCTATTTGTTGGATTGGTAATGAATAAGGCGTTGTATGTTATGCTAAACGACACGGGAATAGGTGCTGGCGTATGATAATTGTACTTGTGTCGTTAGAATAACACATTCGTCAACAAAATGGCGACTGGGTTGCTGATTTTCTTAAAAATATGTAATAATTAGTGATATTTATGTGGATTACCAATGTGTCGGTGTTTTCTATTGATCTAGAGTTGATGTAGGTAAACTATATTAGTTTTATAATAATAAGTAAGGCCATTTATATTCCGTTTTGAAGGCGCATTTTGCATACCCCTTGTGCTCTTCCAAATCTAAGGCTGTCAATATAATTACGGCTATCAACGAACTCGGCTAAGAATTTTATAGAATTTTCTTGTATCTGGGCACGCGCGTTACTTCGTTTTATCGCCCATGGCTAAAGATTTTAAAGATTCACGAAAGATTTTGCTTACTCTTTCGCCAATGTGGCGAATCATTTTCATTCAAGAAAAATTCATAAAAAACAAATTTTGTCTGCTAAATCGAGACTAAATGTCAGAACGCCGTTCGCCATCAATCATTCTAGTTGACAACATTTCGAAACTCCGTTCGCGCATAGACTGTTACACTGACCCCTTTTCTGCGCCGCACACTTGCTGAAATATTATTATTACTAGTGGAGCGGAGCAGAGCGAGATAGAGGCAGTGTAACAGTCTACGTTCGCGCAATGACAACAAAGATGGCAGCGCCCATACACGTGAAAATGTGAGGAATTTACTTGAATAAAACCGATATTTTGCATATTTATACATTATCATTTGTATCGTGAAAGTATCGTGCCATTGACTTCCATATCGACACTTTCATCGTGAGTAAATAAAACGTGATTCAACGATGCATTGGTTTATAGTTTCACATCGAGCAACCAGCGAGCATATGTTTTTAGAACGATCTCAATATTATTGCAAATTCCATGGATTAAACGTTCATTGGTGTTTCTTAATAATAAAGAATTAAGACTGGTAGACTAGGTTAGTTTTTAATAAGTGCAGCCGTTTGAATCTCACAATATAATGATAAAATATGAACGAAAATGGAAGTATATTATCCACCACCCCCCGCATGACACCTGTCAATGCGGGCGGCCTGATGGCGGAGCGCTGAGAGGTTTCGAAAGGAGATGTGCATAAGTCTCCTTCATCCAGTCCCACCGGGCCACCCTCACAAAAATTGCTTTAAAATTAAGAAAATATAGTGTAAATGTATTATCAAAAGTTTGTATCCATTATTGGCCATTCTATCATTCCGTGCAAAAATCACCGCCAATAACCCAAGCTGATTGGTCGAGCAGGCGTGTCAATTATACGATATGCACGTTGCTAAGGGAAGATATGCGCGCTGCTAAGGGCTGTAACACTCATGCGCAAAACAGCACGAGTAAACATTTTGACACATCTTCTGACTTCCAACTAACATTTTACAAAATTATAGTTGTTGGATTAATTATTTCTTGGTGTCAAATCAATTGCATATTCGTCCTTTATCATTCATAAATGTTTTTATAGTGGATAATTTCGAAACTGCTAAATATTCAAAGGTTTTAACTGAATAACAGCCGCTGAGTCGCATGGTCAAAATGGCAATGAGAATGTTATGATATGATTTATTTTCAAATAAAAACGAATATGACACTCATTTAGTGTGGATTTTAGTCATGATAGAATGGTATTTGAGCACTCGATTGTCGGGTCAATCGTAGAATTTTGCGTGAGTGTCAATCACACATCACCGTGCAAAATTCTACGATTGACCCTCAGTGGCGTAGCTACTGTAACGCACACAACGCAGTGCGTACACATTGATTTATTGATTTTCTAACATGAAATGATACATGGATCGCGTAAAAATTGTAATTAAAGTCATTCATAGTTTTTGTCAACATATTGCCCCAAATGCAACCATTTTTATTCCAACTTTCAAAACTTTTCTGGGAGGAATCCCCCCAGACCCCTTCCCCCCACCTGATGGGCTTCGTGCTTACGCACTCGCTGCTGTTCTTTCGGCACTGCTTTTCAAAATACAGTTGTGCATACACATCAGCAAAATCTTGCCTACGCCACTGACCCTCCAATCTCGTGCTCAAATCCTACAATGTACTTCATTGGTTGATGCAAAGCAGTCATCAGCAGGGTCTTTTCCTCAAGTTTTGAAAGTTATATAACCTTCATCGTTCTTGCCGGAGCGTTGGAAAATTAAACACAATTTGATCAGATGTATCATGTTATTAGATATTTATAGTAGAGATATTGTCAAATTAACTAAAAGTAATAATGTTTGTGTTATCATTACCAGGTTAATTAATTTACATAGGTTTTTGCTTGGCTAAACAGAAATTAAATTGGCTAAATAATAATTTAGTTCTTTAGCCAATTGGCTAAAAAAATCAATTGGCTAAAAAAAAATGTCGTCGTTTAGCCAATCGGCTACATTTGAGATGGGTCTAGCGCTAGCGCAGTGTATGATAAATGTATGCAAAAACACAAACACCCATATTACTTCTGGACAACCCAGAATATCACCCGGACTACCTAGGTTTTGTGGTAGGTCGTCTTGACGGGCAATCTACGATTTAGAATTACTGTGCTCTCTGTATAACAGAAATTGACGAGTAGTACATTCCCACCTAATCCTGACCCTGAATATCCATTTCAAAGAGGGGAAGTCAACTTAAAGGGGGAAATTAGTTTTAACAGTCACACACACAGTCATGTAGTCTTTGAAATACTGTCAAATGAAGACTGACAGATACTTGCCAAATAAAATAGCATTCAACTAGCAATCCAACTTAGTTTTTCCAGTGGCTGCACATGTACTCCCTCCTCTAATATTTGAATTCGGGGGGATAAGTTAATTTTTTTAGGCTATGGATCAAGTTATACATTTTGTATAGATTGTGGTGGATGGGTTTGCAGACCCCCACCCACCCCTACCCCAAACTCCCACTCCCTCCCCCACACCCACACCCACCCCACCCTGCACACAGCACACAATTAATTTGAATACTTGATCAGTTTATATGCACAACACAAACTACGGAATTTGAAGAAAATGATGTGTATCGTAAGAGGAAGGACAATGTAACTATGTGCTGAACAAGCAGCAATAATAATTACATGTGACCTAATTTCATGTTTTAGCCGTTTTTATCTATTCTGGTTTACTATGGCAGAAGTTAGCATGGCGTGAAGCAACTCTATTGCGTATGATTAATAACTTACTGTAATACCTAGATCTTTTGTTTTTCAGGAAAGCAGTTAGCACTTGAATCAGTGGACATCACATGGAGGGATGTCTGATCCTCTGCTAGATTTGTTGCAGAAAGATAAGCGCCTTAAAAAAGATAAAGGCTCATCTCAGCTGTAAGTGTTTTAGCTAAGATTTATTTTTCTTTATTAATTATCTTTCAGTGAAACAAGTGTGGGAATCTTGAAGGCTCAAAAACAAGTCATTTCACATGTTGAAAGTAGAAGTATTTTATTAAACAGGGATGGACTTAATTTGAATCAAATTAATAACTATGTCCTGGAAAAATAATTACAATCAAATTGTTATTCTATTATGTTAGACTCAGGGCTCTACAATAGCACTTTCCCTATCGCCCGATGCAAAATGAACCTGTTCAGGCAAGTGACCACTAATAAGTAGTTGCCCGAATGGGCAAGTGATATTTGCAGTCGACAAATAAGCTTGTTATGATGGTATAAAGCTTGTCATGGGCATCACTCTTCCAATGTGTTGAAAGGACTTTTTTTCAAAATTGTTGTGCATCCTTTCCACAAACAATTGCAATTAATTGTTGCAATTAATTTATACAAACCAAGCGTTTATCCTTATTGGATGTCCCGTCCCGTAAGGGACATTTTTACACCCGATTTCGCGCAGAAAAGTCCCTCGCATTATCGCTGTTTTCACATATAAACAATGGGTCATGCTCCCGGGTTTTACACTAATGACAACAAGAAAAGCCTCACCTTTACATTTCGTTGTAAATTTTGTGGAGGAGAAGCATGGTTTTGATAATATTAGTACATCTTTAGTAAGAATATATATCTGAACAACAAACGTGTGATTTACGCTGTGCAGTTCAAGCTAAAAATACTCTTTAATTTCGACGATAATAACCCAGACAAGTTCAGAGATGTGAACTTACGTTTTTTTCCCGTATTTTTACGATTTTTGACCCCTGAAAATTCATTACGTCCGGGACATGTGTTTATTACGGGATTTTACTAGTGTCAGAGAAATATGGACAGTTACTTAAAATACAGCTTGATCGGCGCCATTTAAGCGTTCATAACGCAATCTTTATTTGTAAGAAACAAACTGGTTCACGAAGGTAATTTATCTAGTGCGAGAAAACATGTTTGCACACTGCTGTATTTGCGTTGGGATAAATGCATGTTGCCTAGGGAACTAGTATGTGCAGCAGGTGCACATTTCCAAAATGGCTACTGGGGTGTCAATCTGTTGAAACTTCTTTTGATATGCTTAGAATATTAAAGTAACAGTAAAATATATAATCTACTATCATTCCTATAGGGTTTCACATAAAGGTATCTATTTTTAATCACGATGACACTGCTTCAAAATGCCATTTGATGGACTTATGTGATGAAGCCTGTGACAGTCTCTGTCAGAGGGGTAAATGGCAAATGCTTGTTTAATTTAAATATTAACTACTTTATCAATTCTTGTTGGATTTTGGTGATCTTTTTTAATTGATTTCCGTGATATCTAGATATTTTTTTCCAATTATCACTTTTTTTTTCATTTCACCCCAGAGTAGTTTACAATACTAGTAAATATACTATATTATTTCCCTTATTATTGTTTATTATAAGTAGAAAAACATTAAGATTTTATTAAGATTTTTTAATATTTTTTATTAAGATTTTTGCTTGAAAATTAAGATTTTTCATGGCTCTGATTAAGATTTTCAACGCTGACGGGTTCACATCTCAAGTTGTATACCATTTTGAAGGGGAAACCCCGCTGTGTTCATTCCGATGGGGCTATGATTCTTTTTAATGACGTCATTAGAAAAAGCTCACTAAATGTTCTTGATACATATATGCAGGCCAAGGCCAATCTATACCCCTGTAATGTTATTTTAAGATCGGGATTTCTGCAGTATTTTACGTTAGTCCTTGCACAGCTAAGCCCGCAGCAGCGTGTGATCTCTTTGAAGTTCGGTCTTTTCCTGGTAGTGGCAGGCGCGCTTGGCTTGTCTCTCTCGCAAAATGACCATGTGCACCGACCAAAAAGATTAATATTTTGATATGTTGTAGACAAGAGGTTAAACTTACAATTAAGACCCTTTCCAATATGTCTCTCGATGGACGCATTTTTGCAATTTAACAACAAACATTGAGAATGTTCGGGAGAGTGATTTTTACTGGTGTCTAAGTTCGCAGAGTCATGAGTTGTTGGTCCTTAAGAAAAATCAATATGTAAAACCACAATCTAAAAGTGCAAACGTCGACATTTCCAACAGTATATACCGTACCCGCTCATTCAAACACCCTCCTCGGTTTATCCGCCCACCCCCTATTTTGGAAGATTTCAACTCAAACGCCCACCCCATCCTTTTTTCATATTTTTACAAACATTAAATTACTCATGGAAATGGTGTGATAAGCGAACAATTCATCGAACGTTTCCGTGCATTTTTTATTTCATAAATAAGTAAGTTATTTTGATTTTAAATACGAGCATTATTTAATAAATTATTAGGATTATGTTACTAACGGATTATACAATTATATATTTGAGAACTACAATTGACTTCTCTTCTCACCACCTTCTGGAACTTGTTTACTTCCAGTTTTTGGCTTTCCTGCAACACATACCAGCGAGATATCCAAGATGATGTTAAGACAAACACATCTGAAACATCTAACAATAAGACACAGTTAGAAAAAAAGCTTAAACAACCCATGTGCAGTAAACAAAACCAGAGATTGTTAAGACAAAGCCAACTAAGATAACATCTGACCTAGTTAGGAAGTCAAGTAGAGTTAGTAAACCACCTGATCGATTAATTTATAAATAAACATACATATGTAGCTACATCTATACTTCGTACTGTTTTGGTTTTGGTATTATACTTGATATGTTGATTGTTAAAATGTTTAATGTTTAGATCTTAACCATAAGTATGTCATGTTACGAATTAAGGATAATGTGAATACTTTTTTTTGAGATTTGATGACACTACTACTTACGGCGGATAACGTTGCAGTCACCATATGGACCTTAACAAATACTACGATATTAGGGGCAGGTGGAATTCCCGTCAGACAGCAGATGGAGGAGGGTCGGGGGATGCTCTTGCCTTGGTTGAGGTTTATCGCAGTTTGGTATAAAAACCTGCCGGTGTATATACAGGGATGCCAAGTGCTAAATTGACAAAAATTTCGTAACAAATAAATTTCTTTGATTGGTAAAAAATTACCTAAATTCTCGCCTTTTGAAAAATTACCTTTCTGCCGGCCATCTTGGATTCGGGCGAGACTGAACGAGATTTGTGAAATTGTGCCATCGCCGGTTTATAAACTGAGCGCTGATTGGTCTAAAGTCCTGTGTTGCGCAATAAAAGCATTCGATTTCGTCCAATCACAGGCGCTATGCGATAGCGAAATAGGTCAGAATCAAAATGGTGGTTGTTCATGTCAATTCTTTCAGAAATTTGTTAAAAAAAATTTGAAAATGCCGGTCAAAAAAGCGACCCTCGAGCCAAAAAGTATTTATCGGATTACACAACAAAGTATAGTGAAATGATGAGCTCCATGGTGTGGATGTGTCAGGTCAGGTGATGCGGTTGCTGCAAGTTGATCAGGTAGATGTTGTGACTCATACTTCAGAGTCATAAATACACCATAAAACAAGAAGAACAGGCCTTCTTATTGACTTGACTGAATATGTTTATATGTAAATATGTTTCAGATTTGTAACCAATTATTGGTAAATGAATGATGATTTTTGACGTGTTCTTTGACTTCTATGTCACATTGAATGATTGATGTGGCGTATAGATGAATAAAAGTTTAAATTCAAAAAACAAAAACATGTTATTTTATATTTTATTTCATTCATAAATGATGCATAGTCAATGAATCAATGCAAAAACATGTAAGTAGACCCCTTGTTCAACATAAATTATGAGAAAATATGCTACTATTTTTTAACAAAATGTGCTACTATTTTTTAACAAAAAATACTGTTTTTTACCCTTGATGCTACTATTTTTTATCGAAACAACTTGGCATCCCTGATATTATCCTCTCTGCCGATGATCTTGCAGAGTCTTGGTTGAACAAGTGTCCTGTACTATTGGTGTGGATTTGTACAGCTGACTGAGAGGATTTCGGGTCCAAGTGCTCTTTCAGGCGGTTTTCCAGGTTTCTGCCTGTTTCCCCTATGTACGTCTCCTTGCAGCTGGTACAAGAGATGGTGTATATAATCCCACACGTCTTCTTGGGATCGTTCTTGTCTTTGGGGCGTACTAATAGGTTCCGTATGGTATGGAAGGGCTTGTGACGAGTCACTTCTGTTAAGTCCGTGACTAAAAAGTAAGTAGTAGACTAGTGTCATCAAATCTCAACCAAATGGATATTCCTACTACTAAAAACAGTCTACATAAAGATAATGTGAATACTATTGTATGGTACAAAATTGATGTTAAGGGTATAGCATTTACAAAATGTAATATAGGGTATGTAAATGTTAGGTATTCTTTGTTATATATTATTAAATACGTAATGTCTCATTGTATTGTAATACTTGATGAATGAGTATCAAATTAAATTAATGTCTTAATTTAATTTTGTAAGAAAGAGGGATGTTATGCGGTTCGATTGGTAGTGCACCTCGTACAGCTGTGTACACTTGCGTCCAGTCATATGACATGTGGGCCTCAGCATATGTAGATTAAGGTGAAACGTACTTAATCATGAAGCATGTATGTAAGTCACGTTCTGTGATCATATGGTTCAAGGTGAACATGCAGACAAGCATGTCAGCATGTTTGGTGTCTGTGTATATAACCACCACGCACCAGTAACAATGCGTCTAGTACTATTGTCACTATGTCCGAGGTATAGAGTACACGGCAGTTTCATTATGATAGGCTGATGTAGCTATTGTCTGTTATATATATGTATGTATGTGATTGATGTATGAATGAAGAATACAAGTGAATAATAAAGACATTGGAAGCTAAAGGATAGTCATCACTCCGCAGTCGACACGTCAGGATCAGCTCCCATGTTTAACAGTGGCCGTATAGAATTCATCATTCAAAATCGGCCTCAACCAGTAATTTAATCAACAACCTATATATATAAAATGCAAAATTTTGTGGATATTGTCGCTATAGACTCCTAAACCGCACAGCCAATCACCGTGAAACTTGGGCAAATCGTTGTGTGTATTTCAGGCACGGTTTTTGGCTACTTTAAATGTGCATCGGGTGCTCCACCCCTCTATAGTTTGCATTTTATTCACATACCTCCAGAAGAGCTGAAGTAGGACGACAGAAAAAGTGTTTGCGCATGCGCACGCCGAGTTTGGTTTCGAACATGAGTTCGAAAGTTTACTAAACTTTAAAAATGGTCGCATGACAGCATTTTGGAAGAAAATGCCTTATTATATCTTTTCCCTCATAAAATTATAATTTCATCTGTTGCGGGATGAAATTAAGAATTCTTTTGGTGGTCTGCCTTTTAGCAACGACCGATATATCACGGGAGAAACGGGGCATTACGATATGCCGGGGTTTCCATTTCACGGCACCCGGGGCATCATACGGACACCGGGTTACTGCGTGGTGCATCAAATGCCAGATGATGATTACGTTTTTTCTTTTCCTTTTTTGTGTACTTCATGACGTCGGATTAAAAATACATGCGCGCATATTACCATGCCAACGGCATACTGATGTGCGTCATCAAACAAACAAACCATTGAAATTGTGGCACAAATGTGTTCTAGATTTAAGTATAATGGATATAGCAAATCAGACAAACATTATTGTTTAATAATTAGTTATCAGTTTTAGTCGATCTCAATTCAAAATGAATAGTAGAAGACATGATTTCTGAAAACCTATTTCTGGAGGTTATTTTACTTGTAAAAATTCAATGATTACTCAGAGTTATCAAGAAGGGCACAAATGATTGGAAAAATAAACACTTATGCTGAAGTCGCAAAGTTCAGTATATGTGCGACATCGATGGAGCTCGGTGGATTTGTTACCAAGTTCCCCTCATTGGCAGTAAAGTATCAGGGCTTTGATATTAGCTAGTGCCCTGGTGTCCTGGGCACATAAAATAAATTGAAGGGCACATCAAATCTTAGGCTCCAGTGTCCTGGTGAGTACGCCGTAAAAAATACAAGTTATTATATTTTAGCCAAACCCGTCAGTCATATCCACAATGTTGGTATTCCCTATGGTCAAACTTAATTGTGTAAATGAAGTTTTCATGTTGACCTGATAGTTAAATTAATTTTTATTTATTTTATTTTACTGTCTGCGGTTTAGCTAGAAATTTTCAGGGTACATAAAAATTAGATCAGGACACATGGATTTGGAACATCACCTGCCCTGCTGGGCAACTGAAAGAAAATAAATTTGTGTCGAGCCCTGTATAGGTTGGTGACTTGAATGGGCTCCGTCAGGCGACTTACCTAACACAGGGCGAGTTCCGCTGGTATTTTTCTGCCAATGTGCTAGCAGCTACTGGCCGGT
>CM032666.1:55971696-56035369 GCA_019095985.1 Streblospio benedicti | reverse complement strand
AGAGGAGATTGATGTAAAAGTATTAAAAATCACATACAGTAGAACCTCTCTGTTGAGACCACCTTTGGGATGATTGGTACGTTGTCTCAATAGACAACTGATAGAGAGGTGGTTTCTACTCTTTATACAGAGGCTCATTTTGGTAGCTTTATGGAGGGACCGTGAAAAGTGGTCTTAATATAGAGGTGGTCTCAATAGAGAGGTTGTCTTAATTTGAGGTTCTTCTGTATTCCAAATTCTGTTGGTATTATCCAATATCTAAAATTCCTTTACATTCTACACACCATAGTTTTGGAAACACATGTAATAACTAGATTCTAATGATGTCGTGCTATGAGAACTGCACCTCTTGTAGCTGTTGACGGTGGGGCACATGATGGCGGTGAGCGCCGGCACGTGGTGCAGCAGGCCGGCCAGCGCCGCGCGCCCGCGCACAGACAGCCCGCTCCCCGCCGCTGCGTCACCCCCGCCGCCGCCCCCGGCAGGATGTTGGTGTCCGTCTTGGCGTCCCACAGCGAGATGTTGAGGTGCATGGCGTTACCTGGTACACGGGGGACACACAGGGTCATAAAACGGACATCATGGATGAATAATCAGATTGATTTCTTGAAGGCAGCTGGACATGACTGTTTTCAGTCCATTGGTAGTGTAAGTAAGTAAATTTGTTAAAAAAATGAGTTGAAAGGGGATTTAGATCATTTAGCTGTGTTATTAATATCCCCTGCATATTCACCCCATCGAATCTTTTATCATCTGATGATTATATTCAATGAGATCAGAGTGCCTGGGATCGTGATAAGGAAGTCCACGAAGGAAGCCATACAGAAAGCTGTATCACAAGCTAGACCATATGCAGGTTTTGCACATGCGTTCCTACTTGATTGGATCGCTGTCAGAGCCAGAATTTCGGGGGAGGGGGTGAAAAAAGGGTGTGTGTGACAAAAAGTGGGGTATGTGGCTACGGTGGGATGCCACCTATCCGCGCTGGATCTGCCTGTGATGATGTCTACAAAATGTGCTATAATAGGCAAACTATTATTGATAAAAGATTGAGTTCAAAACATGGTATTCATTTTTTATGACATTGGCCTCATAAATAACTTAAAATAGATTATTTGTCTCGTATAAGCATTCTTGTCGCTGAATAGGTTTACGCTGTTTATATGCATGCTATTTATACAACGTGTAAGTCAAAGCGAGTGTGTGTAATTAACGATGGCGTGACAACAGACAACAGCCCGCATACATCAGCCATGTTTGTCTGGAACCTGATAATTTCACATATTACATCATACCAATGTGTTACCAGGTATAATAAATTATGTACAGTCAAATATGTACCGTATATAATCGCTTGTTCAGACATTGTTCCATATCACTTGACCGTATCTTGGGTGATCTGCATAACAGACCTGTGACGTTTCTAGCCGACAACTTGAAGGAACAGCCTAACTCTTACAATCATATTTTCTTCTTATTATTCTATTATCATTTCCCTTAAACTGTTTGGGTGAAAATGTATTCACAATACAAATCTTCGTTGACTGGTCGAGTACCGCCAGAGTTTGGAAGTGCCATGAGAAATGAAGAATTCAATTTGCAGCCTGGCGTGGCATTTTGTAATCAAGGATCGTATGGATATGTGCCTAAACGAGTTGCCGAAGAAAAACGAAGGTAAGAGTGGTTTATGTAAATTTTGTATTAAAAAAAGACAACATTGAATGAGCGCATCATGTTGACTTTTATATATCTAAAACAGTGTTTTATTTTGTTTTGCTTTAGAATGGAAGATGAAATGGAGTCAGATTTTGAATCATGGACTATTTTCGACAGAAGCAGCGCTTATGAAGAAGCTAGACTGAGTGCCGCCCAGTTTCTGGGTGCTGATGTGGGCAACCTCGCTTTGGAAGAGAACGCAACGAGAAGTAAAAATCAGTTTAGTTTGTTTGGTTTCTAGTTTTTTTTTTTAAATTTAGAAACAAAACAAACTAGTTTAAACCATTCATGAAATCGTATGTTCCTGGTGAGTTGCAATACAAGTAATAGACTACTGTTTTTACAAGGTATCAATAACGTGATGACCAGCATTACGTGGAGCTCTGGGGACGTGATACTTCTGAACAGTGTGGAATACGGGGCCAACGTTAGCCTCGTGGACCGGATAATTGAAAGACACGAAGGTAATGCGAGTACTTTGTTAATGGTGAGTATGCATGTTCTCATTATTTCAATTACAACAGTTGACAATATAACAGATATCCGTTGTATATCATAATAAGCAGTGCTGAACTCTAGCTGGGCTGGCGTGTGTCGGGGCCGCAGCGTGTGTCCATGATAATGTGTGAGTTTGTATGTGTGGTTTCTTTCCAGAAATCTTTGGCTTCATTACCCTCCCTTTCTTAAATTCCAGGAGTGAGTAAACAGGTTATTCCCATACCTACTGAAATCGAGAGTGAAGAGCAAATCATTCAGCTCTATCAGGATGCATTACAGGGAAATGCCAACATCAGACTGGTCATGATAGGTGAGGACATTTTTTCTAGCCAAAGATAAGAAATCTGCTGTTTCAATGTGGCATAATCAACAGTACACACATATGATTTTTTTCACCATCTCAATTCTCAGAAGCCTGCATTATGATCCTTAGAGCAAATCCCATCTGTGCCATTCTGCTCTTGTGGTTAACAGAACAGAATCTGATGTGATGTGTATAGACCCCTGGTAAAGCAGGATGAGAAGTCTGTGACTTTTGCAGACCACATCGCCAGTGTGCCAGCGGCCGTGTTCCCCGTGAAGGAGCTGGTTGCGTTGTGTCATCAGTACAGTGCGCTGGTTCTCGTAGACGGCGCGCACTGTCCCGGGCAGCTGGACCTCAACCTCGAGGAACTGGGAGCAGACTTCTATATTGGTACACATAAACCCACGCCATTTTTACAAGCTGTTTACTTTCCCAAAATTACGAATGCATGTAAGAATCTTTTAACAATAATATTGTTCTCAACAAAAGATGCATTACTAAATCATTCAGTAAACGTTTTAAAGAACCTCTGTGCACGAGCTACCCCAACATTGTACATAGATGGACAAGTGAAATAGCCGAATCTTACGATACACATACAGCTTTATATGAGTTTTCATTGATAGAGCAAATATCCATATGGAAATGATGGTGTTAACTATGACCATTTTGTACCGTGAAAGGTTTAACACGTGGAGCTCATGGTCCCACACCTCAGCTCCTAACCCCCCTGTCAGAGTCCGTAAAAAAGATGAAAAATTGGGAAATTAACCCTTTCAATGAAAAATAGGGGCGACGGCTCCGGCGCTGCAGCCCCAGCCAGCGGACTCCCATCACCACCCGCTACCTCCGTGTCAACGCCGCGAGCAAAAATTGCACGGACTCCCTCCACTTCTCTGGAGAAGTAGATTTTTCACACCGCGTAAAAGCTCCGCGGGCGGGGGGATTATTGATTAAATTTTCTTTGATCTTTTTGAGTTCGCTGGTCTCCGCACGAAGCCGCATTTGGCACCAACGGAGTCCATCTGCCTCCGTAGGACGTAAAATGAACGCCGTTCACCTCCGCTGTACGCCGCTGTATGTCGCAAGAGCTCTCCGCGCCAAGAATGGTGCGGACTCTGTCTGCCTCTGTGCTCACATCGCAGTCGACGTCTGCCCTGCGGTGCATATTTAAACAATTTCACCTGCGGCGTCACTTCTACTCCGCCAGGAATGAACATTTTCTCTTGATTTTTTTAGCCTTAGCCCTTGGACGATGTTCGCACGCATTGGGCACGCGGACTCCGCTTTCCGCGTGCTCACTCTGACAGGGGGGTAAGCCTGCTCCTAAGTATTCTACGAAGAATAATATGTACGTAAGTGTGGTTGTGGTGTTGGAAACCTTTCACAGTACAAGTTGCACTGTGTCTTCTGCAGGGAACCTCCACAAGTGGAGCTACAGTTTCCGTGGCTGCGCGGTGTTGCACGTGGCGCCCCAGCATCACGACATGGTCACGCCCATCATTACTACAGTCTACTACGGTGATCCGTTTCCCGAGAACCACCAGTTTCAGGGAACCAACATGCCCACGCACCTACTCAGTGCTACTGCCGCAGTGGAATTCTATAATTGGATAGGAGGAAGTGTAAGTTCTACACGTAATTGATAGGTTCATAAAGAACTCATGTTCATTCTTAGCTGATGCTGCTGCTGCCACCGCTGCTGCTGCTGCTATTACTGCTGTTGCTATTGTCGCTGTTGCTGTTGCTGTTGCTGCTGCTGCCGCCGCTGCTGCTGCTGCTGCTGCGGCTGCGGCTGCTGCTGCTGCTGTTGTTGTTGTTGCTACTGCTGCTGCGGGTGCTGCTATTTTTGCTGCTGCTGATTCTTCTACTGCCTACTTCTAAATGTTACTGTTCACATCAACTATCTCCGGCCTCTTTCTCTTATCTGAGAATGCACAAAGCCAACATTGTGCATAGTTGCGCGGAGCGGAGCATAGATAGTACAGAGTCAAGTCCAATCAAAGTACTTTGCATGTGTACTTCAGTCTAAGTGCGAGGGCATTGGTGTTTGTCTCCAAAGTTCTTGTGTCCAAGTCCAAGTACTTTGTTCTTCAGTCCAAGTACCAGGTAGTCAGGTACAATGGAGGGATGTTTAACAAAATATGAGATTAAGACTAAAATTGTACATTTTGTTATCACAACTCAAATTCCGATAACATATGTTCGAAAGTGTAACCATAAAACTGAAATGAGAAACACATACAATTTTTGTTCATAGCATACTTATCAGGGAGTAGAATGAGCACCATGCAAATGTTGACCTTAATTATAACATAATTGGGCAAACTTCATGAATTTCTATTACTTTTCTCGTGTACTGATTGGTTGAACACTAAATGTGACAAATTGTGCAACATTTTGTAGATCCTTTAGGAAACTTGTCAAGTGGAGACGTACAATTCCGTCATATTTGGAGGGAAATAGACAAAATCAGGTTCGTTGTGCAACATGAATTATTTTATCATCTGAGTGGTACGCCCCGTACCACGGAGAGCCTGAAAGCCGTGGCTCATGCGCAGCAAGAACTCACCTGATAAAATAATTCATGTTACACAACAAACCTGGTTTGTATTGTCATTCTTTTTAAAACAATTACAAAACTGTTCTTAAAAAGTGAAAAAAAAAAATAGTCGGCTGTGTACATGTATGATGACCATAGTTTCACCCCGGTTCGAACAGGGGTGAACCCTTTCCGGGTTATCGCATACTTGTGGATCATGATAACCAAGGAAATTATGTGAAAAAGAATGATAAATATAAAAATAAAACATAGTACTTGAAAGTTGTACTTGCAAAGTACCAAGTCCAAGTACATCAGAGTGTTGTACTTTCAACCACCGTCCTTGAGGAACAATTCTAATTTACATGTCATGTTTTTTAAAGGAAGCTATACGGGCTTATGTGACTCCTCTTCTGTCTGCTGCTGTGGATACTATAATACAAGAAGTTGGTGCCTCACGATATCCAATTCCTTCTTCAATGGAGTGTCCTTTCCTGAGAAATGTGCGTCTCCCACCCATTGAAGGCTTTGACGGGGTAAGAACATGTGGTGGTTCGGCTTTACAGAGTAGGCCCATAGATAGCAAAATCCTGCCCACGAGCGTTTTGAAATAGGTGTCTATATTGATGTGAGTGTGCGTCAAGACAATCTCCAAGAACAGATAACCTATACGCTACTATCATTTTTACGGTACCAAACATTTTTTTAAAGAGATCGCTTCACCGCTGAGTCCATTTTAAGCCAGTCGGCAACGGTGCACCGTACATGGAAACTTTACAGTCATTGGTTAGGCCTAAGCACGTTGCTTCAACTAATAGTCGCTGTTGGAGAAATTGTTTCTTGTTGGTTGTTATAAAGCGATGTTGGGATCTAGTGGCATGATGTGTGCATTTTTAGTACAACTACACGATATTTTCACTGTTATATACTGAGCAGACCTATGCCACATGAACTGTTAGTTGGATTACATAGCTGTTGTTGACACTACAATATTAGTAACACACCCAGCATGCAATAACATGTAATGTTTTGGTCCACAAAATTTCCCTCCTTTATTTCGTTTGTCAAAACAACATTTATGTAGCTTGAAGCCGATATCGTTTTTGCATGAATATAAATGTTAGACAATTGGTCCACAAAATCAGCAATACCCAACTTCGCAAAACTCGCCCAACACTGACCGACAACAAAGGAAAAAAGTGCTGCCAAAATGTCCTGCACTTAAAGTACACCCACCACCTCCTTCACTCTGCAGAGATTGTGTATATATATATAATAATGTTTTAATATCTTCATCAGGTTCAAACACGAGACGTAACGATATACACGCGCCAAAGGTACAACGTATGGACTAAGTTCTTCCGCAGGTGAGTTCATAATTAATTGTATACTGTCACAAGATCAGTGTGCACCCTGCACGGTAGCAGTGGATACTTCCCTATGTGATCCTTTTTTCTTTTTTTTTTTTTGTCTTCTTTTTTGTATGCGTGGGTGGGTTTTTCATATCTATATGCCAAATAACACTGTGGTGCTATACCAGTTCATATAGAAAGTATCACGTTTTCATTTGGTAAAATCAATTAGGAAACTCTTGATTAGTTTTTAACTTTGATCCCGTTAAATAAAGGAAAGTATTTCAAGCACGCGGTTTTCCAGGCCTGAGAGCGAAGACCTGTACATTCGGGTGTCTGGCGGCGTCTACTGCACGGCCCAGGACTACCAGGAGCTGGCGGACGCGCTCAAAGACATGGTGGAAAATGGAGTTGACCCGCAACTAATGAAATCCATCCAAGAGAAGGCGTACAAAAGTATATAAAATGTTCAGCTGATTGATGTTGAACGTATCGGTGTTAACAAGAATACCGCCTGCCTTCACTCGCCATACAATTATATAGACAGTCAACCTGCATTAGTATTGTGTTGTGTTTATTGAGAGCCTTCCGATAGAAAAGTTTACATTACAATGATTTAATTTATGAGATAGTAAGTAAAAAATATATACAGTAATTAGCACTTGAATAATGGAATAAGTTTCCTATGTCCATAAAACAATCCAAGACAATTACTATTTTTAAATCTCAATTAAAGCACCATTTGTTTAAGGATGTATATGAGCACACATGAACATTGTTTTTTGGAATTCGCACTTTAAAAATATAATTGTATTGTTCTATGACTTGTACATAAATGCATTAAATATTTTCGAAGTTTGAATTGCTCCAAACTTTTCATTGGTTCAAATTGCTCGAAAATTGTTTAAAATGTTAGAAATACGTCCCGAAAGTTCAAAGATTCCAATTGTGTTCCTTTACTGATAATATCAATGTTACGTGAGTCGCTATAGGCACGTTGCATTTATGCCATACAAGTGATTTACGGTACGAGCCCACAGACTCACCAGCAGGGTCTGCACTTCACTGAAACGTGCACAGACCCTGTTACTGGGTCTAGACGGGGCCACGTTCTGAAACAATCACTTTACATCGCCATTCTGGCCATCAGACGAGACACAGTGCGGGTCTGCGAGACTCATAGACAAAAGTATAACTTAGCTCAACTGTATCTCCAATGACATGTGTCATTGTGGTGTAAAGAATGAAACTACTGAACGTAACTTATTAAAATATCCAAGCTATCCAGCTAAAAGACATTAGGTGATACAGACTTTGACCAGAGAGCACTGTACAAAAGTATCCAGACAACTAGTGGACTATTTCTGAAGGGGCAGAAGCGACGTAGACAATGAAACAATGCTTTTTAAATTGGTGTGAAGATGTGTTATCAATGTCTCCTCCCCCCAAAAAAGTGTTCACTTACCCAGTTTGAGCGGTGTCCTGTACGGCATGAAGGTGGCGCGCATCCCTCGCCGCAGCGCCAGGGTCTACAGCACACAATACACGGTCACAACACGGGGTCGTACGGGTCGCATGGAGCTCACGGCTCAGGTCACACGGACCCACACGGTGCATGTCACACAGGGTTTGTACGGGTGTCACAATATAGCAGATATAGTCCCATTCTCAATGCAAACAAGACATATCTCTTGTCTGTGCAAGTTATTTTGTACAGAGCTGATTTATTATGTCAAATGAAAAACTCCTGTCATTTACCACGCCAAAACTGCGTTTCACCCACACCAAGGTCAACCACACACGCCAAATCTTGGAACAGATTGCATGGCGTGTATTCATTATGATGTTTTTAAACCAATAAAAGTTGGTACAGTAACAGCTCTTTCAATGTAATTAACTAAATTTGAAATTTAGAGCAATACCATTACCAACAAATGTGAACATTCAAATGGAATCAAATCAGATCAGAGGTTGCGAATTTATATATTATGGTGGCATACAGATTAGATCAATCGATTGAAATTGACATCGCCCAAACTCTTGTGACAGGCCATGATAAATGTTGCACTGGTATCGGTGGGCATATTAGGACTTTACTAGAAGTAATGGTATTGACTATACACATATGAGCTGTCACCACCCCTGTGGTGATTTATGACGCTATCAAAGCTTCATCATTATACTCATCCTGAATAACACTTTTCAGTACACGTAGGATTTTTCTGAGTAGTTAAACCACAAATCTAATTGCAGCTATAGTGTCAATGTTGAAAATATGAAAACCAGACCATCAAATATCCAATTGATAATACCAAACCAATTGCAAATATCCGCCTTATCAAACCTAATCAAAGCAAACAATTACACCACTATAGATAGCCGTCTTTACCTTGATCATGAACTTGGTGAACATGTGTTTGTCGGCTGCCTGAAGCGCGTTGTCGTACGCGAAGTTGATCTCGAACTGGTTGGGGCGGCCCTCCTTGGACGCCTGACGCACAGAAGGGAAACATTACATTATATGGGTGCTCATTTTTATCCATCAAATACTAACAAATATAACAAAGTTTTTAATTGAATGAAAACAATGAGATATATTTTTACACATCCACGAAATGTTACTAGGTACATGTATTATGACTGAAAACGAGTCAACTGAGACTAATATTGTTTTCCACACAGCCTCAGCGGTCACGATGTTCATCCCCTGTTTGTTTTTAATGTCCGGTAAGAGGTAAAAGATGATTTTGCACTGTAGAAACATGTCTGTGGTGAGATAATGGCCCAAAGGACAATGGTTTCGACAGTGAAATTTAGTTGCAACAAAATTCGAGATTATGTGGTCGCTGCTTAAACATACTGCTCCCATCGCACGGTTACTCTTAGAAAAAGTTGCCCTGACAACCCGGATCTGGCCAGCACTGTCGCCTCCTACCTGAGTGGGCTTCCAGCCGAGTCCGTCCAGACAGTCAACAATCTCCTTGAGGAAGTCCATGTGCTTGACGAGCATGTACGGGTTGTTGATGCCCACAAACTCCTTGTGGTCGTGTTTGTCCACGCCATCGCCGTTGTCATCCACCAGCTCAAACTCCACTGTCAAGTAACAGGAATTAGTGTGTTCGTGCTAATGGCATAGAGTCAAGCATCATCACAATGTGGACCATAAAATTAGTTGAGAATCAATAAATAGTATGGAATTGTTAAAATGGATGAATATAAGCCAAAGTTTGCATTCAAGAAGATATCTTGACATATACATTGACATGTTCATGTCATTTCTGAGATTATCAGATAAGAAACCAAATGCACAATTAGAACAACCTTCATTACTTGTGCACAATACATTGCACAGACTGAGGTATTCAGGAGGTCGCCTTACATTCCACGGCTGCTTTGCACGTGAGGTTCTGCGCGGCCGCCTTGTCAATGACGGCCTTGAGCGCCTGGCGCGGACACTGGGCGAACGGCTCCCCCAGCAGGTACAGGTCGCTGCAACCAGTCATCATCACATCACAAATCAGAGAGGGTTTTAAGTATCTACCCGATCTTGATACACACCATCTTCAAGTCCTATCATAAAGGCCGGGGGCAGCAAGATTCCCATTTAACACTGACCTAGTATCTTGAATATATGAAACCTATTTTTATCTGAAGTTTTATTAGCCGGCCAGTCACACTTTATGCCCATACAGTATCAACTGAACTAAACACCCGGGGCTATATAAAGAAGTGAACTATTGATATAGTTTTGCGGGGGTCTTTCTATGAAGCTGTTGTTTAAATAATGTTCAAGTTCTGTATTTAGAGATTACATTTGGAGTTTTGATTAAAAAAATAAAAATGCTGCCCAAAACAATGGCTTTTAATATGAAGGTTCGACTCCGAAAACATTTAGCACATCATACATTAGCACATCATACACTTGTTTTCTAATGGAAATATTAGGGTACGATCATAGTACCATATTCGGCCGCTAGGTAATATAGTCTCGATCAACCAGACGCTATGATGGCATAAACTTGGAAGTGATTTAGTCTCTATCAATGTTTGTCTCCCAGAATACATTGTAAAACACGAAAAAGTCATATTTGGTTCGTTTGTCTAAATAACTCTCCAATTCATAGATAAGAAGACTCATGTATATGGACAAGCTGACTTGACGCACCAGGGCATCCACGCCACCTCGGGGTCCCACGGCAGCTGCACGAGCATGGAAGTATCTGGCACGGCCTTCAGCTTCTGTGCGTCCGGGCCCAGGGCAAACCTGCCAACAGACAGTGAGGCGGCGTGTCAGGAAATCCCATGGTTACATCTATTGCTAAATCATTATTTTTTTTTGATGAGGGGGCTCCTTGACTGAACTTTGAAAAGAAATAATTAACATAAAAGAAGTGAACATTTGTTCTAGACATTCATTTATATAGTTATTTATCAAACTGTTATATTATGAAAAGTGTCACCAGGGGTACCAACTAGAATTTGAAGTTAGTTTATACAATTAATGTTCTATTGTTTGAAAAGGAACATCAAGAGGCGAGCTTTAACATATTTAGTAGGTTATAATTCTAAAACTTTATTCTATAAAACTAAAACCAAAAAACCAAAAGTCTTTTGAATGAGACTTAGTGTTGTAAGCTGACTAGATAGAATTTTTAATAGTTCATGGTAACCAGTTTGGCTGGATTATCATTGGTGTGCATTGTGGATACTTTTTTATTTGATTTAATTTGGTTTGTTTTGTCACTGTGATATGGTTTTCCAAACAATACGAGTAGCATATTAGTAGATGATGTACAGGCCTATCAATCACCTTAGCAAATACTAAACAAAGTCTGACATAATCTTTATGATAATGCAACTTAACTGGCCAAGCAAATCCAATCATAATCCAGACAATCAAAAACAACTTCCTGATTAAGCTACTGCAGAATGAAGCTATGGAATATACGTGAAAATATTTAATTGTAATTGCATAGGGCTGTGTCAGTTTATTTCCATAATGGAAGGTGATAATTCTGATAAAGTATATACTACAGCATAAATAAAAAATAAAACGGATAACCTGGCTTCCAGTTCTCTGTGCCTATCAGATAGTAGTATTGTGTATGGTATAGTGTTTGTAAATCATAGTATACGTATCACACACACCCTCCCATGATGCTGAGGCCCATGGTTGGGGCTAGCTCCCGACTGACTTCACTAGCAAAGGATATGATCCAGACAAGGTCCAGTGAATATTAGAATTACGACTTGTGGAGTGGAATGGTAAATATGGTATACCCCATATAGGTCTGTTCACTGACAGACCATCTTTTGTAAAGGAGAAGATGGCAGAGCATCTAGGGGTGGGGGGGGGGGGGGTGTTGTTATAAAGGGTCAAGAAATCCCACATCCCTAATTTTTATGGCCTTAATTCCCACATCCCACAAACGTTATGGCGTTTTTCCAGATCCCACTTCTTGAAATCCCACATCCCTCTATTTTCGACCTTTTTTTCCCACATCCCAATTCCGTAGAAATCCTCGCCATTTATGCATCTGGCCTTGTCCCGCCACTCACCCGTGCATGCCGAGCACGTCGGTGCCGTGCGTCTGGAAGTCGTCTGCCTGCGCGCGCGGCACGAGCACGGCGCGCATGTCGCGGTCGTATGCGCTGTGCGCTGCCATCACGTGCCGCACGCCCAGCGCCGAGAGCCGCGCGGACAGAGCGGCAGCAGCAGGACCCGCGCTGTCACCCATCTGTGGCGTGCAATGACGACAGTGTAAAAGTATTGTTTTAGAAAACAGTCCAGTCTACACCTGAGTCCTGCACTGGGCCCTCAGACTGCGGAGCCCCACATTTGTACCTGCAAATTTGCAGGCTGCAGGCTGAATGGTCACTTTTACTGCGTGTGTGGGTGCGGGTGGGGTTTTTAATCCTCAAAATGTTTTGCATCCCAGGCTCTTTGTTGTCTTAAAATAATAAACAGACCCTGCAAAAGAACTCGAATGTTCTACTTTTTACCATTTTCCAGCATCCTTTTCAACTTTACAGATTATAATCGTATGTGTGTCTCTTCCGTTAAAAAGATGCATTTATTCAATGTTGTAAACAGAATCATCATTGACTCAATAGTCTTTTTAGTCATTTTAGTCATAGCTTATTAGAATATGATCAAAGTGAATTACTTAACAATGCACACGAGATCATACACACACCTTTTCTTTACAGAAATTGCCTGAGAAGCATCCCGTGCGGGTTTAATGTTGGGCGGGTGTGGGGCGGTGGGTGCAAACTTATTATCTGTGCAGGGCTTTGGTCCAGACCCCGGGTCTTTGCAGATATGTTTTAGTGAAGTGAGTTGGTGGGTGCCTGGCACATACAACTTAGAAAAACTCATTTTTATCGAAGCCGTAAGGAGGGTAGAATACTTGGTATGTCCAATATATTCAAAATATCTGCCTGCAATTATCGCTATTCGCATTTCCTTGGGACTCAAATATGGTATTATGTATTCCTATAAAAACCAACTACAATTCTGTAACCAATTGAAGAAACATTTAGAATATACAAATAACTCTCAACTACTGTATTGACATATTTATATACAAATAAAGAGTTACAACAATGAAAGGATTATTGTACAAATGGATCTGACCAAATGTAATCAATGCACCGATTATAGCAAGTTTCGTGACAAGTTCACACTCATCTATTCTATCAACTATGTCGAGCATGGTTTGATAAACTGTAAGTTGATGTAGTGGAAAGTGCTTTTAAACCATCAACTTTATCGTGTTTTCATCAATAACTAAAAGTAACTGTAGGATACACATGTAAACATCGCGGTAACAACTGAATGACATCATCGAACTTTTATTTTACAAACGTAGGATTGCACAGCTTATATTTATTAGCAACCATAGGTACCAGGCATAGATTTATCTTACTTATCCCTAGCAGTACCAAATGATATTTTGGAATTACAAACAATAGCATTCACATAAGATATAACTTATTATTGGTGTGTGTGTCTGACTATGTGCGTGTGAGTCTGTTTGGCTGTGAACAGGTTGGTGAGGATGAGTGTGTAAGTGTTAGTGATTTGTTCATAATAGTCATGTACTTCTTTTGATGTTATATTCAAAATAATATAAAGTTAGGAAGAAGAGTAATCCTACTTCAAACATTAAAATGTGCTCTGAATATATATCATCTTAGTGCTATTTTTATTATTATGTAAACATTCAAAAATAATAATCTCTGTTAATGATAGCTAATGATCACAATAGATTACAATGAGTGTAATAATTCACGTGTAAAATGAAAATACAGGTAACTATGCAAACTATGTAGGAAATATTAATTTTGCAGATATATAAAATGTGATTTTTAAAGATGCTAGTCATCTTTTTAGTTCACATTGCCTGAGGCTTTATTAAATAACACGTAAAAAACAATTTCTTGCAGAGCTAGAGTATTATCAAAAAGTGAACAACATATTTTTAAGTACGAGTACGCGTACATAAATTCAGTGAACAACTTATTAGAATAACTGAATGGTGACTTACATTTCTTGTCTATCCTGTTGGTTGTGAGAAAAGTTCATTAATAAAAGATATAAACTAGCTAGCGTGTATAATAGGACCGTGAATAATGCCCATGGACATTTAGTTTTCTAAGTCACAAGTCGCCTGAGGAAGGTCAGTAGATGGGCACCTTCTATGCCGCAGCCACATCTAAGGGCTTGGTTATTTTAAGCTAGGGGCACAACTGGCCTTGCAGACATTCTAGTCGTGCGGGCTTTTCATGTCTGCGGCGTGTGCAGCGTTTTCCTCATTCAGTGACAATCATAAAGGCATGGACACATGCCGCACTGGCTAGGTACTTTATGAGTACGTCGTCGGCAGTGAGAATCATTCCACTCACTGTGTGATAGCTACAGCAGGGTATTCGTACGTTTATGGTACGTATTGTCTATGTACTGGGAACGCACTGTTCCTGGCAGTACACTGGCCTAGGTATTAGGCATCGACCATTTGATCTCAGGGGGGGTGGGGGGGGGGGCAGCAAAAATATTGAAAAAATAAGACTGACAATTGGTGAAAAAAATAATAAGGTTTTATTTGGCTAGAAATAAAATAATTGTCAAATATGGATTTAAACAGCTTTATACAGCTTAAAAAATAATTGAGGTTCAGTAATCTAAGAAAAAAAGAATTAGATGTCAAATTTCATGAAAAAAAAATAAATAATTGAGGCTATGGTGAAAATAGCTGCCCCCCCCCGAGATCAAATGGTCGATGCCTTAGGGTTTTACTAACATTTGATTTTCTCTCTTATTATTATTACTTTAATGATAAGAAATATGTGAAAATTGATTAATCAACCCATATAACATCATAGGTCAGCAAAGATAGTCACCATTTGTTCCTAATGGTTGATATCCACAAAATGTCGTATAGAAATGATTATAAAAGGTTAATTTCAAAACATATTATTCTTCATAGAAAATTGATTATTTTTTCTTATAACATTTCTTGTCCATAATAACTCGTCTCTAGTATCTGTAATAGATTGATTTACTTCATGCGGAAAATAAACGGACAAGAGAAATTAGAAAGCAGATATTATTTTTCTACACCAATGCTACATAAAATAGATTTTGCATTTTTAGAATGATCAGTAAATGTCAAGGATTGTGCGCATCTACGCCTGACCAAGCATGACAGTTGGCAAGCCTTTCTTTGATAGGTATTTTGATATAGTAATTGGTGTCAACGTTTGAAGAATTCCTCTACAATTCACTACGAACATAATTATATGCAACCGACTCAATAGACTAGAAATAGTAAGGAAGCCAGTAATGATTTTGAAATATAGTATTAGTAAAAAAAAAGTAGTTTTTTTTCCCCGCAAAATGAATAAATAGAATATAAATTCAAATCTATAATGAACTTTTAGTCTTACAAACATAATAACTAATTAGAGTTATAAATGACAATACAACACGTGTGTATAACGCGCGTGATTGTGTAGTACATAGATGAGAGTGGTCACGGTATTGCTCCCACTTTTCTTCGAAATGTAAAAAAAATCAATTTAGTTTGTATCTTCATAATTTTCTAGCAGGGGCTAGACAACTGCTGTACAACTTCAAACATCTCAAACCCGCCCCAAAAAGCTTGATTTGTGTTTGTGTAGGTTGTGGTGGTAACAGGACATGGTTGGGGGTAACTGGACATTTGAAATATATCTACTATTATAAATGTCAGGTTTTAAAAATGAACTTTAAAAAGGATTATATTTCTTATTCCAGGTTTAATACTTAAAAAACAATTAGTGTTAAAAAATATTGGTATTTCAGAATGTGTAAAAGTGAGAGTAAGCAAATGTCCAGTTGGCGGGAATAACACATGTCCACCAGATGGTGGGGGTAACCGGACATTTTATTTTTGTTGAAATGGTCATATGATGTATGTGAAATATAAAGAAGGATTGATTTAAAAGTATTTTTTCGCAGTGTCAGTGCTATACAACTCACACCTCAAACCCGCCATCAAAATCTTTTGATCACACTGCTTTGAAATTACATGAAAAAATAATAATATACAATTGCTGTCAATATATGCGTAGTTATTGCGTCGCTTCAGCAGCTGAAGTGCAAGCTTTGTGATCACTTTGTTTCTAATTATGTATGTATGTATGTATGTATGTATGTATGTATGTATGTATGTATGTATGTATGTATGTATGTATGTATGTATGTATGTATGTATGTATGTATGTATGTATGTATGTATGTATGTATGTATGTATGTATGTATGTATGTATGTATGTATGTATGTATGTATGTATGTATGTATGTATGTATGTATGTATGTATGTATGTATGTATGCATGTATGTATGTATGTATGTATGTATGTATGTATGTATGTATGTATGTATGTATGTATGTATGTATGTATGTATGTATGTATGTATGTATGTATGTATGTATGCATGTATGTATGTCTCCGGACAAGCTAGAGCTTTTACTGATGAACCAATTTTGTTCAAACTTTACACAACTATGAGGCGACACCGAAGTGATTCGATTTTGGGCTCTCTGCCAATTAAATTTTGCTTTCTAGAAGGCCATTTATGACATTTTACTGGTATTCAATGTACTTAAGCCAACAAGAATCAATATTCAACCCAGCAGCAAAGTTATGTCTATATAGTGTGGTTTGCTGTTTGCTGCTACGTAGCAGGTGCAAATATTGATTTATAGACAATGGCTAATTGTTACTGATAACATACATTGTAATTGTGTACTTCTAATTAGGATTTCATTAACATTTTAGTCATCATCTGGGTATGAATGAATATTAACAATAACACATACTTTTATTTTTAATTGTTCACTGTACTTACATGCATAGCTTTGAAACTATTATTGATTTTTATGCAACACACAGAGCAATGTGTTTTGCTGAATATTGATCATTGCTGTAAATTATTCTGAGTTTTTCTCCTCAAATTCATAAAGTTCTTAATTGTAAATTCTATCATTCCGTGCAAAAATCACCGCCAATAACCCACGCTGATTGGTCAATCAGCGTGCTCAATTTTGCGATGGAAAACACGCTCCAGAGCGCGCGGAGACCACTACTACGGCGCTAGTCTAAACTCCTCACAATATCAATACAGCCGCTGACGTCGCAAGGCATGTCCAGTGTAGCGGAGAGCAGAAGTTTAGACTAGCGCCGTAGAAGTGGTCTCCGCACGCTCTATTTTGGCAAAATTGACTCGCAATGAGAACGTTATAATATGATTTATTTTAAAATAAAATGGATTTTAGTCATGATAGAATGGTGATTGACCACGAGATTGTCGTGTCAATCACAAAATTGAGCATGCTGACGTCAGCATGCTCAATTTTGCGATTGACATTCCAATCTCGTGGTCAATTCCTACAGTATACATCATTTTAATGTATATCTTAATTGCCCATAAGTCAACGTTGTTCTAGCGACACCGTGTTTGTTGAACACTTCTGATCTAGTTTGACTTGAATTTGAGTTGTCACATACACGTACATATGCTATTTACATCATCAGTTCAATTATATAAGGGTATGTTTTATCTCTGCGCTCACTAGGGCAGGCAAAGACAACACAAGTTTATTTTGATTCCTATGTAATGATTCTTTTATTGAATCGAGAGAACTATAGGCTGGCAATTTAATAATTGATCATTGGTACCAGGGCCACATATTTTAATTCCAATAACTATCTGTATTCCAGCTGAATAGCATCACCACATATCATGATGCATTAAGATAGTAATGACGATAGTGGCAGTAAAATTAGTGCTTCTCTATACAGCCGTTGATCGCATTTGGTGTTAAGACATATCTTTCTGCGTGCATCTGTTATCTTTAAGATCTTTCATCTTAGATAGCGAATAAAATATATCTTAATTAGTTTAAAGATGACACTGATGATCTGTGCATTCACGGCTGTGGATGAAACTCTCGACAAGAAATCATTCGATTGAAGAGTTAATGCAAAATTTGCTATGACAAATGGTGAGTGCGTGCTATTCGGAATAACTTATCCCTGCTCCTGAAGAACGGTACTTAATACTGTGTGTACCAGTGTACCTGTTGTGTGTTAGGATCGCACCATGGGCATCGCGTCCACGCTGTTTCTGGTGGCGACCATGCTCGCCGCCGTGTTTGGAGCAGCCAGACACCAGGATAACCTGGACCCCGGCCTGGCCATGACACCTGCGGGGCTAGAAGAGCTCCAGCATGAGCATAACATGGCCACATGCAGGGCCATGTTTCAGATGTTTCAGAATGCAGACGACCAATGGGCCCAGTTGTTCGGCGGGCCACCCAAGAACCACACGGAATACTTCCCCTCAGGCAGAGGAAAAGGGAAGGGGAAAGGAAAAGGAAAAGGAAAAGGAAAAGAAAGAGGAAGAGGAAATAGAGAAGCAGGTAAGAATGCATAAAACACATAAAGGACCATTCAGTATTTGTGACAGGGTAGGGTAGGAGGATTTTCCAAAATTGCTGTGAAAAAATTAATAGCCCCCCTCAAACCTCTGTGAAAAAATTGGTAACCCCCCCCCCCTCAATTTCATGTGACAAAAATTGATGACCCCACCACCCCCACCCACCCGACCCCCAGCATTTAACGCATTCATTGTCAGTTAGCTAAAATCCTAATTGATGGATATCCATAATATAAAAAACAGTAACTTTTAGTACAGAATCTCTAAAAAAATATGGGTAAATTTTATGTGAAATAAATTGATAGCCCCCCCCCCCCCTCAAAAGTGTGTGAAAAAATTGATAGCCCCCCTCCAAACATTGTGACAAAAGTTCATGGCCCGTCCTAAAATCCTCCTACCCCACCCTGTCATAAATACTGAATGGTCCCTAATCATGTTTTCTACAGTCGTGTTGCACTAGTTTCATAATCTTGCCAAACCCCCAAATAACTTACAGGGTATATATGTGTTTCCCAGTGTTTGCGGATACATTTTCAAGCTTCTCTCTTTCTCTCATCTTGTTAGCAAGCATATTTCTACAAACAATACACATAGCTGAAGAAAGGTTTTACAATAAATGGCCCTGGCAGGATTCGAACTCATGGCATCAAAGTTGTGAGACCAGAATGATACCATCATCCAAGGCAGTAAGCTGTTCAAAGGTTACACGGCTGAACCTTGTCTCTGTAACCCCCAGCTTACATACCAAGTATGTAAGCTGGGCCAGGGCCACTTGATATAGTCAAATGGAAGCTTAGGGTTGTAAAACCTGTCTTCAGCTATGTCTATCGTTGGTAGAAATATGCTTGCTAAAAAGATGTGTGAGAGAGAAGCTTGAAAATGTGTCCGCAAGCACTGGGAAACACATATATATCACACCATAGCACTAAAAATTCTAATAAGACGTACCCAAAATTTCGTCCTCAGGTGGGATTCGAAACCACGACCTCTAGGTTGAGATTATAACTAACCAAGTATTAAAGGGGTTACAGAGACAACGGTTCAGCCGCTGCTTGGGATGATTGTATCATTCTGGTCTCACAACCTTGGGGTCATGAGTTCGAGTCCCACCAGGGCCATTTGATATAATCAAATGGAAGCTTAGGGTTGTAAAACCTGTCATCAGCTATGTCTATCGTTGGTAGAAATATGCTTGCTAAAAGATGTGTGAGAGAGAAACTTACAGGGTGTGGTTCATGAACGACCTTGCGGTAGTAGCAGAGTGTAAATCACCACATTACCCATAGTGGTCGTTCTCTCATGATAGTAGTATATAACTTCTTATCAATCATACATTTCCATTTATATTTTCTAACGTCACAATATTAGTGCTGGTATATCTATAATTATTTGTATGTCGCATCATATACGATTGTTGTAATTGTCTTGTAAATTACATATTTTATGACATGTCAATGCCCAGAGCAAATTCTGTGTAAGTCTTAGCAGTATGTTCTCTCCACAGGACCGCCCAATACCGACCCTCTGGCTGTGGGGGCCGCGGTGCTGGACAGCTGCGTCCGGGGACTGGAGCTGATGCGCGAGCTGCCGCGCATTGCCAGTGGCATCTCCGACAAAGACCAATGGACCGTGAACAGACAAGTCTTGGCCATCATGACAGGTAGAGAACAATTGTTTTTCTTACCTTTTCATTCAATATGTTTTATAATAATTGAAGGGAATAGAGCACTGTCGATGGGATTGGGTGAATTCTGCTTCTCCCAACCAAATAGAGAACTTATTTTGATTACTTGATTTAGTCAATTGTAGTCTGTATTGGCTAATAGATTATTTGATGTTGGCAAACTAGAATTGCATCTTTTGTATTGGCAATTGTTTCAAAGGGAAGAAGTTAAGTGTTTTAAGTTGATATGGTCATTCAGCTTGCATACAGTGTATTTTTTTGTTCCAGATTTACAGAAGACTTTGAAAGATGGCAACATGTCACACCAAATGTTTGAGGAGAAAATGCGTTCTTTCTGTGCAAGCGTCGCGATGGGGGGACAGCGCTAAGCAGCTGTCTTGAGAAGAAGTTAGATCTATGCCTTTGAAACACAAATAAACTTCGACAAGTTTAAAAAAAAGTTATTTTCAAGTTTTCTTCCATCACATACACATTTTAAATTGTGCAAATAACAAATTAACTTGAGTTCTTAAAATCGCACTTTATATTACTTTAAATCTTAATTGTGGTGGATTTTCACAGTCATTGTTCATGACCAAATAACCATTTTGTATCATCAATTTTATTATGCTTATTAATTGATAAATTAGGCAAGCCTGACAATGCCAGGATTTAGGAAAAGCGTTTGCCCAACCAGTGGCTTTGATGTGTTTTATACATGCGAAAGCCTGTGAACATGCCACAAACCCAGCAAAGAATCGGGGTTGAGTGTGAAAAAGTAGTCTTGCGGGCCCCAAGCACCCACTTGGTCTGCCTATGGCTTTTTACCTCTGAAATTTTCAAGTTGTGCACCAACTCTTCGCCAGCCATCTTCATTCGTCACGAGGTGGTGCTCTGTCATCATCCATGACACATTGTCCCTGACATGCGATTTCGAGGGACCCAAAGTGTTTGTTGAGGTGGGCTTTCAGTAAGTGTAAGTAAATGGCCTCTAATCTTTCTGTCGCAAAGAATAAAGATGACTAAAAAACGAAGGGCTGGTGCCGAACTTGAAAGCTTCTGAGCTATAAAAAGATGGCATTAAAGCTTAGCTCTTTTCATCAGATATTCAGGTTTCACATTCTTACCATTTGTCATTAAAATTATTAAATATCATATGTTCGTGATATACTAGTGCATATGTTTGACCTAACATATCTTTGTTATTTCTTAATGCAAATAAGCTAATATCTAATTATGCATGTTTAATTACTACTTATATCACCTTCTAGCGTGTAGTAACGAATACACGTGTAGCGCTCACTGGGCTTATCAAACAAGTCGTGTACTTTCCCAATGACTGTTTTCTATTGAACTTGTTGCTTATGCTGCAGTCACATGGCCATTATACATGCTACTAGACATAATATATTACATCAACCAGCATGAAAACCCTATTCTGACAAAAGAAATTGCCAAAAGATCTGACTGACATCAGAGAGAAATGCAGACACACCACTCTTTATCTGGCCTATATGAAAATATTATAATTTCAGTAGTATATAATTGATAACACAAAATACTATTATCATAACTGCTTTGTATATGTTTGTAATACTCTATCAAGTAATTCTAATGCCAATAATATCAAGCCTCGGGAACACACCATTACCAAGCACCACACCCATTATATGGCGAACAGATTTCTCTCCCACTAGTTTTTCATACAGGTTTCTATCATGATACACTTGTGTTAGGCTCAATGCCAACGGCAAGAAGTCTGACATCCCCTGATAACAGTAAATTCTCCCCTGGGCTGGTGGAGCATGTTGTTACTTGGCATCACACTGCCCGCAGCTGGTGCATCCAGACAAGTCCCAACATGGCCATGCCGCAACAACACGGCACCCTCCATATTAGAGTATGCCATTTCAAACTAAAAACCTCATTGTACTATTGCTGTTTGTTTGTTTTTTCCTGATCAGCAATAAAAAAAAACTAACTCATAGCAATAGCTTTCAATCGACATCTCTCAAAGTACCCATATGCCCCCAAAACGGAGCAATGATGCCCAGCCCCCAAAGTCATTGACTATGCACATCGGTCAATTGCATGTAAAACACAAGATGTTCTCTCTCAATGGCAATCACAAACTCCCACAGATATGCATTTCTGTTGCTCCTCAAATATTGACAGCTAACTCCAAAATTCGTGAAAAATTACTACGTTTTATTCAATTGAGTTTGACTTAGCACTGGTTTTGGAGCGAGCGCGGCTCATGAGTTTGACGTCTGCTCGTGGCTGTTGTTGTCTTCACTCTCCTGGCGTTTGAAGGATTCATTTAAATACTCTAATTTGAGAAAAGGACTAGAGCGATACTGCATCAATGCTTTAGGATAAAAGCGTTATAAAGTAGTAAACACACTTTGATTATTCCTGCAATGACAAACATTTTGAACAATTTACTATTGTCGTTATGGATATCACACGTACAGCCATTTGGAGGTAAGGTCAATAATACTACTTAATTATTTTATAAAGAAACATGAACATGTCAAAGTTATACCACATGCTTGTCATATTCAACTTAATTAATAACACAAAATGTTGTATGGGCTAAATCTATTTATTCTTCATTTCATTTTCACCTACAAAACAATGCATCTCAATTCCCTGGACAAATGCTCGTCTCAAGAGCACGTTATATTTTTTAAAGTGTAACTAATTGACATGAAGTGAATTCTTTTTAAATAAAATGCTCACTGTATAGATATCAGCGTTTTCACTCCAATGGTGTCAGTATTTTCAAACCATATATCATAATCACTTGATAACAAAAAGTTGTAATGATTTTAATGTTTATCAGAGTGTAATTAAAGTTTATCACTTGTGTATTGGCATTTTTGTCTCTTCCTTGACTTTGTGTTACCAATAGTCAAGTTGGTGATGTCACCCCTCTGACAAGAGTTCTCTGCATGATAGTCCAGTTTAAAACATTAATAATCAAAGACGAAATTCTTCAGTTGCACAAAAATTAAAACCCCAGTAAAATCAACAATGTCCACATGGACACTTCCCCATTCAACGACGTCTCTGTGTGTTCACACTTCGCTTCCTCAGGTGTCCATATAAGACAGGTTCGCTGTCGTACTGAACCTTCTTTTGCTGTAGACCTGAAGGCGCCTCCGTCCCTGCGGCGTGGCCCAGAGACCACGCGGCTCGTGTTCCGCGAGGGCGAGAAGCTCAGCCTGCCGTGCGTGGTCCGCGGCGTCCCCAAACCCACGTGAGAACAGAGCATGTGCTTAGTTATTTGGGGGGTAGTGGGTGTGTCAAGAATCATTGAGGGTCAAGAAAACCTACATTTATGTCTCGTTTCCCACATCCCTCTTTATTAGCCTTTTCCAACATCCCACATTTTCCCACACTGATATCATGTGATTAGCCTACGTACAGTGCTTTTATCCAAATGTGTTGGGGCTGTTAGAACAGTGGTACAGTGGTCGTGCTGAGGTGAAATTGAGGATGCAATAGTTCCGTGATATGCAAGCAATTTTTGTTGTTGAGTAGTAGGCGGGGTGGGGGTGGGGGTATATGCGATGTTTACTTCAGAAATAAGACATGAGACTTGATTGCCCATTATTGATCTTTAATCTCCACGGGTATAAGCTAAAATAGATTATAATTAGTGAGCCATGCACAATTTAATATGCTAAATGTTACCCAAACTACATAAGCACACACATTGATCTCATCCTGGCTGCGCCGCAATATATAACTGTCCTGCGCTCGTCTCGGCTGCAGTGTGAACTGGACGGTGGACGGTGCTCCGGTGGTGTTTGACGGCACCGAGGTGGTGCAGCGGCGCCGCGGGTCGCTGCTGATCCGGCGCGCCGCGGCCAAACACGCCGGCGCCTACCAGTGCCGCGCCACCAACACACACGGCACCGTGTGGTCAGTGATTGTCCACATGCAGATGGCAGGTGAGGCATGGCTGTAGGGGGGGGGGGGCATGATGAAAGGGTAATTGATTACAAGGAATAAAAACATGCGTTGGGGGTTATGAAATAGCACCTTGTCGTGTGATGTCTGGTGTTAAAATTCATCTAAGATGAATACCTAATAGTCACATTCATGAGCGTGTCGCTTTTAAAACCATCAGAGGATTGGCGTCAAGACCACAAGTAATAGAGAATGTGTGTTATAGGGTCCTAATAAAATATAATGCTCACTCCTCCTCTTTCACACTGCGGTGCCGCTGTCGTGTGGTTGCAGTCCTTGGCACGTTCCCTGACACGCCTCGCCGCGTGCACAACCCGCGCGTGGGGCTGGCGCTATCGCTGCCGTGCCCCGCGCCCGCCTCCGTGCCGCCAGCAGACGTGTACTGGGTGGAGAAGGCCTCGCCGGACTACAACGCCTTCACGCGGATTGAACTGGAAGGCGCCAGGGTGACAGCTGATTATGATGGTAGGGAGGGATTCTCAACTTATTCAACCAGTAATAGAGACACTTGAAAATATATTTATGTAAACGTGATGAATGCTTAATTCTTATCTATAGCGTGTTCTCTGTTGAATTGCTCCCATTGAGTAAACTTTATATGGTTAGCTATTATATAAGATTTTCATACAACGTTTCTAGAAAATAGATGTATTTATTTTAGAATCTCCCTTTTCTACTAGGAAACTTGCACTTTGCCAATGTGGAGGCGATGGATGCTCGTCGCGGGGCCGTGTACTCGTGTGTGCTGCAGAATGCCAAGCTCGAGAGTCTCGTGATGGGACCAGAGCATGTAATCCAACCTATCATACCCAGAGGTGAGGAAGACATGCAAACCAGTATACATAGTTGTTAGGTGAGGTAAGCATCCAGCCGTCATACTAGATGTGAAACGTAGGTCACCTAGCAAACTATGCACATAGTGAGTGCGTGAGTGCGTGATGACAAATGCCACAGTAATTACAATGAAGAAACATATGATAAACACGGTTTTCTTTATCATACAATAATTACTGGCGATGAACGTTGCAGTAATTTGCCATTTCCAGCTATGGTGCACAATGCAATCAGATAGTAGTAAAGTCACAACAGAAACAGCACTGTTCGTGCTAAAAAATAAGGAATTAGGTGGTGCATTGTGTTTATTTTTCATTTGGGTATACTCGGCTGTTTACATTGTGTCTCAACTTTTGTGTTTATTTGATTGAATTGTGCTAAGACTGCAATTTGACAATGAGCAGAGATGTGATGATTGTAATTCTGACAATGATGACACTACTCCTGGAGCCATGGAGGACGAAAACAATGACATTGATGAATGGTATGAATTAAAGCACTGTAATTTAATTCAATAAACTGTTTTACCAGGAGAACTTGAACATCAGCTGCCAAAGTTGGTCTACTCAACACCCCACAATGCTAAAGCTCTTAAAGGAGAAAAAACAAGAATGAAATGTATCTTTTCTGGATAGTGAGTATATATTTGACCAAATATTTAAAACACCCAGTGCCCACTTTAATCTTTTTAATATCATTTTTTATTTCTTGAGAATGAAAGGAAAAGTAGTGTGTGCATGGAAAAGAGAGAAACGACTATCATAATTTTACCACGTTCTTTTTCATATATATGTTAACAGCCCCACACCAATTGTGACATGGAAAAAGTTGAATCAATCGTTGCCAGAAAAGATAGTTTTTGACAGTGGCGGGACTGAGATCGTGATCCCAGACACAGACATGAGCGACACAGGCAGGTGAGCTCGGCTGTTTGCTAGAATTGGAGTTTCAAATCTATTAAAATACATTTTTTGGACAATCAATAACTCATGTTTATGCTAAAATGCTTGATGGCTTTATATTTTGCCAGGTATAGATGCACTGCCTCACAGGAAGGCTCCCCATCATTGATAGCACAGGAGTTCGAGCTGGTAGTAGAAAGTGAGTTTAATGGCAGCATGAAATTATGATTAGTTACATTCTGTAATTTATATAAAGTTTAATTTTGATGAAACATATGTATTGGCAGATTTAGCAAGGAAGGTCTAGGAAAGGAAGTGGCGCCAGTTCACCAACAAATGTGTTAATAAATCATAATGGTCCTGGATCTTCCACTGAAATACGTGAACAGACTTCAATTGTCAAGGATTAAATCCAGTCAAAAATTACAGAAAACCCTCCAATCAATCAATTAGGACTACATCTCTATTGAGACGCTCTCTAAAATAAGACCTTTTTAGGGTATCAAACCTCCATGTAAGGACCACCTCACCATTGAGACCACATAGGGCCAGTCCACCTGTTGTTCGTAAAACCAGTGTTCCTAGAGTGATCCCTCTGCAGGTGTGCCATCGTGGGTGTCGGCGCCCCAGGACGTGGTAGCGGCAGAGGACGGCGGCGCCATCATTGACTGCGAGGCGCGCGGCGTCCCCGCGCCCGACATCACCTGGTTCTACAACGGCGTCCCCATACAAGGTACTGCACCAAGAATTCACTCAAAGGGAGATCAGGCTGCTTGTCGATCTATGTTTTTGGAATAGGAGGGGAAAAACTTTCTTGAAGATACTTGAAGCATGTCACATAATTCAACTTGTCTTCTTCCATAGTTTATTTGTTATACTTAGTAATAGATTAGCATTGTGTAAAGCAAATCAAAAGTAGGTGAATATTAGTTTTAAACTCCATAGCTTTTCATTTGCATACGATTATTTCTGTAGCACCAGAAACAATCTTATTATCCGGAAAAAATTGTTTGTTATTAGATTTCCATTTATCATTAAAATTGACGCAATGGCTCATGAAACATTATGATGGGACACTAAATATCAAACAGCAGAACACACAGGAAAATATGGATTTTGTTTATGAATTAAGTCAAGCACAGCTTGAATGTAGATTTCTGAAAACAGAATTACGCTTTCTTTTTACTCACCCACCAATTGCAATAAGCAATGACCCGTTTATATCTAATCCTCTCTCACACCACATTGTTACATAAAGCACATTGCTATGTGATATAAACCAGGGATTATATGTTTTTTTTCTTTTTGCTCATGTTCCTAGAGCGGCGGAACCCGCATATGTTGGTGGGCGACAACCAGATCAACCTGGTGGCGCTCGAGCCGGCCATGACCGGCGTCATCCAGTGCAACGCCTCCAACAAACACGGATACCTCTTCCAGAACGCCTACATCAACGTGCTGTGTTAGTATCATCCGGTGTAGGACAGTCAAGGTGTGGATGGTGTACTTGTTTGGAGTCACTGCTACATCACCTTGTAGATGCGGTGCTTGTAGAACGGCCAGTGTTATATTTGTTAAATATATTTTGCTAAATTAAATTCTGCTACTAGTACCAGTGTTATATTTGTCGAATGTATTTGCTAATTCCAGTATGATAGCATACATAAACAAGCAGCATCTACCTATCAAATAAGTGATCTTGACTATTTATGAATTCTCAAACAATTCATGTGATCAATACTTTCATGACTTCAAGTGGTGCAAAATTTCCTCCATCATCAAGGAAGCAACCAGACGTTACGCTACGCCCTTCACACACAAAGACAACGGCATTATTAGTGTTTGTGGTAAAAAGGTAGAACCGGGATGAAATAATTTAAGAATCATTCAACATGTGTCCATATAGCCCTCTATTCACAAATTTAGTAAGGTTATAGTTGAGGTTTAACATGCATGGTACTTTTTAGTACATTCAGAAGACTTATACAGTCATTGACTGTATAAGTCTACTTGGTTCTGAATGTACTAAAAAGTACCACGCATGTTAAACCTCAACTATAACCCTACTAAATTTCATATCAATCCACAACAATACTTCCCTAGATCTCCTCTATTCGTGTTTGCCTGCAGCCGAGCCGCCCACGTTCTCGCAGACGCCGCCGGCGGTGGTGGAGACGGCGGCGGGCGGCGCGGTGACTGCGCCGTGTAGCGGGTACGGGTCGCCGCGGCCGCGCATTACGTGGCGGCGGCGGCGCGGCGGCGACCTGCCCGACAGCCCCCGCGTCAGGGTCAGCAAACGCGGCAACCTCCACATCAAGGTGAGCAGCAGACACCAGAGCCGTAGCTACATATGAGGCAGGAGAGGCAACTGCCTCCATTTTATGGAGATCCCCTTGTTATTGGAGAGATTTTTTAATCTTTTTTCAACTTTTCTGTCATAGATAGCCTCAGAAGCTATGAAAAAGGGTCTAAATAGAAAACTTTTCTTTGTGCGGTTGGGGGGGGGGGGGGGAAACATGCCCTCAAAGCCACCTAGCCTATGTTGCTTGTCTGCGCCCTCGCCCAATACCCAATACATTTGCCACCTCTGTTTTGCAATCCTAGCTTCAGCCGTGGACACAGACAGACACAGTCTCTCTAACACCCAGACACACCTTCACACTCACCCTCACTAACACAAAGACTCCGAGAGACACATTGACACACTCTCACACTCAGAGAAAAGGCAGGGTTTCTGCAGAATGCATCCGGGGAAAATGGAAACCAAAAGTGGATACTTGCAGAATGTAAAGCTGGTGTGCTATAAATAAATTTTCCTAAATCTATTTTGACAAAAACGCCTTTGATCACATCCTTGCAAACACCACTCAGATTAGTTGAAGATGAGGATTTGATTGGGGACAGATACATCTTTCACAAAATGCCAAAACCCCACAGTGATTGGCTTAAACTCGACCAGCAAATTTGACCGAGGCATTGCTAAAACTCATATTCCTAGCACATCCTTCACTTATCTGAGACATCTGATACCTAATGTGACTGGTATATGGTGGCGTGTCTCTGTGTTTTGTATTTGTGACAGAGGCGTAGTCAAGACTGAGGAGTACGGTGGCAGAAGATACTGATGTACTCTGTGCCTTTTGGAATAGCTGATGCTTCTTCAGTGTCATTCAGATTATGCATATTACATGTATCAGCGATGTGTAGTTACTTCTGATGAGCTACACGTGACTGGCATTATAAACTAGCATACGATTATATCCTGCCAGGGGGACTGGCACCAAGAACACCAAGTATGAACATGGTTCTTGCATCTGCAAATAACTATCAATTTTTCACTCAAATCTTTGATTAATCTAAAGAGCTTGATGTGAGAAAACGTATTTTATTGTCTGCTTCTGTAGAACGTGGAGCCCACTGATGAGGGAGAATACGCGTGCGTCATGAAGAACAAGTACGGAGAAGCCATCGCCACCACAGTTATCAGAATCCGTAAGTTGATGGCGCTTGAAAACAATATAAGACACATCAATATTGCAATTATCTGTGACAATAGCTCATAAAAGCCACAAGAGTTAAATGGTCCGTGAGCACTGGCTGCAGTGGACTCAATCTCTGTAAAGTTTTATGTGTTAGCATCACTATCAAATAAGTCTACAGGAAAACAAACAAAGGTTCAACATTGCAATTGTTGAATTATTATTTGATATCTGATAGATCATTCTAATTCCAATAACGTCATCTCCCGATATGTTATACATGTACATTGCTGCCTCCCCACACCAAGCCACACTTTGCTGCCTCCCCACACTGAGCCCCTGCTGCTGCTGCAGGTCGCCTGCTGGTGCCGCCGGCGCCGTGCTCTGACAGCGCCGAGGCTCGGCGCCGCCTGCTGCACCGAGACTCGGCTGAGGACAGCGCCCCGCCGGCGCCGCCGCGCACCGTGAGCCACCCGTGCAGCCGCCCGCCGCGCATCACAGCCGTCAGGTGACGCCACCACTCAGTGGGACAGAGGGGGTTATAGGACAGGGGAATAAACTCTTGATAGGAGATTACAGTAGAACTTGATTAATGTGGATACCATAGGGAGAAGTCAAAAGTGTCCATGTTAGAGAGATGTGAAGATGTGTCATCCATGTATGAATAATTTGCCTACTTTAAATTAATGGGGGGTACAAATATCAGACTATTGGCATACAAAACACACAAGAGACTGTGAAGTTCGCCTTATTATGGAAAACGCAGGCCATGAGATTTGGAGGGGTAAATAATAGACAGAGATTACGGATCACACAGAAATTTTCACGTGTTGGTTATTATTAACTATCCTTATTGCAATAAACACTCTTTCATGATAGTCCCTTTAAATGACACAAAATTGTTTTGGTGCAACATGTGCTCGACAATTTTACTTGTAGATTCGAGGGAGACGGTTTCATACTATTGACCAGGCCTCTGTCTCGCAGTCTGCATTTTACACAAGTACAGTTTATGTTCAAGACGCAAGCTTACTTTGGTTTGCTACTACATGCCGGTCACAAATCCTCTGAGGCTTTCTTATCTCTTGAAATAAATGAGGGCAAGGTACGTTCAAACCACTCTTTCTAGTAGTGCTTTTGGTTCTTCCATATACATTTTTTTGATGCCATGTTTGATGAATGAGTGACAGGGGGGTAGCCAGACTTTTTAAAAAGGTACGCACAAATTGCACCGTGAGGAACAAAGCGCGGGCAAGCGCAACATTTGCAACATGTGTCGCGTTTATATGACATCATTATCATTAATTTCCCTCTTCTCATAGGTAAATTGTTGATAGAAATTTTTTATGATATGCAGATTATCCTAAGGCACTAGGAATACGTTGAGACATTTTTTCGGTTCATTTTATTTTTAGTGTACTATAGTGTTCTCATGCAAGCATCTTAAAACAATAACTCACCTAACCTCAACACTGATTCCGCTGTGGTGTGGTACACATGATCGTACTCATAGCAAACATTGAAAAGAAAGCATCCGTCACACAATTGGAGATGACACGTTGATTATGCATCTAGAGTTAAAAAAATTGATTCAGGAGAAACTAAAATCAGTGGACATGTGTATAGTCAGTTCAATGGAGCCAAAGTTGTAGGAAATTCTTACATAAGAAACAGCCAATGAAGCAATATGCACAGATATCATTGACATCAAACAGGTATACAGTTATATGGCCAATTCAGAAGAAAATAGCTGACTAACAGCTCCTCTTTCCCTGTCCTAGTTGATAAAAAGCCCCCTCTTTCCCCCTCCTATCTGACTAACAGGCCCCTCTTTCCCCCTCCTAGCTGACTAACAGGCCCCTCTTTCCCCCCCCCTCTCCCCATCTGACTAACAGGCCCCTCTTTCCCCCCCTAGCTGACTAACAGGCCCCTCTTTCCCCTCCTAGCTGACTAACAGGCCCCTCTTTCCCCTCCTAGCTGACTAACAGGCCCCTCTTTCCCCCTCCTAGCTGACTAACAGGCCCCTCTTTCCCCTCCTAGCTGACTAACAGGTCCCTCTTTCCCCCTCCTAGCTGACTAACATGCCCCTCTTTCCCCTAGCTGACTAACAGGCCCCTCTTTCCCCCTCCTAGCTGACTAACAGGCCCCTCTTCCCCCTCTCAGCTGACTAACAGGCCCCTCTTTCCCCCTCCTAGCTGACTAACAGGTCTCTCCCCCTTCCTAGCTGACTAACAGATGAACCTCTTTTCAAGGATATGATTGGCTGACTAACAGCCTCTCTTTTTCCCTGACTAACAGGCCCCCTTTCCCATCTATCTGACTAACTCTTTCACCCTCCTAGCCAACTAACAGGCCCCTCTTTCCCCCCCTCCTAGCGGACTAGAAGCACCCCTAGGCCTCTCATTCCTCTATTTCCCATGACATCATCATGGTCATGATCAATTGTATGTATTCTAACAGATGAACACATTCAAGGATATGATATATTTTGATCAATTATTTAGCTTTTTTCACTAGATGATACTTTTTTTTACACAATGATGATGGTTTGTTAATTATTTTAATCTAGCCTGTTTCCATTAAGATGTGTTAGTGCCATATGTGGATAGTGCACACCAACAGTCAGTGTTAGTGTCACAACCATTATCAACATATGTTTACATGGTATATATAATGCAAGTTTCTATCTGTAGAAAATAGCAGTGTGCAAGATATAATAGACATCAATTGGAAATTACTAATGTACAAATCATTAATAGATTTAGTTATTTATTTTATGAATGTGACTTAGTATTATAACAATTTACAAAAAGGAAAAACATAATTCTATTATATATTGTAACCAGCCCTACCAGGGCTTATGAGTCACCATATGTGATTAATAGTTGATAATTAATAATGCTCTCATGGTACTTAGGTAATAATGTAAATGTTCCCAATGTGACAGAAAAATTTAAATATTACTTAGGTACCATGAGAGCATTATTAATTATTAACTATTAATTACATATGATGATTTATAAGCCCTGGTAGGGCTGGTTACAATATATCATGGAATTATGTTTTTTCCTTTTTGTAAAATTGTTATAATACTATGTCACATTCATAAAATAAATAACTAAATCAATTAATGATTTGTACATTAGTAATTTCCAATTGATGTCTATTATATCTTGCACACTGCTATTTTCTACAGGCAAAAACTTGCATTATATATACCATGTAAAATAATATAGTTAGACCTCTATTGGATATGAGACTAACACTGACTGTTGGTGTGCACTATCCACATATGGCAGTAACACATATTGATGGAAAGAGGCTAGATTAAAATATAGGAACAGGCCATCATCATTGTGGAATTAAAAGTATGCTATCTAGTGAAAAGCTAAATGCTGGTAGAGATGATAAGCGAATGGGAACAAATAGAAGTAAATATTTGAGATAAAACAAATGGGGTAAATGATGATAAGTTGGGTAACAATAAGAATGAACATTGATGGTAATAATTTGTATGTCAAAAGAGTTAGCAGAATCATTAACTAGACATAATGATGGTGAAAGAGGGGCTTGTTAGTCAGCTAGGAGGGGGAAAGAGGGGGGTATTCGTCAGCTATGAAGGAAAGAGGAGGAAAAGAGGGGCCTGTTAGTCAGCTAGGAAGGGGAAAGAGGGGGCCTGTCAGTCAGCTGGGAGGGGGGGAGAAAGAGGGGGAAAAGAGGGGCCTGAGGGGGCCTGTCAGTCAGCTAGGAGGGGGGGCAAAAGAGGGGCTGTGAGTCCGCTAGGAGGGGAAAAGAGGGGCCTGTCAGTCAGCTAGGAGGGGGAAAGAGGGGGCTGTTAGTCAGCTAGGAGGGGGAAGAGGTGGCTGTTAGTCAGCTAGGAGGGGGGGAGAGGGGATGTTAGTCAGCTAGGAGGGGGAAAGAGGGGGGTATTCGTCAGTCAGCTAGGAGGGGGAAAGAGGGGGCTGTTAGTCAGCTAGGAGGGGGAAGAGGGGGCTGTCAGTCAGCTAGGAGGGGGAAAGAGGTGGCTGTTAGTCAAGGAGGGGGAGGGGGGGGAAAGAGGGGCTGTTAGTCAGCAGGAGGTGGGGGGGGGGGGAAGAGGGGGATGTTAGTCAGCTAGGATCTGCATATGTCTATGCGTTTAGTTCCTCCTGAATCAAAATCTTAATTTTATTGCTCTGAATTTAGCTCTAACATGTCATTGCTCAACCTTCTATAAAGATTCCTCACTTACAGCGGGACGACAGAAATGCGGAAGAAATGGAAGTTTGGTTTCTGATTTGATCACGAAAATATGTATTATGTACATCTGAATTAGTATGACTGTCTTTAGTTACCAGAGCCTTTTATTGGTCAAATATTATGATAACTAAAACCCTATTGGAAGAAATAAACACAACACATATTCATAATTTATCAATTTTATTCAATATTTATCAACTTCATTCATGGACCATTCAATCGTTACATGCACATACATGTACCATATCCTTTTTTCTACTCCCAAGAATTGAGTGATCATAAGTTTAATGGCTTTCTGATGGGAACCTCCCTGCTTGATTATGTACATTGCAGGTGGTGTTTGAGTTTGACCTGGGCAGCGGCTCGGCACACATCGAGACGCCGAACACATACAATGATGACGTCTGGCACACACTGACAGCGCGCAGATTCTACCAGAATGGAGTACTAGAAATGGACAACATGCTGGGTGAGATCCACTGCAAATGTATTTTTTTTTATTTCAGTTCATTGCCAATGAAATTAAAAGAATCTAAATCATTTCGAACTATGGAAACTGGTAGTAAAATTTATTATTCATTTTTTTTTTTTTTTTTTTTTTGACGTTTTGTTGCTGACACCCACGAATTTGTGTCACTTTAGCTACGGGTGTAGGTGCATGTTTTAAGTCTTTAAAAATTGCATAGCAGGCTGTTTGTGGGGTCAAAATCATGAACAGAACATGTTCTACTTGTTACAGCATCTCTTTCAACTTTACAGAATATTATCATATGTGAATATCTTCTGTTAAAATGCACACAGGTTTTATTACAAACTCCTACAAATGTTGGAAACAATTTAGGCCAATTTAGGACTTTTGTGTTCAAAATGTGTGTTTTAGATAGCTAGTAAATTAAATCTATACTGCTTACATCTTCTAAACAAATTCCAAGTCAGAAAAATAAGAAAAAGTTTACAGAACATCCAAAATGTTTCCAAGAGCATCATTTAAGGGCTGGTAAACAACCCAACCACTGCTCACAAGTTTGTACACTGTTTTTGCTGTGATTTGCAGTGTTGAACGGGCGTGCGCCGGGCACTGAGTCGTTCCTGAGAACCAGCTACCTGCTGGTGGGCGGACACGGCGGGAACAGTTCGCTCGACGTGGCCGCGGGCTTCCACGGCTGTGTGCGCGACCTGCACCTCGATGTGAGCACGGAGCCACTCAACTTCAACACCAACACAGACTTCTTCAGGGCCTTCGCCGGCTGCAGCGACCACTTGGACATTTAAAATTAAATTACTAGATGGACGGTTCAAACTCAATTTGCTTTCTAGCATACAAATATACCCTAGTTTCTTGATTACCCGCCTAGCCTTGATCAACCGCCGATATTTGATTAAGCGCTGGGTGTAGAGGCTATATCACTTACTTAGGCGCCGGTCTTGTTTAGCCACAGGGTCTCATGCCTAGCATGATAGGCGTGTAAATGAGGGAGGTGTCTATTTGAAGGTGTTAAAGCAAAATGATTTGATGAATTTAAGTTAGACACACTTGAGGAAGCCACGTTGCCTCACTCAAGTGACTTCAAATAAACACCACCACTTGGTCCCAAGTTTGAATTTACAGGGATTAGTGTGTGATCCCACTCTAACGTAATAATAAACAATATTTCTGTTTGGTCGTTATATAAATATTCATATTATGTAGAAAGCCATATTCATGATTTCCGATGACATTGTTGGTAATAAACATATTAATCAACTTAGCGCCGGTGGCATTCTCTTTCATAAGCACCGGCCTTAACCTACCTCCTGTCTTGAATAAGTGCTGGGTGAATGGCATGTTTGAAATGAAGAAGTGCCGGGCGGCTATTCAAGAAAATACGGTATCGAGATTTAATGAATAGGGAACCCGTGCACTCGTAAGTTACCGAACAGATCATGTAACAGGTCATATTAATGGACAAATTTTCATAGTACAGGTTTTGTAAAAAGTAAAGGAAATTCTAATTCTAATTTAAAAAAATAACAGCACCAAAACATCTTTTATGAAGGAAATAAACCATGTTTTTCTTGAGAGTCAGGGTTGGAGTGAAAAAGTATAATAAACAACAAAAACCATTTGTACATACATTAGTTTATTTAATGATATGTCAATGAAGAACAAAACAAATTATAGTATGCACTATATTCACAATAATCATGAAAACTTCCACATTTCATAGACAAATATTTACTGCAAAATATTCAAAATATATTGTGAAAAACTAGTTTGCAATTTTCTTGAAAACCTCTTGAGAATGTGTGGTGTGGAGGAACATGTTTGTCTCACTGCTCCATCAGCACACATATGGATGGATTTTCTTGCAACCTAACAAATGAAGGTGAAATTTCAAAATATTTCTATCATAAATTGAATTTTATCAAATAACAAACATGCATCCAGTTGAAAATACCCAATATTCAACATAAATCTTTAAATTGAAATTTTGATACATGTACACCTTAAAATGTATTATTAGTGGCATTTGGATTCGCCTATCAATACCTGAAAAAGGCCAATCTTAGAGATGATCAGGTTCAAATGCTTGGAAAAACGAGTTACAAAAAAAGGGTGAATATCCCTGGGTCGAGAAGGCTACAGCTATATATCACACAGGAACACTTTTCAAAGAAAGATTGAGCATGTTATGTTAAAGAAAACAACTCACATTTGATTTTTATAAATTAATTTTCTAAAAACTCTCATTAAATGAAAATTCTTAACTATTACCAAATAACCATGCATTTTTTCCTAGGGCTTGTACCTAAACAAAATGTTACAAACTGTTATGATCCTGAAGCCTCAGGTTAAGATCCCCATACATAAGTTATGAAAAGCAGATATTTTCCCCAAATTCTACCTAAAGAGTTTGATTATCTGATTTAATGCGAGTCTCTACAACATTGCATTCTATAACATATTGAAGAAAGTTCCCAAAATTACATCCAAAGTTCATACGACTTTCTAAAATTAAAGTCTTAACAAAAAAGAAACAAACACTGTGTCCAATTAACACAGTTAAAACAAGTTCTACTTTATCACATGGCTACAAATACAATGCAGTCTAAAATGACTGGAAAATATATTTATGTGGCTTTTTCATGAAAATATTCACAGTGTTATTCAAATGGTGAAAACGTTAACAAAAGTTTGATAAAATATCACACCATTTAAAAACTTCATGCAGTTTTTAAAGACAATGAGTCCTATATATTCAAGGTTTCGAAGATTTCTCAAGTGGCAACCGAAGTTTGATGATCTATGGACAAGGAGGGCAATATATACATACAGTGTTTACACCTAACCTGCTTTATTCTCAACATGTTAATGTTTAATGCTTTGATTAAATACAATACAAAATCTAACATGTAATAATTATACATGATGTACATAAGATTTCACATAACTATGTTATGTATAGAAAACCATTACAATGAACCGTCGTACTGATCTTATGCGCCGTCTTCATACAAAACAAAGATAACAGCGACCAACATCCCAACATGACCTTTCAAGAAAGTCAACCTGAAAATACTGAAAACTACATAATATAAGCTCCAGAAGTGGCACAGTCTGTTACAAAAGTTACACAAATCACCTAGTGTTCTCCAAATGAGAATACGCATATAATTTCCTAAGACATAATATATGAATACACATGTAACTGATGGCATCTGCCGTGGCCGGCTAATTGCCACAACAACGCTTCTTCAACTGTTTTCCACTGTACAAAGTCAGTATGAAATTCTTCAGAATATGTAAAAATTATACTTTCTAAAAGAAACATAATGCCCACCAACAGTTACAATTTGCAATATGTACAATTCTAAAGATTTAATAAACATTCACTCTTCCTTCTGGGCTAATATTTCACAACATTTACTAAGCTCCAAGTCCACGCAGTCACTCAGTATTCCTGCCAAATGTAAACCACCTGCTAGTCACTTTAGGCCTCACTCCGGCGGACGGACAGTTCACTCCCACTTCTCTACTTGAACCCGCAAACAAACTTTAATCCTGTACATGCTAACAAAAACTAGACTGATTAAGTTCCTTTATATCACAAATGTTAGTTTAGTCAGCTAATTTGAAAGTGAGTTTACAAAAAGTAGTTGGGTGCTAATTTGAAAACACTTATATCTTCAACACATTATCCAAATAAACACGATTGATATAATGTTAACATGGCAGTCTCGGCTGTAAGCTTCCTCAATAATCACATAAAAATATGTTGGCTATTTAAGGCAGTTGATTTTTCAGAAGATGTGTTTCTCATTCACCTTTTCACCCAATTATATCCAGCACATTGAGGCAGTTTTCACACCATTGTTCAGTTTGTGATTCCACGATAACAATAGTTGCCAAAACGCTTTATCCTCTCTGCTCTGACGTTACAACTGCTTTTTTAACACTTTGATAATTAACTACTTTCTGACAATAATTTCTGCAGCAGGCTATTTTTCTGGTCGGCAGATTTCGGCTCCTCAGGTGGTGGCTGAAAAAAAAAAAACAACAATGAAAGAGCCTGCACAATTTTCTGCGTATTCATTACTTATGCAAAATCCATAAAGTCATTGAGTTTTTCTAAAAACAAGAACCCAAACAAAGGTGACCCACCCTGACATCCTGTTGTTGTTGTTGCTGCTGCTGCTGCTGCTGCTGCTGCTGCTGCTGCTGCTGCTGCTGCTGCATGCTGCGTGGGGACACTGAGGGAGGCGTCTGCTGTAGTTTCTTGGCGGGCGGGGGTCCGTGGTCGGCCGACTGGTGCTGCCCCCCACGGAACATGCTGTTTCCTCGCATGTCTGCTCCCGCCGTGTCTGAAGTGATACATAAAACCCATGTCAATGTCAAAACTTACACTATCAAGCTTTTGGTAACCAAGGATCATATAATATATAACATTGGCAGTTCTTTTTCACGAGGTACCTTTCATCCTCTGCTGCTGCTGCTGCTGCTGGTAGGCCATCTGCTGCTGCAGCTGGTGCCGGCGCCTCGCCTCCTCGTACTTGGCTGCGTCGTCGCCCATCAGCGCCTCCATGGTGCCGCCCGGCGCCGGCCCGCCCAGGGACTGACCCTTGGTCAGCTCCGTCACTACAACACCCAGCCAACACGCTCAGTCAACGAGCCTATTTTGCATCACACTGAAATATCTTGTATGTTTTTTAAGATGCTCATCCATGAACACTGCAAGAGATTTACATTTGATCTACGATTGTTGAAGTTCACTTTATAACCATTAGACATGCGAACGGAAATCCATGAATGAACGTTAATTCCGATAATCTGATTTTAGATACTTTTATCATTCAAACGGCATTGAAAATTTTTACATCATGTAATGTATTTGACAACAACATCAACGTAGATGTTCAATATATCTCCAGTGTATCAATGTGAAATGTTTCAAACCACATTATCAGAATAACGTTCATGCACGGTTTTCCGTTCGTTTGTCTACAAAATGGCGGTGTGCGTACATGTGTCTAGGATCTCCATGGGGAGCTCCCCGCCGCCGCCGCTGCTGTTGTACCCGTCTCCGGCTGCCCCGCTGTGCCCCGGCGCGGTCATCCCGCCCCCGCCCCCGGTGTGGTGGCTGCGGTTGTTGAGGAGGCCGCGCAGCTCCTGCTTCACGTACTGGGACGTGCCGGCCACAGACACCGGCGGCGCCACCGAGCGACTACAACACAGCAGGTGGTTACAGCAATACATAGGCAGCGTGGGTTTCACGGCTTTCCCATTCACATAGTGTTCAAAGTCCATGTTCATGGTATAAGCCGTGGGCCAATTGAGCTCATTTTAGTGGCAGAAGATCAGTTTGTTTTCATAGAGGACGTTTATGATAAAACTGGCGACTAGCGTAAACGCAGTGCGCTCCACGTATGCTTTCAAACGTCAATCCACCAAATAATAACGTGCACCGTATTTCTATGAACATCCTGGCACGGATTACGTACTGTTCTGTTTGATTGACTGCTGAGCTTTTTTGGCCTCTGATGATTTGATTGGTCGAGAGCTTCCGAAATCTGTCAGCATTTTTGCCGCTTTTGAATAAGGGGTTATTTACAATAAGTATTAAGCCCGAATAGATAAGGATGTACATAGGTTACAGTGTGGCTTTGGCTGGTTTCACGATTTCCTCCATGTTAACATACAGCTTTTAAAGACTGACTTACGGTGTGCCGCTGCCTCCGCCGATGGCCGCCTGGTTGAACATGTCGTGCTGCTGCCCCGGGGACAGGCCGCTGCTGGTGTGTGGGGAGGCGAGGCCCCCCGCCCCGTGACTGCTGTAGCCGCCAGCGACCGGGCTCTGGGAGAAGGCGGGCTGTGGCAGCGCGTCCTGCGGGCTGTAGTGGCCCATGGCCCCCGCCTGCGGGGAGATCTGTGGCCCCGGGGCCCCCGGGGAGAGCTTCTGCTGGGCGGCGCCGGCGCGCGGGGAGATGAGCATGGGGTCGAGGAGGCCCTGACCGGCGCCCGGCGCCGCCATGTAGGGCGACTGGGGGTGGCTGCCGGCGCGCGGAGACGTGAGAGGGGACGCCAGCGGCGACGTCAGACCTGGGGGCAAACACACCGCTACAACACCAACTCCACACATATGAATAGAATGTTTTTAAAAATAATAGAACCTTAAGAATAGGACTTGTACCTTTATGATGCTGCTGCTGCTGTTGCTGCTGCTGCTGCTGCTGTTGCAGCATCTGGCGAGCAATCATCTGCCTCTGCATGATGAGGTGCTGCTGCTGCTGCTGGGTCATCATGCCCATCTTCTGCTGCTCGTGTGGACTCAGCATCCCGCCGTGACTCTGACCAACCCCGGGGCCGCCGGGGGCCATGTGCCCGCCTCCGCCGGGCCCACGCCCCATGAAGCCTCCAGACCCCACCGCCGGGGAGGAGCCCTGGAAATCAGAAACACTGGGGCTGGTTGTGGGGGCAGCAGCCGCTACAGTGACCCCGGAGGAGGCGGCAGAGGAGGACACAGCAGCAGCCTTCTGGGGTTGGCCAGGGAGGGGCTCGAGGTGGAGGGCGCTGGGTTTTACAAGCTTCTAAAATGTAAACAACATGGAAGAAGGTGGTGAGCAGACGGAGGCACATGGTCGCAGAGAGAGGCGGAAATACGGTAAGACACAGGAGTAGAGACATTAGAACAAACAAGTGTTTTAACCAACAAAAGAACCCTACATCTACTATTATATAATTTCTTTGTCATACTCATATGAAGGAGCTTCCTCTTTGAAAATCTACTTTCAATAAATCTTATTGGTCACTTGTTTACCCCTAGAATGTATAAAGCATTTTCTTTTTTTTAATGCTAATACAAATAATGCTGGCAGAAGTAATAAATCTTGCTGCTCAAGTGACTTTTTCCATGTTAATTTTCAAACAATTTAGGTGTAGCAAATATGTCCAGTAACAATCATCACAATATGGAGCCTTCGCTATCTGAACGAATTGCCTTTTTTAGTTCATATCCCTTTCAAAGTAATCAACACCTAGGTATCAAAATTGTGGGAAAAAACTTATTCAGACTAGCAAAATCTTCCACAGAAGACACCAATTTACAAGTTTTTGAAGAAGTAATAGCTGTGGAGTTTATCTATTTTCAATTCATCTGTATATTGTAGATAATAGGCTTAGAATTTACATATACAAATTATTTTGCACATATATTTGCAGCAGAGATTCTGATTTATTTTCCACATGTATATGTAATTGCGCAAATACACTGGTAAATTTAAAAGAGTTAAATTGACAAGCATCAACTTTTAAAGTTAAGAACATTTACCTCTGAACACTAAGATACTATCATCAACTTACGCAGATCCCTGACTTGACAGGTACATATATACCAGAATCACAGGTCAGAAACAAGACTGAACTACTACTGTCTAACAACACAGACTGGGTTTATTAAGAAAGCATTTTGCGAAGTATTAGAACGGGTCTAGAAGCACAAACATGCGTGGGCGAGACACTGACCCCAGAAGGCTGCTGCTGCTGCTGCTTCACCCACTACAACACACACTACGCAGGAGAAAACTAGAACATCATCAAAATAAGCCTTCACCAAAAATTGAACGCAAACAATTTAAACAGAAACAATAAAAAAAAATTCTTTAAAGGAAATAAAAAAAATTAAAAAATCCTGAACCAAACACCTTAATATCATTAACATGCAATTCTTATTTTTTTTTCTACAAAAACACAGATAGCTTTATCTGATTTTTCTTATATATACAAAATTTAGAAAGCATCACTACTCTATAATAGCGGCGTGTAACACTGAGTGGCGGCTGAGCGTCGTACCTGGGCCATGGAGCCTCCCGCCATCATGGCGGGGTTGGCGCGCTGGCTCCACTGGGTGCTGGGGCCCGTCGTGGCCGCCACGGGGAAGCCGGGCGGCCCCGCGGGGGCAGGGGCGGGGGGCAGCCCGCGACCCGGAGCGGGGCCCGGCAGACCAGCGCTACCCTGCTGGAAGCGAGGGGACATGGGCCCCGGGATCGCTTGGTTTCTCTGCACAAAAACAACCGTCAGCATAAACAATAACAACAATCTAATTATAGAAGAATCAGATCAACTGACAAACTTTCTAGTCTGCCTTTTTTTTGTGAGAGTAAGAAGCTGTTACAAAAGACTGGGAATTTTTTTTGACGCAAGACATTTGACAATAAAAAATCATTCATCATTGATCAAACCATCACCACAACGCTGTGAGTAGATCTATGTACAAAAGTCTGACACTAAAGTGGAAACCATTGTAAAAAAACAACCAGTGTTATTCACTTATCATATTGTCATGAACTATGCATAACAGTTAATAGCATTTCTCAAAAACAAATACGTTTCATTGTTCAAAGACCACACAATATTGCAAAGCACTTCATTATTGACAGGAGTCTTATGAGAAATGTGTTGAGAAGTTGGAATTGATATGTAATAAAAGTACAAAAATATTTGGCATAAATTATACAAGTACCACCTTAGGAGTTTAATTCAAATATATGCCAAACTACATACATTTAATAACTGGAAAAATGCTGTCAGGTATAAATGTGCATTGAAATCTTATCTGTACTTTGCAAATTTGTTGCTATTTATAATTTTGGCATAAAAATGCTTTGTTGATAGCTTTTGTTGGCTACAACATTTCATGAAACAATCTATAAACTGTATTTGTAAAGTCAAGTTAAAAACTTGAGGACTTGAACGACACATAACTGATCAAATCCTACCACATACTTTTTAATGTTATTTCGTTACTAAATAAATTACAAAGCGCAATAAATAGTCAACACAATATCAGAATCTACATAGCTTTATGCCTTCCTTATAGGAAAAAAAACCCCAAAAAACCAATAACAGTGGAATATATAAACGCATTCCCCATTAAATGCCTAAAATTTGTGAGGGCAAAATCAATACATTATTCATGGCATAACTGTTGACAGCGTCTACATAATACATTTGACAAGTTCAATCATAAAAAATCGTACATAAGTGGATGTAAATTGTCTTACCGCTCTTACCTGCAGAGAGACATTGGGTGCAAGACTTGTGTTCATCAATTCATTGAAGTTTTCAGGTATTCCACCAGGTGAGGGCATCTAAAACATGGCATTACATTAGACGCCATCATTTACCATAAAAACAATAATATAGAAAGAAGCTATTCAATGCTCAAGTTAGTGCACGCGCAGAGTTTGGGTTGTAGTACCTGTGGGAAGCTGGGGGTATGTGGGGTGTTGTTGACCACCGGACTCTGCTGACTGAAGGGGCCGGTGCTGGCACTGCCGGGACTGTACTGCTGCTGGCGTGCCTGCTGCTGCTGCTGCTGTCGCACCTGCTGCTGCTGCTGGATGAGCCGTTGTCGCTGCTGCACGATCAGACGCTGTCGCTGCTGCAGCAGCAGGTTCTGCTGCAGCTGTAGACGCATGTTGCCTTGTTGCTGCTGTTGTTGCTGCTGCTGTTGTTGCTGTTGCTGCTGCTGACTTAGCATTTGGTGCTGGCCTGTAAAATCATTTAACCATTTAGCCTTCAATAACGCTTTGTAAAGAAACACACGTAGAACTTTCTCAAAGTGACCCAGGGTTCTGCCAAGGCCGCGATGCTGCAAGATTGTCGCCAAAATAATAATAATCTCGCATGGTATTTCCAGTAGTTGCGATAATTCTCGCACTCTAATTTTGTTATTTTTATTTGGTATATTAATTTTGGTTAGTTTTACGATCTCTTGATTTCCGACCAGCATGGCCGCCATGTTTTTAGAAGTAGTTCTCTTCATCACCAAAAGGTGGCGCTACAAATCGTCGACCTCAATAAATCTCGTTGTGCTAGTCTCAGTGCGCTAAAAATAACAAACAGCTCGTTGTGCAGTTCACGTGCGTGAGAAAGCCGAAGATGGCAGACGAGAAACAACATAAACAACGTTCTATCCAAATGTTATTTGAACACAACACAGTTTATATGCTGCTATAAAACACCTTGTAATGTTATCTAAAACAACGTTCTATATTGAGTTTTCTACCAAAAAATGAAATATGGTGGTCACTGGTGTTTTGCACCCACTGTGTGTGAAGATTCTACAGTAGATCAAGAACTTGTCTATTTTCTGCTATATTAATCTGCTGTATGTATTGGAGCAATTAATGTAAATGATCTAAGTGTCAGCAGGTTTGCACAAAAAATGTTATGTTTTTTGTCTTTTTTTTTGAAATAAAATACTTCCTTTGACTTGTCACTCGTTGAAATAAAATATTGATATTTTCACTTATTGCAATTTCTGTTCGTCATTTTTTCAATTGTCTATTTTTTCTGATTTCCCATTACTTTGGAAAATCTCCCCAAATTTTTAAGGGCTACTGAGAGAATTCTCCCAATGTTATTTTAAACTTGGCAGATCCCTGGTGACCATAAGTAGTCAATGTCCAATTGTCAAACACAGAGTCTAAATGAGGTACTAACCTTGCTGCTGATTAAATCGCGGATTTCCTTGCATCATCATGGAATTGAAGGGCTGCTGTTGCTGCTGCTGTTGTGCCCGAGGAGAATGTTGCTGCTGCTGCTGCTGCTGCTGCTGCTGCTGCTGCTGCTGCTGCTGTAGTTGTTGCAATTGCTGTCTCAGTTGTAGTTGTGCTTCCATGTTCATGTTGACAGACTGAGGATCGGATGTCATCGGACTTTGTGCAGTTTGTAGCTGAGGTTTCATATACTGCAACAATAAAGACACATTAGACGTGTCATTTTCACAAATACCCATTGGTTACTAGCAACAATTCAAAATATAGATAATCTAATGGCAACAACATCAATAATGATACCATTTGCTCTTTGAGTAAAAGATAAATAGGCTGAATGTGTCACTTTATGTGCAGCATTGCTCATAGGGACTGCACATAGGCAGAACCCTGCATGTTTTCTTTTCACTTTTCAAAATTAAATAATTGAAGCGAGTTAGAGTCCAAGGAAACCTGCCTGGTTGTTGTGCTGGCTGTAGGAGCTGGTGGTGGTGGCTGCTGGCTGCTGCGGCTGCTGTGCTGGCTTCTGGTCACTGTTCTCCGCCAGCCCCACCATCAGTTGGGCCTGGATAGCCTCGATTGCCTGCTGCTCCTCCTTGGTGCCAACAACACCCTCTGCAACGTGCAGATGACCGTGTTGATAGAGGTTACACATATTATATATCTTACGACTGGGACGCCAACATAAGGTGCCGAGTCAATGGTCATCGTCTAAACATGAGACAACAGTGTAGAGATACTTGCTAGAGAATGTAACTGATCAGATCTTACTATTTCTATTAGTGAAAGCAATTATAACTTATCGCATCAATGAAGACTGACAAAATCGTTGAATACAAAATATCGTACCTTGTTTTCCTACACTGATGCCAAGGAGATTATCAATTTCTGAGAAATTAATGTTCGGTGAACTAAGGACTTGCTCCAACTGGTCGAAGAGCATGTCGTCCTGGTGTCCCTTTCCGCTGGTGTTTCCAAACGCCAGGTCCTGCTGCAGCTCTGTGGCCTGCTGTAGGATCTGTGACATGAGCGCGTCCTGCCCAGGGGCGGCCTCCCCCGCCCCGGGGACCTGGCTGGCCCCGCCGCCACCCGCTGTCGACAGCAGCCCCGCGCTCGACTTCAGCAGACTGTCCAGACTCGTCACCGTCGTCGACGACGACGACGCGACGCCCGCCGGGCTCGCTTTGTGCTGGTTTGAAGGTGCTGAACTATTGATCCCACCATCTTTCGTGTTGCCCGGGAACGGACTGTTTGGATTTGTTCGTGGGTTGTCCCAGACATTAGGTCTGTGCTGCTGCTGTTGAGAATGGTTTCTGGACGTGCTAGTTTCACTAGAATCCTCATTCACTGCTAGGCTAGAATTGCCAAAGTTATTATGAAGTTTGTCAGCGATTGCTTTGGGGACGTGCGCTTTAGGGACCGCGGACACGGCGCTGATTGTGTGCTGCGTGTTGATCACTGTTTCCGTGCTGTTCACACTTTTGTTTGACAACAACTTGGCCAAGAGCACGTTTTTCTTGGATGGTTTCTCGCTGGCGGGGTCTGGGGCTGCCGAGTCTCTGCTGTCCGTGCTGTCAGCGGCCGCGTCCGACAGTTTGCGTTTGGTGCCGGAGCGGCGCCGCGAGCGCCCAGCACTCTCCTCATCGTCGCGCTCCCACAGCTGCGACAGGTAATTTTGTAGTACAGTTTTATCGGTTTTATTATTGACTAGTTCACTGACACCTTTTTCCGTCTTCGGATATTGGTTCGAGTCGCCGTTATTGAGCAGTTTGAGTAGAGAATCGTCCCGCATGCCGGCGGCTGAGTATTCGTGCTGCTGTCTCTCCGAGTCAGACACGGACGACGACGGCTCCCCGCTGTTGTGCTTGCTGCGCGACGAAATTTGTTCCAATGCTGGGAGAGACGACGTAGAAGACTTCCGCTCCATCATGTTCGCTCCAGATGTGCTTTCCTACAAATCAGAGGTGGAAATTAATACAACTTCGATTATCAAGAGAGTAAGAAGTGTCTGTTCTAACAATGGTGTTCCACTGACCGCGAGGGGCAGCGGGAAGTCGTCACCGTCCTCGTCCTCCATCAGCAGCTTCTGCAGTAGCTTGTTGGTTTTCTTGGTTCCCTCGTCATCCTCATCGTCAGTCTTGGTTTCTTGTAATAGTTTCTACAAAAAATTATCATTAACGTTACAGAACGAAGAGCATCATTTAGAAAAGATTTCTAATGAATAAAGTGTCATCTGCAAATTCAAATATCTTATTTAACATATCTCATCGTTAGCTATAAAATTTTGAAGTCATAAATAACTATAGATACTACAAGAAAAAAACTATTATTCAAAGTTAACAATCCATTTCAGAGACATGAACTCCTTTTCCGATGTGGTTCATAAATTTAAACACAAAATTGAATGGATAGATTTACCTTAAGAATAGCATTATCCTTCGTCGATGACTTGGGTTCTGCTTCATTTTTCTCCATATCAATTTTCTCTTCCGCCTGGTTGCTAACAGTCGACTGCTTGTCCATGTCATCATCAGAATACTACAAACACGCGTCCATACATGATCAAATGGTATATGACTTAGCAATTTCATTGATGTTACATATATTGGAGCTTGTTGTGTCAGGGCGTTCAACATAGGTCATGGTTTATATTGGTAATTACAATAGATGATTTTAGCTGCATAATACACATGGCTACATGTAATATGTGCAAGTGACTTTCATCAAACAAAATCCATATCAAAACTAATCATACCTCGGAGCCTGCTTCACTGAGGAGTTTAATTAAGATAGCGTTGGGTTTTTTCTTGTCACTGTCTGACTTGGTACTGCTGCTGCTGCTGCTGCTGGAGTGTTCCCTCTTGCTGCTGGTGCCGAAGTCTGGTTTCTGGCTGGAGGAGTCTGGGTACTCGCCGCCGTTGCCTCCGTCCAGGGACGTGGTGCTCTGTGGCTGCTGGGGACTCGGCATGGGGGAGCGCAGCGCCGGCCCCCCGCTCACTGCAGCACACACACCGGGGTCTTAGCTTTTATGAAATAGCAAAAATGATGCAATCATCATGACCAACATTGTTAAGGTATAGAGGTGACGTACCGGAGGGAGTGGCCGGCCCTGCGCTGCCCGGGGTCCCCGGCGTGCGCGGACCCAGGTGCCCGTTCTTCCCGCTGGACGAGGACGACGACGCAGGTTTGTCCTTCAACAGGTCCCACAGTTTGCTGTGTTCAGAGACGGAGCTCGTACTCGAACTGCGCATCTTATGTTGCATTGTTGCATTGTTGTATTGCTGCTGCTGTTGCTGCTGCTGCTGCTGCTGCTGTTGCTGCTGTTGCTGGACTTGGTGATGGTAGATGTCGGATTTATACCTTCCTCGCTGATGATCCATGCCCTAATGTAAAGTATGATTGAGAAAAGAATGACACACTCACCCCAAGCAGCATTAGGCTGTGAAACCTGTCTTTAGCTAGGTCTATCATGGTAGAAATATCGTTGGATGTGAGATGTTACAAATTCAATAAAAATGACTGCTTATAATTTGTTATATTCCTTGTCTCTATAGTAATGGTAGCAAGATTACTCACCTGTTCGAGATACTTGGGTGGGATGGAGCCTCCAGCCTTTTCACCCAGAGACTGCAGCGCTTGCAGGGGACTGGGCTGTATATGGCTCCCACCTAGGAACAAAATCATACAAATAGAGTTTCATAAAAATATCAACATTAACATCACCATAAGAAATGTTTACATTACTGGTAAAGTAATCAGCTATTATTGGATTTTATACATGTAAGAGGGAAATAGTATTGCTGCACTACTAATCTATAATCCAACAGTATACATTGGTTAATCAGTGTCAGTGTCTGACCTGACATGAATATTACTGAAATTATATAGATACCAATAGGAACCAGTCATATTTTTGTCTTTGGCAAGACTTTCGCTCTTATCGCAAGAGCTTCGTCGGGCCCGTATGTTTATACAATGGAACCCAATACAAACTTACATTCTGTGATGAATATTACTGTTGTGTAACAGTCATAATTACAGCTTAACTCATGTCCTCAACAGTTCAACTTGTTGACTACTGACAGGAAGTTAGTTCATTAGCCTTGAAGCATCATTCTCTGTTTAACCTTTTGCTGACTTGTTTTTCATAATTTCACATCTTAAGAACATTGTGTGCCACTTCAAAATCCAACAATTATTATGAGAGGAATTATGTGCGTACTGGATTCTAAGTCGTGATATAGAAAGAAGTTTCTGGAAACATTCTTAAGAATCGTAACATGTCTTGGGAGGAAAAATGACTCAGAATTGTCACTGATCTGACAACGCTGCACACAGGAGTATTGAGTAGGTACATAATTCAGCTCTCATGATGAATACATACAGATGTTGACAAATCTATACTTCAAGATAATTATTCTTTGCAAAAAAATATTTACAATTAATCTAAACATAGAATATTTACAATTGGATGATTAGAACCTTCAATTTAAATACTGTCTTTTCCTGCGATATCAACCACAAAATGGAAACGTCTATGAACTTATTGATGATCAGTTCATTGTTTACAATTGTTTTCAACCAGCAGAAATCAACACAAAATTTCAGGCACTGATTTTAATGATGTGCAACAAAAACGTCATTCTTAGATAAAAGAATGACATGAGAAATATTTTAGAAATAGATCAGAGAAAAATCTATATTTCCAATATTCACCATGTAGTAAAAAGACGATAGGTATTAGAATACACTACATGGCACACACAAAATGTGAAGACACACTTGGAGACCCACATTCCAAGAAATAGGAGATAATATACACAAAATAACTTAAAATACAAAAACAATAACTTATGAACTCAACTGATGGTTGATACATTAAAATACTACAAAAATGCAATTCTTAAACCAAAGAACTAGAAGTTATATCTTACAGATCTATGAATATTCAGAATAAACATACACACTGATGATAAATCATTTGCAATTTGTTTAATTTTAGAGGACACAGATGGTCTCATGGTTGTTGTTTTTTTACTACTTATTCTGTGTTTGGAGAAAATAAAATTTTGGTTAATTTAGTTTATTCCGACGTTTCGACACGCAAGTGTCCTCTTCAGGGAATATATTAACAATTTATAAAAATGTTAAGATCAAGAAATAGCCTAAAATGATAAATCAAGTATTGCTATCAAACTATAAAACAATTAATTCAATTATCTATAAATTGTAGTTGAAATATTACTTATTTCATTCCAATAAATCTTTGAAATTGTCCAAGAAATTCTAACTTCTATAGAAGGTGTGCGTGATGACTGTCACCATGGTCACATCTGTCAGATCAGTTAAAAACCGGTCAAATGTCACTTAAAATGCATTTGTGACTAGCAATGTATCTAGTATTCAATGATTGGAATGATATCTAATATTTGTAAAATTGTATACATTACAATTCTCTCCCAAGAAATTTTCAATGGAACAATATTTCAGCAAATAAAAGACTACACCAAAATTTTGCATTTTAGAAGTTGAAATATCAAACAGATATTCACATAAAAAGCATGAACAAACAAGACATAGTAAATTAACCGACACAACGTAATCTTTGAAAGCCACAACAAAGAATCAGAATGGTAATATAACGAAATGTTAAAATCACTTCTCGAAGGACAATAACAATGTTATATTGCAAGTATTAGCGAACCATTCCAGAAAAACATTAATAGCATGTTTACAACCAGAAGCATATGTTTTCAAACGCAATAAGCAACGTACAAAAAGCGACGAGGAATGCGTGAGTAGGAGTGAGCGGCGCGGCCTGCTGAAGGGAGGAGACCAGCAGGCGCCAGGGTCCAATAAGACGCTCATACAAATGTGAGAGATCAAATTTAGAGGCACTGCCTTATTGGACCGTGGTCACAGCACAGTAGCAGCTACGATCTCACCCATACCTTGATGGTGGCCCATGTTAGTGGTCGCCATGCTGGCTCCCAGCTTATGGTTACCATTGCCAGCATGGGGCATGGGTTGCGGCGGGGGGGCCGTGAATGAATCTTCAAATAGGAAGTCGAGGTCATCACTAATAAAGCTCCCATGAGAGGATCGAGACACACTGCTCCCTACAATGTGTGCGAGACACAAGGGTGAGACGAGGGCTCCAAGTCCACATTATATACGTAACACTCAGCTTCCCTTTTACCTGATCATTGCAAAAGGCATTAGTTATGAATAATGATTAATGTAATGGAGAAATGCCAAACAAAAGAAAAAAAAATGAAATAAAACCTAAGAAATCTCAAACCCAACCGATTGATTTTCAAGACATGTGCGTAGAGACAGAGACTCACTGGGTGGTGGTGGCGGTGACATCATCGAGTGACTGCCGCCGCGGTGGAAGCCTCCGCCTCCGCCCGGGGTCACGATGGGACTCCTGTGGTTGGGTAATCCTGGTGAGTGTGCGAAGGCGGCTGGGCTGCGGTGTCCCGCGAAGCCTGGGCTGCGCGCGGGCGTCGGGAACCCGGGGCTGATGGGGCCGCGCATGTTGGGCGCCGACATGATGCGCTGTGGTGGCGGGGGCGGTGGGTGCCCGGCGGCGCTCCGCATCATCTGCTGGTGTCCGGCGAGCGAGGTGGCGACCGCGCCCCCGCCCGGGGTCACGCCGCTCCACGACACATGGGTGACAGCCGCCCCCGCCCCCGCCGAGTAGCTGCCGCTGGAGGCAGCGGGCGTTGCCGCGGACGACGAGGACACGGCCGCGGCGAGCGACGCCTCCCAGTCCCCGCAGTCCGTGCTGACGGGCAGCAGGTCCAGCACGTCGTTGATGTCGAGGTCGGCAGCCTGGTCCAGCGGGAAGTCCCCCCCGCCTCCTCCCAGTGCCCCCCCGGAGCCCGCGGCGGCCGGGGCGCTGGACGACCCCAGCAGGGACGCGAGGTTGGACAGCCCGGCCGCCGCGGCGGGGGCGGAGCTCCCACCACCGTGGTGGGCGGCGCTCGCCAGCCCCATGGACAGCAGCGTGGTGGTCGTGGTGTGACCCAGCAGACCAGGCACGTGCAGCAGCTCACTGCAAACAGAAAACAGTCGCTAAATTCAAAATGTATCATTTCTTGGTTCAAAAATGGCAATACACTTTTCTTCAAAAAAAAACATTAATAAAGTAATCATCGGGTTAAGTACGTTGAACGCATTGTCTTGTAGTTATGTCATTTTCGTGAGAAATGAGCCGAGGAAGACACTTACCGTGATTTTGTGTGTCCGATTATGGCCTTCATGAGGCTGGTGGAAGCGGAGCCTTTCAACTCGTTGTCCGTGTCACATTCCCTGCAACAAAATAATTCCTGTCACTTTCTTCCCAAATAATTTGACTTCTCCATGTTGACATATCACATGATAAAAACCACGATAGTCACCCAACTACAATTTTTTCTTATAATATGTAAACATTAAACATAGCAAATTGAATTACTCCAAATGAAAAAGTTACTTTTATATTGGAATATATTTTTTAGAACTTACCGGACAATGGAATGCGTTGACATAATGAACTCTGGTTCGCCCGTCGACGGGTTGTTGAACAGTTTACTTTTGGTCTGCACAAAGACATGGCGATTCTCATGCAGCTTGAACCTGTACACACCACTAGTATTCGAACCATTATTCAACACTGAAAGAAATAAGCACGCAACGTGTGAACATTAATAACGTATAAAATAAAAAATAAATTATAAAAAATAAAAATATAATAAAATAAAGAATAAATTATAAAAATTATAAAGATTAAAAATAAATTAAAAATAAATTAAATAATTTCCATGATACGATGAGAAAACTTTTGAACTTAACCAACCTTGCTCGTGGTGCTTAGTTAACTGATGCACATCATTCACGTGACAAAAGTCTTGGATGTTTTTGCCAATGAATTCAGAATAAGCGTAATCATTAGCATTAATGCCACTGGAAAAACAAAAAGAATAATTATTTTACCATTCAATCTATTGCATTACAAACTTTAAAAAAAAAATAGACCCCATTTCAAGCTGCCTGTTATTCACAAATAAAGGTGAAAATTTAAATAAGAGACTATAATGCTATGATGTCCAAGTAATAAGTAGTTCTCTTATCACGCCCTAAAATAGTCTAAAATAGTCTAAAATTTACCAAGTTTACATCCATCACTTAAATGTTATTCTAGTTATCAATAATAAATAGGCAGCAAATGGTCCATGAGACTGACCTGGTATCACAGGCGAGAATCTTGCCCTGCAGGTCCTGCTTGGTGGTGAACTGCTCCACACCGAGCATGCCCGGCGTTTTCTCCGACACGCTGATGCGACGTGCGATACACACCAAACACGTCTGGTTATCTGCAACACACGGTGGCATGGCGTAATGTGTGTCAAAATACAAACATGTGTATTTCATAATTTGGTTCGAATGGAGGAACGTTTGTACGTCACCAACCTGTATTATTCGGGGTAAGGGAACGATCAATAGTATCCTGGTCACAAGGAAATGGTTGAAGAACAGCAGTAATTTGCATATTTTCATACTGCAATGCTTGCTGGCTTTGCTTTATGTCCAGGTCTCCATCTTCACCTAAAGGTCAAGTAAAAGTTTTGCCACATCAATAAAACTTGCCTCAAAACAGAAAGATGTTAACTTTGAAGTCAGGATTTTATTTCTATTTTTCTAATCATCAACATCAAACAACATCTTAAAAAATATCTCACTTTAAAATTCTACAAAGTCTAAAAAAGAAGTTCTAAGATTTGACTCTCATCTTTGTCTCTCAGACTTTGATTCTCATCTGACTACAGGCCACCATACAAGTCGTTACCTGGAGTTTTAACGAGCATGCGGCAGTTGAAGGATCTGTTTTTTGCGGTGGCTGCGGCTGGGGGCGCGGCGGGGGAGTCGTGGGGCCAGGCGAGGCTGGTGACAGCCATGGGCAGCAGGCTCGACGAGAACTGCGCGTGGTCGCCCACGTGGATCACATTGTAGATGCTCTTGCCCTGAACGTCGTCCTGCAAGGAGGAGGCGGCAGCGCTATAGTAGCTAGACACACGCACGCACTTTCATTCGAAACAGCATTAGTCCAAATGAAAATGTGTGTAATGAAAAAATACTGGACATTCTATTGATGTGTGTGGCGTTGGGGTGGCCATTGCAGGGAGGCAAGCAAAAATTTCACTTTTCAAGGGTTTTAAGGGTCCATGTAAACTTTTGCGCACATGAAACCCAAATAATCTACTGGTTTTGCATTCCAAACCGAATAAATTTACAATTCAAGTGTTGAACAATAAACAGGGCCCCGAGTTTGAATTGCACAACCAAATTAAAGTTCCATCAGTATTTTTATGTGAATTTCTTTTTTGAGAACTTTGACCAGTATACATAGAATGTTAAAAAATAATTCTAGGATTAAACATAAATCAGCCATGATGTTTAACTTAAATATACAATTAAAAGAACAAAATCTGTTTATTTGCTGTATACTGACAAGCTTTTTTTTTACTTACCACTGAGTATTTTAGATACTGTGTAATATTATCTGACACAAAATCAACTTTTCCTTGGCTATTCACAACAAATAGGAAACCATCTAATGCCTGTAATAGAAACGATAAATAAACTTCATGTTATTTGTATAATACATTTCATTCCGCTTAAATTTGTGCAAATTATTATATTTACTGGTGGTGGAATAATTGTTAACTCACTTCGAGAAGTAGTGGGCCTAAAACGTCGTTGGCTAATATTGTGGGTTTGCTGGAGGAGACTTGGCTTTGCTGCACAGCATCACTAGATCCACTTTCTGCAACAGAGAACCTGGTGAATGAGGCCGAATGGTCGACACCACCATAACACAGCACAAACAAGAAAAGCTTTTACAATATTCACAAGTCAATGTGACAATAAAAATGTCTAATCAATGTTAAATGATACCAATTCATGGCACAAAAAAAAATATTAATCTAAATGCAATGAAAAGATCACAGGCTTCACATTGCATGTTCAAGATGTCTTTTGGACATTATTATTAAAAAATTCTATATTCTATTTGAAGCAAGGTGGGAAGCATACATTAGATAATAAAAAAGACGATGAGGGTTCATTAAACCACGTGCATTAGGTGTATGTTTGGCTGCTGACGGCGGCTGCTCACTGAGTACTGTCTGCCGCCGCCGCCGCCATGAGCAGCTCATACCAACCGGGCACTCACACCACGCCGCCAAACACCCCCCCCCCCCAAACCGCCGCAAAGGCAGGGATACATATACATGCCGGCGGCGTTCAGTCCCCTCTCCCTACTTGAACATGATGGGAGGGGGTAAGTTAGGCACTGTCAGACCACAATCAGCACCACAAATAGGGGAAAGATCAACCCGTCCTAAAGAAGATTTACACGTCCAAATCAACAAACTCCTGGTAAATACAATTGAAACTGATGTCTGGTGTGGCTGAGTATACTCGTCCATAAGACAAGTAGAATTTTTTTACTTCTGACAACACAGCTAACTGTCTGAGTCTCCAGTCTTAAAAATCGTAGAGAATAATCTGTTTTTTAATGGATGTTAACCATGCCAACCATATAAACTTAAAAAAACTTATGAAATGTATCAATACATACTACGTAGATATGTTCATCAATTGCCAAAAACTTCATTGATCTAAAAAATATGTAACACTTTTTACTACCTGTTCAAGTCTGTCAATGTCGTATATTAATACAATACTCAGGTATTGGAGTAAAAAGCAAAATACAAGTAATATTTTACTACAGAAACTCCTTCTTCATCATGATATTGCCCACAAGATAAATTTGTAATCAATTTCTAGTGTTGAATTCCGATAACTGAAATTTCAGCTGTAAGGATAAGTATAAAGCTTATAGTTAAATAAACAGTTGACAAATGTACTCTACATGTCAGTTTTGGAACAACATTGACTATGAATATTTAGAAACTTTCATTCATAGTCAATGTTTTTTATTTCAGTCAGACTTGAATCTACAAACAAGTTTGTATGTATGAGCGTAGTAAACTAGACGGTCCTGATGACCTCAACAAACCACCAGGCTAATGTGTCATGATGTATTGACGAATAAATCGAACCTTATCACTGAGCAACAGCCCCAAGCTGCCCACATACATTTGTACATTTTGTTGTTTGCTCACAAGCGCAATCACATAACTCACAACTTGTACACAGATTAATAAAACCTACATAATAGTTGCTATTTGATGGACTCCACTTCTGCTAGTGGTTTGGATTGTCAAATTCTTGCCCTCAGGGTAAGTCAGTCCATCTCTTAGCATTGTGCTTGTAACTTTGGATAATTTAATTCCTCGGGTGTCACTACATGATCCATGATTTGTAATCGTCATGCCAAGCTCTAATCATGTATAGCAAGATGGTCAGTGGTTAGGACTCTTATAACAACCTCTATCCTATTGCAGAAGAATTAGTGACCACTGACAATGAGTTTCATCAGCAAAACAGCTCAAATCTTGGGAAGCTCGCCTATTCTAACGACTTGGTTGAAATGTACTATGTGGAACTGGTTGGGATCATTCACAAATGACGTCACCTGATTGAGCTTGTGAATTTGGTATTACAGTCTGACGTAGAATTAAAATTCAGAGTTCCAAAACTTATAAACTATAATAACTAAGAATAGCTTACTACCCTAAAAGCATAAAATTAGAAGTAAAAAATACACTCTCCATGTTTAATAATTAAAGGCATATGTATTAAAAATGAAAAATGAAGGAACATTAAGCAACAGAAAAAAGCAATAATTTTCCTTTTATAGTGCATTAATTTTCAAAATTGAAAAACAAACAACCAGGGTCAGGATTAGCCACTTGTCCGCTCGTATTGACTAGTAAAACCTTGTGGAGGACGAGTAACAATATTTTGCCACTTGTCGTTTTGACAAGTAGCAATTCTGGTCAATTTGGCATACAGTTTGTGCAAGGAGGACTAGTACTTTTTTGCAGGTCATGTAGATATTTGAACTAGTAACCTTCTGAACGATGACGAGTAGCACTTTGCCCACCTAATCCTCCATATAACAACAAAGCAAAGACGGGCTAGTAATTGAGCTTCAAACATCATTTTGATCATCTTGATTAATAGCATCATAGCGATATTGTGCTGTTCTGATTAATAGTGAATTATATTTCAATGCTCCTTTTAAAAACAGCCCATGACGGATTACATAAAACTACAGGAGTCATAAAGTAATAATTAAGAGTTGTTCTGTAATTTGTTATTGTATGTAATTTGTTATAATATAAGAGGCTTGGCATCTAGTATCGTGGAATGCCTCTTTTTGGAGGTCTTTAATAATGACGATGTAACCAGCCTGAACCAGCAATATGTTTCACAAAGCAGATCAATCCATGTGACGACAGCAGCCGAACTGATCCGCTAGATACAAGGCACACAACACGGTCAACTCCCCCAACATATACTTGTATTTATAAGCATTTAAAATATATACTTATCTGTCTGTTGTCAACAGAGTAATATTGGCGCATATATAACTGATCAGATAGTGCAAAATCTAAATTACATGCACACAAAGTAGCATGTGGTACAAATGTTGAAGCATTGTAGAAGAGCTGCCAAATGCCTGAATACTGTTCACAGTTTTGATGTTTGCTATCATGTGCCATGCTTTAAGTGTTGCATTACCAATATCAAAGCCACCATTTTCTTACCAAACTTTGGACCGTGGATGTGATTCAATAATTATAATAAATGATCTCAATGTTTGAGCTTGTATAAATTGACATTTTTGTTCATAGCACAAAAATCATTGATATAGTGAACATAAAAATTATTCTTACCTATGTGATCAACATTTCTTACTACCTGTTACTTTAAAGATTGTAAGAACATGTGGCTGACTATTCTGTCCAAGTACACTTTGCTGAGTAAATTAAATGCATCATTTGCCTAGTAGTATGAAGAGCTTTAAACCATACATAACCACTTAAGAATGCAGTAATGTACACATGATACTATCATGTTCTCTAAAGTATTACATCTATTACAGTATATACATCTGTTTGGTTCATAATGTGTTGCTTCAGTTTCATTTAATACATGAATCTACCAAATGTGCCACAAAAATGTCTGAAAAATGTAAACATTGCTTGAAATAAACAGAGCCTATCAATGTGATTGCAGTAAACATCACCACAAGACCTTTAAATGTGTAGATATTAAAGTTTGAGGCAATTATATTTAATTCTGTATAAAACTTACAAAAGGAGGAAGGCTCACTTCACAGTTTAGTGAAGATCTAAGCGTTTCTAGCATTAATAATTGGTCGAACAACTAAAATGACTGTCTTGTTCACACATCATATATTCCACAACAGGTAAATTTTCCTTATAAATGTAAGAATCAGCACCAAAAATCCTATTTTTCTCCCCATAATAACTCTCCATATCAAATGCCAAGTATCACATTCTTCTTAGATTTAGACTTTTGTTTTATGTATGTTCATTTAAGGTAAACAAATTGCACATACATAAAATTAAATAGTTCATTATACAGGAGCCAAGCTACACCGCTATAAATGTAAGGTGACTGACTCTCAGGTGGCATCAGGCATGTTGGTGAACAGCAGAAACAGTTTTGAATTCACAACATTGGTCTGCTTCATGTAGTACCATGACCATTTGCTAAACTATCTATTTTCATTTATTCAGCTATTTAGGATTTGCAGCTATCTACATGTTACTACTACCTTATCATGGTTGTGAAGAAAACCATGTGGTGGCTGGCAGCAGGCGCCATTGCCTGGCCAGCAGCAGCAGCAGCCAGCAGCTACAGCACAGTACTGCTGCTGCTGCTCACTACATACATTACATAGGGGAATGTCCTAACACACAGCCAACTCCTCTTCATTGATTAAATATCACAATATCAACACTATTAATTCACCACACAAAAAAGTAGAGATGATAATGCTGTTGGTAACTATCTGACAATGCCTATGTAAAGCGATCTTGCTGGAAACAGTGACTGAAGTAAATAATGTCAGTATAAAGGCTCCCCTTATATCAATGCAGCAAACTAAACACTTGGAAATAAATAGACACCTGGAAAACCTTAATGGCACTTATCTCTCGTAAATATTACCTACAAATGATATTTTCTTAAAATGGTAAAAAGTAAGTTTGATAATGTGAAACATACATTGTATTTTGTAAAACTAGTATATAAGAACAAGATTTGATGCTTGGCTTAAAACCAACATTAGCTTCAGCTTATTATTCACATTTCAAGTTAGTACATAGTACTGACGGTTAGTCTTTAGACCTAAACAAAGTTCAATGACATACTTAAACTACAATCATTTTCATGATGTATCACTTTGTTAAATAGAAATATAGGTGCATTTGTGTTAATGAAATGTGATCCATGGCAAAGCTGTGGAAAGTAATTATTAATGAATTACTCGCATGAGAATTGATTGAAAGCTAATGATTATGTACTTTATACATTTCTGGTTTTGTTATAATACAAACGGATCAAAATCCAAACAATTCAAAGTACAAGCACCTTGAAAGCAAATATTAATCTATTCATATCATTGCAGCTAGCAAGCAAATTGAATATCATTTTGGTAGTCTTGACTAAAAAAATCACAAGTCTCTCACAATTAACTATAACATTCTGACTTGTAATATTTATACTGTAGCATGCCATGTGTAAGTAAATGGAAGGTGTCTTGGCTTTGCCTCCACGCATCTTTCATGGGTGAAATGTTTCAAAAGGAGTTGCAAGTTAATGTTTTTCCTTTACATGTGAAATATAATTATAAAGGTATTTCTAGCTCACTCAAATACATATCTAAGAGATTATCTTGGGAGATTTAAAAATGAGAAAAGAATGAACAAAAAAAATAGAAAAGAAAAAACATGATGAACTATTACTATGATACACACACAATACATCAAGAACATAATTCTCATTGAAGCTACTGAATCGAGCTTTTTACTAAACAGAAGGCAACTTTTAAATAATTCTATATGAGCCAAGTAATTTCTACTTATGTATATAATTACTGATTAATATTGCCTATCTAAAAATAATGTATGTTCATTTAAAAATTAAACCTTGTCTAAAATTTGAACTGGACGTTTCCAATATCTAGTAATGATTTTCAATTATCTGTCTTATCTAACGGAGAAGTGGCATGTGCATGTTCGATTTTTTGTGTGAACATGATTTTTTGTACATGCACTCAACTGTAAATACATGGTGGGGGGTGGGGTATCTTTTTAAGAACTACACCCGGCAGCCTCTTTCCACTAGCATCCCCCAGCTTGGCCCAGCCTCGCACCCCCGGCCCTGGGCCGTCTTACCTTCTTCCTTGATGCGGCGGATCTGGTTGACGGTCTCGTGGAGGATGGCGCACTTGTCGGGCTTAACTGACGAGAAGTTGCTCATGTCCGTGATGTGTGCCGACAGCAGCTCCGCCAGCTCCTCCATGTAGATGTTCTCCTGCTCCCGCCGCCGCTTCTCATTGAGGCATTTGTTGCTGCAACACACGACCACCAACATCACACTATGGACACGGATTTCTAATGCTTCTCACTAAATAAATCATGTATAAAGCAAACCCTTTGTATATTAAAATCTCTCACTTTGTGTGGTCTATACTAAGTGATAGATGTCTGATCTATTCTCCCCACTTGAGTCGTATAACAACCTAATGTAATCTATAGCTTCACTTTAACAAACCAGTTTAATGTCATGTTGACATCATACATCATTTTTCATAATTTACCTAATGACCACTTGTATCAGGGCAACCCTAATTTTCTGCGGAACAAACCCTCAAAGATGCATTCTTCACCATAACATCACAAACTTCACTTTCACTAAGGTAGGATTCATGTTACTCTCCACCTCAAAATCTGCAGCAGGTTTTAACTGGTGAGTATACTACATGTATGTTTTTGTTTTCTAATAATTATGGGTAAAAAAAATACATTCAAATAGCAGTGCATTGCAATTGAGGGCCACTTATTATTTTGACTTCTCTGTCTTTTGCTAAAAAAAACTTAAAATAACCGTTATGAGTTTTTATAACTACATATTTAAACTCAACGTTTCGTTGAGGCAACAGCCCAGGTTCTTCAGCTGCCCAGGAGAAACGTGGAGTTTTGACTCCATACAAAACATATAGTTTCTTTTAAAACATAGAATCCACATTCACAAATGCACAGTTATTATTTTGTTGATCCTATTAACTATACTATTTTTATTCAATTACACACATAACAAAGCACACTGGATATATTCAGCATATTCCAATCATAAAAAAAAACAAGATTCCTCTGGATTTGCATAGGGAATATCGGATCTACTTGGTCAACTTGCACATGGTTTTGTGAATGAGCCTTTCTTATTGATTGATCCTAATAAATCCAGTAACATTTAAATAAACTAGTGTGGTTAAGTTTCTAAATATAGGAGCATGAAACATTTGAAAAAGATCCAAAGGGAAAACTTGTATAATACAGTACTTTCTTCATATCAACAGCTATCAAATTTTACAAATATATAACTCAATATTTCGATAACAAATCTGTTTATCTTTGTCAAGAGTACAAAAAACTTGTAGGCTTTAAAAGACACATGATTTATTTATACAATAGGCATCTTGAGAAAATTTATATGTTTGTTCCAAAAGATGGTATGTAAATGTTCTCCTTTCCATCACATCAAAAGGCTCATCTGATTAATCAAAGCATGTTCATTTTAATATGGATTATTACTTCAAGCTCAACTTTGTAGTTTTTAAATAAGTAATAAAAATCATTGGCTTTCATATTCAGCACTAAAATGCTTTGTTCATTTCTATAGACAGAAATCTATTTCCAAATATTCCACATATATTTGAGACCCAGACCAAGAGATGACATACTCAACAGCCAACTTATGGTCAGTCTAAGAAAAAAGGAGATGAAAGAATAATAATAAATGGAACATGACTTATGCACAAGACTATATCAACATATTAAATACTTGGTCAAATAAATGTCATTAGTACCATCCACAGCATAATTACCAAATGGAATACTGGTCTAAACTTCACTGCAACAGACCAACCAATATGTATATAATATGCACTTTTACACCCTCCTCTGCCTAGAGCTAGTCACAAATGACAACACTGGAGTTTATAGTGCAGAAACAGGCCTTTCATATGCACCCTTTACTTAAATATAGCTTCCAAGTTCTACAGACATGATACCACGTTGGAACTATGTAATCCTCTTATATGTACATCAATGACTAAAATAAATTTCTCTCCACTTCACACATTCATAAACCACATCACAATTTAATATGCTACACAAAATTCTTCATTCTATCCTGTCATATGATTTTATTGGTCCCTGTCAAATTGACATCACGTAAATATGAACTAAACTTACAGTTCTGCACATACAATTATGTATAGGAGAAACCAATGAGCACTTTAAATACTGACATGTCTCCTTGTCCGCTGAAATCTAATAGCAGAAAGATTGCAATATATATATAATGCTGCTCTCACCTGAGCGTGGTATTCCTAAATGTTGAGTTACGGGAAAATATATCCATTCAAGGTAATGAGTTAGAAATCTGCGCAAGTAACTACTTGTCACCACTATCACATATTGTTGTTGCTCAAATAAAAAGAATATTGTTCTGCACAACAATGTTAAGACCACAGTGCATATTCAGTGTGATTATAAAATTCATCTTTGACTACTGGCATATTACAAGTCTACACGACCCACTGAACTAGTGACACACAAGCTCGTGGTAAAACATGGCTACTGCCCTTTACCTACTCCACTCTTCGTCAATCCAATATACCACGGACTTTGTCCACAAATAATACTAGTCCATTGCTTGCATACTAATATACGTACATATAAATTGAATGATAAGCATTGTTTATCACTTTAAACAAGTAAATGGCTGCCAAAGCAGACTGTATGGTGGAAGCTTGTAAAATGGCAGGCGAGCTGCCTGGCAAGTCGCCAACATATTGACTCCATGCTACTTGCAGCAAAATAGTAGCACGGACACATACTTCCTGATGTCATGTAGACACTTTTACCTGTCGTGGACGGAAGAATAAATACAAACAGCAACCTGCAGCAAAATAAAATGGCCTCACCCGCTAGTTTGAGCTTACACAATTCACATTTATCACTAAATCCGATGAAATAAAATCCTTATTCAAATCAAAAGAATTAAAATGTAGCACTCAGCTCACTAGCTTGTAATAAAGAAAACCATTTTCCTTTTTCATGGTGCTGCTCATTCAATACGGTTTTTCTTTCATATAATGCAGACTTGCCAATAAAATGATTCATTTTGTCAAATATTAAAACATAACACTCATAAAAGATGATGTTCTTTCAATAAAACAATACAGGTATACAATGTATTATCAATTCCCCAAAAACTAAATACTGTATACTATTATCCAATTGCCCAGGGCATAAAAATTCTCTTGAAAATGGGGTACAGCATATAGATTGGTTGTAAAACATGGTTAGAACTAAAATATTGACTTCCTTGCAAACTATGAGAATATTGATTCAAAACCATGATCATGTAATGTGTGAAGAAGTGACCAACATATGCAACTAAAATGGCACAACAACAAATTTTATTAAAGAATAATTTCAAAGCACTGGATAATCGCAATGTGTTTGTTTCTGATAGTCAACATTTAAACACATTTTCAAGACAAACTTTGAAGTCATTTCATGGCGTTTATGAACCTAGTAAGCTGTTAATGCTTCAGTCACAAAGTTGGGCGATGAAGTTTTAAGCATCAGTGGCAGCTCGGAGAAAATTTAACTTGGAAGTTAAAATTTGCCGTAATCTCACTGAGCTACCCCATCCAAGTCACATCCTGACTTCATCGCAATACGCCTCGGTCCCTGTACGGCAGACTATCGGACGAAGGGCTGTCATGCAACAACAAAATTCCTGGAACTAATGTTTCACCAGCTATCTGCCGATAAACAACCGGCGATCCGCCCTATCAGAGACCAGCTGACTATCATATGGTTTTATCTGTCGGGCATTGGCAAATGTCTCACCGACC
>CM032666.1:55925065-55971596 GCA_019095985.1 Streblospio benedicti | reverse complement strand
TGTAACTCTGCCGTTGCCCCAGACTGAGCCACTGGCCGAACTTCGTGCACCTGGTGAGCTGGGCGGTGGAGAACCGCATGGCGCTGGTGCGGGTGCCGGCGGGCACCGCGGACCGCCTCGAGGTGCGGCTGCCAGACGGCGCCACCAACCCCTACCTGCTGCCGGCCGGTGCCCTCGCCGCCATGCTCAGCGGACTCGACGGTGACATGGGTGAGAACACGCAATCTATCACACACTTTAAACTGCGGACAGACAAAATAGACCCATACGACCATCCAACTGCCCACACCTCGCATGACAGCCCTGCCCCTCTTTTTCTTAAATGTCCTTGAGAATTATGTAGTAACTGCACTCTCGTGTAACAACCCACCCCCCAGTTTGAGAAAATTTCAATTTAACCGCCCTGGGCGCTTGGATGGTTATATACGGTAGATACAAATTGATTGACTGGGTGTGTGAGAAAGGGAGGGTGAGTGTGTATATGTGACAGTCACACAGGTCAGACAGGCAGACATAGACAGTACCACAGAGGCAGAGACAGATATGCCAATGAGTCTAGGTCCACCATGCAAATAAGTTGCAATATATTCTTTAATATCTTAAACTTTTGGTGTTAACCATATTCTTTATCATTCAATTTTGTTTCACCATTGTATATTTGTAACTTTTCAGCATTATATTACAGGGATTCAATATTGTAATCCATACTCAGTATTTCTAAAGATCAGTATTATTTATTTAAATTTTTTGTCACCTCGGTATGCTGAAACAATAAGACTGCTATAGTTTTATATACGTATAAACATATATTTTGTTTTATTATTGTTTGCCATATTAATCATATTGAATAAAATCGATCTCAATCTCATACATGTTTGTGCATACCATATCCTGGCATTGACCCCCGCCCGCACGTTGCAGACCTGTCGTCTGCCCAGGAGCTGGCGGCCACGCCCCCGCCCGGCTCCCCGCAGCTCGCCGGCTTCACGTCCGTGCCCCGCTCGCTGCCGGACGCGCTGGCCGCCCTCGCCGCGGACACGCGCCTCGCCGCGTACCTGCCGCCGGCGCTCACGGGCGGGTACGCGTATGTCCGCAACAACGAGTGGCAGGCCTTCCTCAGCGCCATCACACAGTTCGAGCTCGCCAGTCTGGACGACTACTGAGAGGGTCGTGGTGGGGGTTTGTGTGTTGTGACGCCCTAAGGTTCGGGGGATGGAAAGAGACTGGTATTGAGACGTTGTGAAAATTAGAAACAGAAATTAGCATTGACATATAGGTTTGGGGTTTTAGTAGATAGAACACAGAAAATGTGAAATTAAAAAAGACGTGCAAAGATGGGCCGTTGTCTGGAAAAATAACTATGATAAGTAGCCTAATTGTGTTGTTTTCTTTTGGTTCTCTATGCAATATGTTTAGCATACTTCATGTACTAAATCTTTACTTTTTATTTAAATCTCTTGCTCTTTACAATTGTTCAATCTAAGTTTCCATGTTGCATGTAAATAATAAGTAATTGATGTTGTTTTGTATCTATATATCATTTTTAAATATAACAATGAGTTTAACATATTTAACAGAAATGATGTTTTTAATATGTGTTTTATAAAGTTTATTCAAGACGCGTGGGAAATAAGAAACAATATTTTAGGAAGTGCTCTCTAACTAATTCTATGATATTATTTTATTACTCTACTATACTATGTTATTTTACTACTTGATTTTATTTTATTGAAACCCATAACGAATGGTCTTTTACTGCATTTTAATAAATGCTGTTAAATCTAAAAAAAATCTATGATGGCTTTGATTAGTTTCATTATTTTATTAGTACAGTAATGGTTTAAAAATGTACTGTCTATCGTCTATGTACAAAATTATTGCACAATTGTATTTGTCATCAAATGGGATCTAATGATAAATTTATCTTATTTTGATTTGTGTTCTAATTTTTTCATCTTATAGAAATAATCTATTATTGCTACTCCAGTCTTGTTAGTACACTCTTGTAAAAGCTGCATGGAGTGTGAAATCGTCATTCATCTTGAATTTCAAAATGGCCACTATAATTGCTGTCAGATTTTATTTCCTCGGCTTCCAAGTAGAATAAGAAAGAAATATCGTATTTTGGACATGAATTGTCTTCAGTTTGTGTGCAGGTTTTATATGGTATAATGAACATGCCAAACACAAACCACTGCACTTTTACTTGGCTCAACTTCCACATGTAGCAAATTGAATGCAACTTTCATTTTTAGCATCACATCATACACAATGCAAGTGACACAACGCAACTGACTGTACAGATTATATATTTGAGTCTACATAAACTTGCATGGACATCGAATCTTGGAGGGCGGGGGTCTCCATTAAGAAATCTCTCTTCTTGAACTTTGAGTTACCCATCCACAGCCACCCACCAATTCCTATTCCGTGGATATTTGCCCCCATGCTTACATACATTAGAAGTGAGGCAGAATGAGAAAAACAAGTTTTGTTAAGCGTAGTTGGCAATCTGGATGAAGAGACACAAAGAATAATGAGGCAATAGAAAAATGAAAGGCTCTCTCAATAGGACAGAAAGGGTCTATAAACAGGGTTCCCACGGAGTCTTGGAAAAGTCATTGAAATTCATATTTTTTTCAAGATCCTGGAAAAGTCATCGAAGTTTGTTAGGAGTCATTGAAAAAATGAAATTTTGTAAAAATTCATTGAAAAATCATTAAATTTTGGTTAAACTGGTAATTTAAATGTTGTTTGAGGAGTGATTAAAGTTTGTTATTATCGGCACATTGATATCGTCCAAAAGTTTAATTTTCGCAAGACCCCCACACCACATAATTTGGTAAGAAATCTGTATCTATAGATTTGTGGGAAAGAATAATATCTATATTATTGGCCTCTTGGATCTTTACAGAGACCATATTTAAATGAAGCTAGGTATCTAAAAAAAAGTCTTGGAAAAATGAAAATCGGTCTTGAAAAGTTCATTGAAAAGTCATTGAATTTTAATGAGCATAATCTGTGGGAACCCTGATAAAGGAATTCCTGTGACGCTCAGCAGAACGGAAGAAAAGAAAAAAAAATATTGGAATATCATATGGATGACAATAAATTATAGATTTGCTCAATGCTAAGGAGCATAATAAGAAACTTTTATCATCTTTCCATACGCCCCTCTTAACGCATAGGTTCAGAAAAAGAGCGTTACAGATGATGCACTTTTAACCAATGTTCTTAAATTTGTATGTGACAACACCATTACAAACTCTTCTGATTTTCTTCTGATTCAGAATGAACTCATTTTCGTATCATGTTATTTGAACAGATTCCCTAAAAACTGTTATAAGTGAATCATATTTCATTGGTAATGGAAATTGAATACATGTCTAACAATTTATTTAACGTCTTAGATTCATATTAGAATACATTTAAATGCAAAACCAATATATTGCAAGCATACATCATATATATTCGATGAAAATGCGTAAAATAATATCACCTTTTCAGTTTGAGAACTGTACGTAGCTCTCTTTGAATTAGAATTGAGCGCCCTCCCTTCTTTTGAATTAAATGCCCCCCCCCCCCCCCCCCCCCCCCCCACCCCCCCACCCTAAATAAATGACCGTCCCCATACAATTAATTATGGTTGCTCCCTAGTGTATAGCGTATAAAGTATGAGTCACAAAAAACTAGTCCATAACTTGTCAGTTCATTTTTCTGTGTCAATATGACATGATTCACACACAGACACAACAAACAGGTGGACCAGTTCACGTTCTAGATGCTGCTGTAGCATCCAAGCAGGTAGCAGTTGTTTTCACCTCCAACTTCATAAATACTTGGGTTTTGCTCAACATGTTATGCTGTGTAGAATTCTTACAATGTGGAAGTAAGAAGTGAATAAGCCAGGCTAACTTGTGCTGTCAGTGGCCCGTCAGCAGCGTCAGGTCGCCGTGTCCCGTGTCGTCTGCTCAGTGACCGGCTCCCGCCACCTGCTATTGTCCGCGGCGGCGCCGCCAATAGACTGTGTCATTCCTGTCGTCTGCTCCACACTGCCACCTGCCGCACCCGCCTGTTCGTCTCCGCTCTCTCGCCGCCTGTGTCACGCTGCCGTGTGGATACTGCAACACTATGAGTTTCCATAGCGCCGCCTGACGCTCCTGACGCTGCCGCACCATGGGCGTGCGCGCGCGCTTCCAGGCGATCGACGCGGCGCTCAACCTGCTGCTGCTGACGCCGCTGTGCGTGCTGTTCCACGTGTCCACGTGGTGCGTGCTGGACGCGGCGCTGCTGTCCCGCGCGCCTGTGCTCGGCAGCTGGCTGCTGCTGGCGCTCGCGATCGCCGTCGAATCGACGGTCGGCACTCTGCAGAGCCACCTCCGCGCGCAGCTGCCGACTGACCCCGCGGCGGCGGGCGCGGCACCAGCGCGGTACGAGCCGGTGGTGGTCGTCACGCACTACGCGCTGGCCGTGGCATGTGTGTGCCACGTGCGTGGCGTCACAGGCCTGCTCCAGGCCTACGTGGGCTCTGACGCGGGGGACTCGGTGCGAGTCGCCTGCACCGGTGCCGCGCTGCTGGTGGGGCTCCGCGCCGCGCGCACCGTGCTCACGCCGCCGCTCTACATCGCCATCGACACGCACACGGACGACTTCCTGGCCGCAGGCTCACTCAACGGACTCCAGGTCAGTGCCGCGGTCAGTCAACACGGGTGTTTCATAAGGACAGTAGGAACTCTCATACAAGACCATCCAGGGGAGTGGTCTCATGAGAGAGATGGTCTATAGATAGAGGTTTAGGACAGATACAGTTGGTCTTATTAGATGAGGTGGTCTCTGTATAGAGCAGCTGGTATATAGGTGGTATTAATAGCATATGTCATTTACATGTCTCCCACAATTCTAATTTCCCCTTTCCCCGTACATTTTTCATTTCCAAGATAATTTGTCCTTTCCCTCATAACCTACTGTTCAACCTGTGCGGCAGCGTTTTTGGCACTCGCCCCTCATCAATTTCTCTGATTGAAAACATACATAGCTCATATTATAGGACACGCTCCAACAATAGCGCTGTTGTTGACTGGTTGTGCTGGTGAAATTCCAGTCGATATATATGTCTGGGAAACCAACAACAACAGTTGCTCTCCCTGTTAGATCACCACCCTATACATGTTTTCAATTGTAGTATTTGCTGTCATCTTTGCGTTTCTTCTCCTATTTCCCCACTATATGGACCTGAAAGTCATTGAACCTATTGTCCATCTCCCAAGGTTGTGATAGCATGTAAACTTATGAGTATCTGAACATCAGCTTTCACCACTCTTGCCTCCTGTACTTGGCAGAGAAGAAAACAACGCATGCCTAAAATACACCCACAACAGATGGTACTCACTGCTCAATGATTTACCGTGCTACACTGATTGGTGTATATCAATATTGGTCGCTACATAAGATACACTGTTGGCTTCTCACCGTGATCTATGTATGTTACTTAAGCTCATTTTTACAATGTCGTTATTATTTGGATTCGCTGTCTGTGCACCCGGTTGTTTTATCTATGCTAAAAAAACTTGCTGTAATTAGTTTCTATGGGTTTTACCACATAAATGTCACCAATGAAACTGGTCCCATATGGACTAAAACATCCCAACGTGTACCCAAATGTGGACCATTTTGGTCGTCCAACTAATCTCCTCATATAAATAAAATCTGACAGGTATAGCACATCAAGTCCACAATGTTCAAAAGCCTCATTAAACGGCGTGCCCCGTGAAGTAGACAAACATCCCTCTGCACGTTAAAAACTCACCTAGTTTGAAAACTACAGCTAGTGTGACCCCCACCCCACCCCACCCCACCCCCACCCCATCCCACCCCCCAAACCACACCAAAGGCTCAGTTAGTTACCAAACCTGCCTCTGGAGGTTCATGTACTACCACGTGACCCACTCTGTGTGATTAACCATCAGCTACTAAATCAAGCCACATGACAATGTTCTGCTACTATCAACAGAATGGGGTTGTTTGTAGAGGGGTCAACAAATCCTACATCCATCTTTTATGCCCCCCCCCCCCCCCCCCCCCATATCTCTGTGTTTTCAGCCTTTCCCCCAAGTCCCACTTCCTTATCACACCACACTACACAGATACAGATATAGACACCCACCTCTATAATCTGGTTGCTCGCTTTAACTACAAAGGTGAATTATGTAGATTGGTCAACATCCAACACAGAAATCTCAGAAGTATACTATGGGCCTGGACATTGATGGCTGGGAATAATAATATTGTTTGGTGGTTGTTCTCTAAGTCTCATCACCGGTCTGACCTAAAAATCCATTTCACTTCACCAACATATCTGCATTGGTTTAACAATTGTGGGTTCAATAATAAGTCAGAATAATAAGCTAGAATAATCATAAGCTAGAGTCTCACAGACTGTGCGTGTATCTGCCGCAGGCTGACCTGTCTGCGGGCAGCGTGGTGGACCAGGTGACGACGCACGCCGTGCTGCACTCGTGGGTGCACCTGCACTGGGCGGGGCTGTGGAGTCTGTACGACTGCATCTTCTCCCCACTGCGTGCCGGCTTCGACGTGGTGTTCACGTGGCTGCTGGGCGCCGCCGCCTCGCTCGTCTTCATCTTCGCGGCGTCGGACGGCGCGGGCCCGGCGCCGGCGCCCACGCGGCCGCCGCCAGCAGACGACAAGGTGGGCGCTGTGACGGCCGCCGTGTCGCGCAGCGCCCTCTACCTCGCCGCCAACGCCAGCACCGTGCTGCTGTGGCGCGCCACCTGGATGTTTTTCGACGGGCTCATGTACTACTTCCCCATCACGCACGGCGCGCGCGACGTGTCGTGCGTGTACGCGCACGTGCTGTCATTCGGGCTGCTGGCCGCCTGCCGCGCGTCCGCCTCGCTCGCCGCGCTCGGCTGCGACAGCGACGACGACGCGGCCGGCCGCGCGGGCACCTTCCACTGCAGCTTTTTCGGAGACTTTTTCAAAGAGGAGATCGAGAAACTCGAAGCTCAAGAAGTGACGGAGCCAGAGGCGGAGGCGCCCGCCGCGGTGGTGCTGCGTAAGAAGCCCGCGGTCAGCGCTGCCGAGGCTGAGGTCCGCAGGGTCAAGCGCACGTCACTGGAGGACGTGGTCAATGCCGAGCAACGCAAACGGGAAGCCAAGAGCAAGAAACACTAATGCGGGAACGTGCTCAATGAAGGAAGGTTGTAACAGTGCCTGTGATAGTAAATGTGCCACTTTAATGTGTTACTTCTATTTGATTCCCAGTCCACGTATTGCTGATGTTTTTATGAGTATATCTTTTTGCATTTGGTGGATGTATTCTCCAGTGAAACAATGTACTTCCCAGTGAAATATACACAAATAAACAAGAGTAGACTACTCAAAGGCGTATCAGAAAAAATGTTTTCTTTGGTCTTCCACAAAGTCTGCATCAAGTTGTTAATGTTTTGAAAAATTTAAATGGCGACATTGATAGCCTTGAACTACAAGTGTAACTTTACATGTGATTAATATATTGTTTTGTTTTCACTTATATTTTGCAGTAGTCACCCTGTTGGACTTCATTCTCACAAGATCTGTTCATCTAACGTTGTTCTCGTTTTTGCTGAACAAAAACAACAATGATGCAGGTAGCAAACGTGCGGGAACATTTTGAACATGCTCAAAATTCATTTCGTCTGCTTCGTTGGTAAAAGTGAACAGCTTGTGATTGAGACAAGCATAATTTTGCTAACAGACTGGCCCAAATGATCGTGTGTATTATAGCGAATGAAGCAAAAGGTGTGAGAACTATTTCAGCGTGTTCGCGTGTTTTGAAGACAACGAATGGATCTTGTAATAATGGGGCATCAACGTGATTTACTATTACATGTGTATTTTTAGATCATTTAAATGATAACATGTGAATAGCAGGTCGTGGGTTATACATGAATGTGCACATTACATCACTGCGTGTATTCTGTGAATCATTTTATAGCTTGTGAATTGAAAAAAAGGCCCGAGATACACGATGATGCTGATAGTGAAATAGGAATTGCAGAGACTCTCACCCATGAATTCGATTTTTGTTCATGTTTTACATTTTTATCCCTGAAGGTAGCGTCCCAAAAGACCTTGCAAATAATTCAGTTTTTGTTGTTGTTTTTATTTTCCAAATGTCTATGGATCTCAAATGTAGTAAATGGTGTATAACAATAAAACTATAGTTTACTACCCAAGCATTATGTGCTTTTATTTCATACATTACAATTTGTTGGGATAATGCATAACATACATATATTTTATAAGATACTGCCTTATTTAACGTACATGTGTATTTATTCGTAATGTGTGTAAGAAAATGAATCATCGTCGATCTAAAAACATAATTTCCTTCATTTTTTTTTCTTTCTTTCAACTGAAAATCATCAAAACCGTTTTAAACGACACATATACATATCGGCAAGTATTGTAAGATAAACATATTTGAACTGACTGTCGACTTTTGAGCATTAATATTGTTTTTGTTTTGTTTCTGTTTTGATTTTGTGCAAAATATTTGCAGAGAAATGAAAATAAGAATACGCCATTAGCCAACCGTGTACAAATATTGATAGCAAAATTATAGTGCATTTTAAATGATTAGAAATAGGAAGTGTAGGATAACAGAATAATACAGTCTTCATATGTTTCTTATTAAAGTGATAAGTTAATACATTCTACTATTATAGATATTTACGTCGGCTCCCTAGCCAACCCACTGTGGGTAGGCTAGGGTGCCGAAAAATGTCGGCTTCCTAGCCACTTCCTTAGAAATAACAGTCACCCACGTGGTCAGTGAAAAACAAGTTAACATTTGTGATAAAACTTGTTTCATCCTGTAATGTTCTGTTTCCACACCGGGTGATGTTGAGCCGCGCCTGAGCCCATATTTGTGGTTCATTAACGAGAACATAAAGGTATCCCGTTCTATTAATTAAATCCCCAGTGACGTTGACAGGACCATCGTCGGTTTCACGGCCTTGTCATTCACACTCCCTTTGCAGCCCACGTTCATGTACTGAACTAGAACAGCCGTGAGCTATGATGAAGTTACAGGACGGGTGTGCGTGGGACCCATACATGTAGTTACAACGCCCACATCGCATGGTTCCACATAATAGCGACCAGGATTTCAGTCGCACAGAATCCCAATGAAATAGTGGGACAAGACTTCTAATTTTTTGCCGTAATTTGTTTCTAATAAAAACGTTATAAGATTAGTGGCGGAATTAGCTAAATTGCTACAGACTGGCTAAAAACATACACGTGCAGATATGACCATATGATAAAAGGCTCCTCACTATAATGCATATACCACTCTGGTAAAGGTTATCACGCATATGACCATACTGTTTCAAAAAAGGCTCCATGATGTCAACTATAAGTGACAGTGTAGTACCACTCTGGTCCATATAAATTGGTTATCACATTGAACCTACCACTGCGAACAGACCGTCTTCACAAAGTGAGCCTGGTGAGGTCGTCAGAGGTGATATGCTACTTGTGGTAGGTGCGATCTGTTCAAAGCCTTTGTTTAAAATGCACAATGCATTGAACCTGCCACTGTTGACGCCTCCCATTTGAGGCACCTGTCTTATGCGGACACGTGTCACGTCTCTTTATATACAAGAACTGTTGTACTGTACTTATTTTACATTGATATGTTTTATTTTCTCCATATTTTGCAGGCCCCTTATAAGGCAATGAAAACCCCACCATGACTTCCTTCACTCCCACTGACCATGGCTGCCCGCAGGACCAAACTCTGCGTGCTCCTGTTGCTTCTGTGCGTTCTCTCCAACCTGGCAATCTTATACTTTATTAAAGACCAAACCGCTGACAAGGATGATGAACTTGATTTCCTTAACCAGACACCACAGCGATCCACGAAACCTGCCGTGCCAAAGTCCCATGTTACGACAATATGGGCTGATGCCTTCAAGAATGACGGCGTCCCCACGTATTATTTCTCCTCACTCCCCGAGGCTCGCCAGTTTATGGAGGCAGCAGACATACGGCGGGCACAAAGACTCGTCATTGAGTACGAGACCTACAACAAAACACGCCCCCGCTTCATCTCTGAAGAGGACGAGACTCTGTTCATGCAGAGCACGCGGAACCGCCAGTATTTGGAGCCTCCCAAAGCAGAGGAGCTTCGCGGAGTCATCGAAGTCGTGCCTAACGGTACTTTCAAAATGGATTACAGGTGTGGACACCAGAGTGACTACAGCTACGTGAAAGTGGACAGACCGTATCAGTCCAACAACCATTACGAAATCCTGGCACCGCTCATCATACCCATGGGCTTTCTGTTCCAGCATTTCTTCGACGGTACCCTGCCAAAAATAGCGCAAGCGTACGAGTTTTTGCTGAAAGAGGGCGTCAAGATTCTGCTGGAACGGCCACATCATAAGAATGTTCTGGCGCTGCTCAGCGAGTTCGGGATCGGGCGGGACCGGATCGTGTGGCACGCGCGCGGCGACACGAGCACGGTGTACGCTGCGCGCCACCTGGTGTTGGCCTGTGTGGCCCCGCCCGTCCACCAGCGCCTGTGGACCGCCATTCGCGGCCGTCTGCTGCCGCCGCCCGCCGCCCCCGCCACCTACGTCATCCTACTGACTCGTGACCATGCCAAACTGGGCGGCCGCAACATGCTCAACCAGAAGGAGGTGGCGGCGTTTCTGAGCCGCCGCTACGGGCCGCAGTTCAAGGTGTTCCACGGAGACTTGGGTCTGACGGACGCACTGGCGCTGTTCTCTCGCGCACGGATTCTGATCGGCACGCACGGCGGCGCCTTCTACAACCTCAACTACGCGCCGGCGGGCTCGGCGGCGGCCGTGGTGGAGGCGGTGCCCGTGCTCAGACACGGCCGCGACATCGAGAGCCTCCCGCACGCCATCTTCTGGGCGCAGGCGACAATGCTCGGCCAGGACTACTGGCGCGTCATGTGCACGAGCGAGAGCCGCCAGCACGACTGCCGCCTCGACGTGGCCGGCCGGCTGCGCCCCATACTGGACGTCATAGACGGCTTCGCACATCCAGGCACCGCCCTCTAAACACCCCACCCCAGAAAAGGATGTTTTTTCATATGTTTTGTCTTCGGCGTCTGTGAGCGTAGACTGCATATTACAGACGTTTGAATAACAAATTTAAACTCATTTCATTACACACGCATATGTATACAAACCCACGAAAATTTGTGCACTGCTTTTGATTCTAAATGTGTCACGTGTTTTCACATAGACACGCCCCTGACGCCCTAATCACTGAAAAACAGCGCCTGTCCATGAGCTGGACACATGGATATTTGGGTCTACGAGGGAATCCTGTACAAGATCTGCAGCTGTGCTGGGGATGTATGTCTGCTGGGGGGTAGGGGGTCAAGAAACATTCCCTCATTCCTCACTTTCTTTTATGTTTTCACCTACGTCTTAGAATGTTTCAGTCCTTCACCACATCCACATCCACTTTCTGTTTTGGTTGGACGGCTGTGTGGGTGATTTTCTGTCCTTTCCCTCCACACCCCACTTCCTTATGCATCCACCAGTGCCACTCGACAATTTAAAGGGGAAAGTCATCATTATCTGTCATAAATTCCCATTGTTTTAACGACATTGGTGTGTGTTTAACTTATTGAATAGTGGAAATAAATGTTTCTTACTTTTTCTTTTGTTTATTGATGAGCAAATTAATTCAATAGTACACACATTTAGAAATAACGTCTGTTGGAGTGAACTGGCCCGAGCTGTTGCTGTCGGCTTCCCCGTCACTCCGGGTTCAACTCGCATCATCACTCATAAACCGCATCACTATGTGAATGTGCCAATGACCCGGTGGATGTGGTAACGTGGCTAGAACATTCGATTGGAATGTAATGCTAGGAAGCCTATGAACACCGTTAACACTACATATAATAACTAGATACATACTCAAATGAGTGTGATAAAATTTAGCCTAATGATACCGGTATCGTATCCTATCTATGAGAACACTCATCTACTATTTTTACACAATAGGCAATATTTGCAGTACGCATAAATCAGTGCTGCGTCTACACACAGATCCAGATATATTTGTGGAACATTTTTACCTCACACATAGTACCTCAAATTCTGAAATATGAAGAGGAAAGTTCAAGTCTAAACTCGACATCAATCACAGCTCATGTTGAGTACAAGTTTCTTGCTCAGTGAACACCGGCGGCTGCTGTCAGCACACACCAGTACGCAGCATCTGCTGGTGTCGGCGGTCAATAAATAAATGAACATCACCGATCTGTCGTGCGCTCCCATGGATTCGGCCGCCGCGCCGCCGCCGCCGCCTCCGTCCAGCTGCCGGCAGCGACCTCTGGTCACTGGGCCGAGCGCAGTGTCGTCTGTGGCTGACACAGGTGGGTCACTTTACAGTCGGAAACGTTTGTTGATTGAATAAACATTGACAGATGTATTGAGAACCCGTTGGTTGGGGTAAGAACAAGGGAGACATACTTTCCCAACATTCTTTTGAATGCATTTGAGGAGAGAATCGTTTCAATTGGCACTTTGGTCAGGCACAAACGATAACGATTTGTTCTGTTGTGTTACGTTAAGTTAGGATTTGGGAGGAGTTGTAAAGTTGAGTGAGAGTTCACAATATCTGTGGGGCACGAGTGTAGTACATGTAAACAATTGCCCGTGAGGGAGTGCGAGTAGATGCGCCAAATAAATGCATATGTGGATCACTTAATAAGGTAATTATTTACTGACTCAGTAAATTGATACGCTGCCTGTGACCTCAATGCATGTGCTTAAGCAGTCAAAGTTTACTGGATGTTTGGATTCTTCCTCTGTTCCCCCACACTACCATTTACTGCAGAGTAGATGGTGATTTGGGCCAACAACCAGAGAGATATATAATCGACGCCTGGTCATAGCTAGTTGTGGTTGTTTTGAGAACCCATTCCTATTAAACCTGTTGCACAATGCGCAGTGCACCTTGGAACCGCTACAATAAACAGGTACAATACTATATATAATATAAATTGCATATGCACATTAGGATTAGCATAGTGTCTCGATAATTGTCAGCAATATGGTCAAGCTTGGAAGATGCAAGTTAGAGGAGAAAATAGTGACCGGTTTGTCATCAGATACAATGTTCTGGATTCAAACATACAGTGTAAAAAATACAGTTTTTCAGCAATTATTTTTTATGTGTTGTATGATATGAGGTAGATGAGATACAATTAGAAAAAAATAGTTCTACGTAAATCTTGTCTATGACTTGACGATGGTGGCCAATGGTTACGCATAGAATACCTGATTTGGCTCCAATAGTAGTAATAGGGACTGTCTGCAGTATGTCTGACTCTGGCTTTAATGATTGCAGGCAACCGAAGTGGTCGGCCAAGTGATGGACTCCAGGGCAGAGAGTTTTTGCATGAAGAAATCCAGACTCACATCTCCACAACCCACAAGGACAAGCGGCTGGTTGTCCCCATCCCGTCAGGCAATGATCCCCGGCCTGAGCGCCTCGACCTGCAGGATGTCACGCTCAGGGTGGTGGACAACGGCCACGTCATTTTGCCATTCTTTGGTCTCGTGTGTTTGCAGATGCTCTTATCAAACATTCTGGGAGAAAACGTGCCTTTTATTTGGCAGTTGATAGCACTGTCATTTGTCTCGTGTCTTTTATTTCACAAAATGAAAGTATGAACCATTGACATGTTTCGTTACAAAGGTTACTTGTGATACAGGGCAAAACTTCAACTTTCTGAGAAATATGTATAACACTTGAAAAAGAAATAAACCGTGTTTATTCTTATCTATGGTTGTTTTTCGTGCAACGTAAGCCCTGTAACAGATCAAATTACTCCAATATTGTGCTTTACCATTACATTGAATAAATAGTAGGGCATGACAATATTAGTCTAACAGTACAATGTTGGCCTTTATTGGGAAGGCTCTGCGGTGATATTTTTCTCCAGATTGTTTTATTTTATTAAAAAATTATACATTCCATTGCATTTAGAGAGCAAAGTATCAGCTTCACTTTCCAGAAGCTCATATAACTGATTTCACCTTGCCTAAAAGGTAGTCAAGGAGGCAGTTAGCACCAGCCTGGCAGAAAGGCTTATAATCCATGCAACCAGAGCGAGAAGTCAACAAATAAAAATCTGTCTTTGATCCATAAAACTAAATATGTGCACAGAAATGACTTCAGTTGGACAAATCAAACAGGATAGATTTTTTTTTCGTACAAATTTCATATTCTCTCCTGGGGAGCAAGGTACAATAACCTGCAAACACTTATATTTTTCCGCTGCATTGGTAAAATGTATGACAGAGTCTGGCAGTTCAGGTAATCTATGCATGAAGTTCTTTCCTACAGTCAATGAAAGTGTCGGACTGTCCTTTATTGGCAACATTTACACCAGAGACCTGCGTGGGGGCCCCGTAGGGCCCCGCGTTTTCACCCGCGAATATGCAGGCTGCATTGTACGTTTTACTGCAGGTGTGGGTGCGGGTTTGAACATTTCATGCGGGTGTGGGTGCGGGTTTAAATCATGAAAATAAAGTTACATCGCGGGCTCTTTGCGGGCTAAAATCAAGAACAGAACCGCATAGAAACCCGCATTATCTACTTATTACAGTTTACTACTTCATCCTCAAGTATTACACATGATAAACTATTAATGTATCTATTTCATTAGATGCATATAATGATATTAATAGTGTGACATGATAATGATTGGCTTTATGGCCATAGTTGATGGGGATGTATTCCAAATGAATTATTTTACAATTTTTCACAGGATCATAGGCACACACGTTCACTTCATAGTTGTTGTTCATGTTCTTATGATAATCTGAATTATGTAATGACCCCCCCCCGTGAATGCACTTGAATGAAAGTTTGTTAGTATTCATCAAAAAACTTGTTCTAATGTAGGTGAAAGTTTCATATTAAAAAGAAAGATCGTACAGATATTCAATGTAGTTTCCAATACAACCTATGGCAATCATATCTCCTTTCATGGTCACATGTTGAATATGACATATAAGGTGCAAAAATCCGGATTTAACTAGGGCCGTGTGAGAAACTGTGTGCCATATTTATGAAACTTTCACAGATGTCAGAACAGTGTTTTACAAGTAGATACTGTGAACATTTCATCCAAACACATTTCATACATTTGAAGACAACTTCTTAATTCCATTAAAGTAAAACATGCAAACTTTACTTATTTTTGTTTGAATGTGGTCATAAAATTATGTTCAATTTTGTTGTTAATTGTCACATTCAAACATAATTTAATAATTTTCTATTAAAGAAAATGTGAATGCTCATAAAGTAACCAACAATTCTTTATCTAAAAGCTAAATTACTTCACATTGCATAGTTCTCATAAATGTTCTTTGACAACAATAGGCAGGATATCTCTTATGTAAGATTTAAGATAACATTGTACAGAGCAGCTTATGTCAATGAACACCGATGAAAATTGTCATATATTTTTTTAATTAAAGTCTGTAAGGTAGCTTACACGCTATCATAATAGAAATAAACAAATTAAAAGTGTCCACAATATACAAAAAATGGCTATTCTGTCTATGTGTGATTGAAAGTCTCTCTGTAACAAGAACACTCTCTCTCTCTCTGTAACAGGAAAGCAAGTATTTGCTTTCTACTTAACTGTTGCTAATGAGATGGTGGTCACTGGTCACAATGGACAAACGAATATCACTTGAAGCTTGTGAGTTTATTTGCTTGGTCAGATAAGGCCGTATAACAAAGAGATGAAATATCTTTTTGGGCCTTTGAGCCATATCATGGGATGGTGTGGAATATACTTCTATGATGTTAACCCCCATATAACGGTGGCAGTGTTTGTTTACCTATTAAGCAAATTGCTTTACATATGTAGCTGCAAAGAGAATGGTTAATAGGATACATTTAATTGGCATGGTTTTGGATTTAACATTTTATGTATCAAATAGATGGAATATTCATTGCTAGAAATGTGTTATGCGTAATGGCCACATCAGCACCTAGTGAAACTTTAAGGAATTTTAGTGTTGCTGGACAACTGCTCTCATATAGACAATCCTGTTAAGGATCAGCTAACATGGATGACAATTTATTCATGAAGTCTGCTTTAAAAAAGTAGATAATTGACTTGTGTGAGTTATGAACTGTGAAAAAGAACATTTCATAGAAGTAGAAATGTAGATAGTTGATTTTATATACATGTATAATAAAATATATATGACAAAATAACATTTCCATGTTTCGATGAATGTGTTTGTTCAACTGTAAATTCTTGAAAACAATGTGGGCTTTTGTACGGGTTTTTCTACGATGCGGTCTCTATTTTTATGAAATATGTGGGTGCAGGCTTCAGTAGTTTATATGTGCGGGTGAGGTTTTCACAGGGGAGGGTGCAAACTTATAACCCGCGCAGGGCTCCGATATACACTACAGATATAAAAGGGAAACAACACAAACTGTAACCGATATTTATTGCATTTTGTCAAACGATGATGTACAATTCTTATTTTACTTTATATCATACAATTGAAATCTAAAAATATCTTACTCTAAGTTTTAACAAACAACAATACATTAAGTCACAAAATGCGAAAAATGACAACCAGTTACAATTAATACATATGTAATTATCTTTTTTTCTTTTTTCATATTTTTTCCAGGAACAAGACATTTGAAATATTGTCTGCCAAAATAACATCATAAACTGCAAGCAAATTCAAACAATTGCACAGCTCAAATCAAGCTTATGAAAATGCTCTCTACTAGCCACTGGCTTACAATTGACAATAACGAAGTGACACTGCCATACCAACAGCAGCCACACATGGTTTAGATGGCAGACAATATCTCAAAACTCCTGATCTTTACAGTATAGGATGCACATGAGATGCATAATATAGTGCGAATAAAGAAATGCTACATCAACAAACAAATTATCCCTTCCTAAAACACCTATATTTCCCCAATTTGAAATGTCTTTTAAACAAAAGATAAATTTATATTAAAATTGTTTGTTTGTTCATTAAGCATATAGATATAGTAAGATAATAAGCTAAATAACAACCCAACATATATATGATTAGACATGAAGACAACAACAATGTTATATCATGACTAAGGGAACAAGATGGTCATTTGCTCCTGCGAACAACTGAATTACAGCTTCACTGCTCTTTACTAGTGAATATATCAAATAATATACATTAATAATTTGCGCATATATGTACATAAATATTTGTAATTCATTAGTACATACTTGAATGATTTACCTTCAACAAATCAAATAAACAATAAAACCAAATAGTGACCAGTAACTGGTAAAAATACAAATCAAGAATAATCGTCTTAAGTTGTCTTCATATGTGATCATGCCACAATGGGAGCAGCGATCGCCCCTGCGTGCTGCAGTGCGGCGGGGGCGGTATGGTGCGATGCGCTGATGCCATCATGCGGCGGTGACCGAGCAGCGGCGGCCCCGGCTACTGGGTCTCCGCCTTCTTTGTGTCGGCCACAGAGTTGGCATGTTTTTCTTCGGTTACGTGAGGTCTGCAATGTGATCACAATCAAACAATTACAAAAGATCAACTGTTGGAACTGTTGATCAATTGCAAATTAAATATTCATTAAACTAAACAATTACATGTCATATAAGGTTAAAACTACAAAACGATCATGTAGATCATAAACATCGACACTTATTACAATTGTGACGATTTCCATCCCTGCACATCTCATGAGATCAGGTTCCAAGCTTGTCTTTACACAAACGTTACCCAGTAAAAGGTGACCACGTACCCGTCGCCGGCGCCGATGGCTCCGTTCTCCCCGGTGCCGCCGGGTGCCGTCACGGCGTCCAGGCCGACCTCGGTGAGCGCTTTGAGCGCGGTGAGCGCCGCCACGTCGTGTGAGTCCTCGATGGTGGCGCCCGCGCCGTGGCTCACCTGGGGCGGCGTCGTCGACAGAGACACCAGCGACAGGAACTCACTCTTGTTGCTGCCCTGAAACAGCCAGGACAGTGATCAACACAATAGATCTCTTCACCATTCACTACAAGAACCGATTTCCTAATTTAGTGTCACTGTCTGTGTCTACAAAAGACATACTTATTTTGCATTTTGGGGACAACCTGCTTAAAAAATAACCTTGAAACCCACGTTTAATATGGGCAGGCATTTGCTTCACTGAACTTCATTTGTTGATGGGTTGTCTGGTTGCAATAAAGATAGCAGCAGCTGGAGGGTTTTCCTACCTTGGGGAAGTCGGTGAACTGGACCTTGAAGCCGAGCACGTCTGCGAGGTAGAGGAGCTGCTGTTTTGGGCGCACGGCGGCTTGCTGCGCCGCGGCGGCCGACGCCTCGCTCGTCTTGCTGATCGACTCCGCCGTGGGAGACGCACCTAAACACACCAGCCAACGATTCTTAACACGTCATGACACACAGGTGTGGCAATAGTCTGATCCAAGTCTGACTAAGGTTCTAGTAGCTCAGGACCAACTTTTCTTACTCCTCAAAATGGCTAAACGGCCTTGGGCCCTCTTCAAATCGAAAAACTTTTGATTTCGAAATCGTGTTTGGCTGTCAAAAGCGTCGTTACACAAGTCATTCGTTTGGGGTATATGAGCGGTGCCATCATGATTAAAACTAGAATACTATATGTAAAACCGTATGAGGAATCGTCGTGTATAATTTATTTTAATGTTTAGCTTTTATTTTAAGAAAATATATAAGTTTCATTTGACAGCAATAATTTGCACTTACATGGGTTGCCATGTTTTTATCGCACTAAATGGAAAAACCTCAATATTTGATCGCGTTGTAGACATACTCATAATGGTTCAATCTTGATGAGAAATACATATTCGTGTTTCTAAAAGCTTAAGTTTTATTATGATATAGAAATGAGCTCCAAAAACACCCGATAAATATTTTTAAGTATTTTCTAAATTACCGTGATTTATTTATTCGAAACTACGCTGCAAATTTCGGGTATTTTACCGCAGTCCTAACCGATCCGAACATGGCCATTGGAAATGTGTTGCTTGTTTCAAAACATTTGTGAAATTGGGACTGGGGTAAGCCTATGGCTGCTTTGTATTTTAGTGAAAAGATTGTTGAAATACGAGCATTTTTAAGGAAATTATGGTAGTTTAAAGTTGGCAATGCAGCTCCGACAAATGGAAAGATTTTATACGCGCTACGCTGCAAATATTTGCGAGGATACAAGGGCTGTCATGTAATAAAACGTGAGGGGTAATGGGTTAATGTCTGTTGACTATATGAATTTGTTTGGGAGACGCACCAAAACACAGCAATCATCTCACCACGAGGGTTTGACGGCTGGCGGCCCACATTCTTAATGTATCATGATAGCAGACTCTAGTATTTATCAGAAATATCCATATTCACAGTGAAAGGAATATAGAACTCACGCCACTGATACACAGGTTTAGCAATAGTCTGATCCCAGTCTGACTAAGTTTCTAGTAGCCCAGGGCCAATCTTAATGTTCAGCAAATCTGCTGACTACAAATGTATATGAATTTGTTCTTCAGAATTGATTATTTCATTAGTCTATAACAACTTGTAATAAATACAACAACAAACTCTACCAAAGCTGAAGCAAGTTTGAGGAGGAAAAAAAACCCAAAGTTCACCAACCTAGCGTTGTGTCTGTGGCGTACCTGTGTCTAGTAGTTCCTTGGCGATGGCTGCGGTGGTCTGGGCCGAGTACTTGACACCCATGTCGAGCGGGCTGACGGGCGCTGCCCCACGGTGCGGCGCCGCCGGCCCCATGTAGGCGCCGCCGCTCCGCTGCGCCTCCGACATGAGCAGCAGACCCGGCACCAGCTGCCGGCCCCCAGACACAGCAGCCGGGTGACCTGCACAAACATCACACAGTGTACAGAAAACAAATTCATGTCCTAAGATTTTTCATGTAGACTATTTTTTTGTTGTTTTTTTTTAATGGGAGGTGCACATGCTAAATTCTATGAGATCATAGGTCACTAACATACGCAGTCATGCCGACAAGCAATGTAGGGTTTCATCATTGGGGAGCTGCGTGTGCCGCAACCTGGATCTGCCATTGAGGAAGCTTTTTATTGCTGGCGAGTTGTAATTAGAAAAAAAAATACTTTCAACACAGATGAGCTGCACAAACACGCACTAATGGTTAAACCCCCCGCGGCTGCCCACCTGCTGTGTTGTTGGCTGCCGGGCCGAGCTCGCCCGCGGACGCCGCCTCCACAAACGTCACCTTCTTCTCGGCCCCGCCCCCGGCGGCGGTGTGGCTGGCCTCGGACTTGATGGCGGGCTTGGCGGGCTGCGGGCTCGGCCGGCTGTACCCCAGCAGCTGCAGCATCGCCTCGGCCGCGTTACGCTTCGCCAGCTTCTTGTTGGGGCCGACCCCGGTGCACATGTGCTCACCCACCGCGACCTGCAACGGCAAACACGATTTCATGTGTCTGCGCGTCTTATCAGTGACTCCAAAAAAGTTTCATTCTTACGTTACACATGTCATTTGATAAAGAAGAGGATCGAACGTGGCTACACTCAGTGACTGTCTTAAATTCATCTGGCAAGGAAGTTTTTCAAACACTTTCACTTCAAAACATTTTTCTAAAAGCAAGGTCAGGATTAAGTGAGCAAGTGCTACTAGTCAGCAGGACAAGTAGGCCCCAATAATATACTTATTTTCATAAAAACTCACTTGTCCTGTTAACAAATTCACAAATTTCTACAATAGTTACTCCGGACCCTGTTAACATCTCAACCACAGATGTGCTCGCAGGGAATATCTCTCATTTCAAACATCTCTAGCCAATGTGGCCAGTGCTATAACAGGAGCACTAGCCAATTATTGGCACCTGCCAAAATGTGGCAGGTGATATTGAAAGGGCACTGGCCAAAATCTGAAGTTGCTGAAAAGGAAAGCGCCAAAGGCACGATTACAAGCGTTATTCATAGTTCCGATGCCCCGCACCCTTTTCTGGTTTTGTTGCTGCTACCACGTAGGTCTCACAAACATTCCTAATAGTGAGAAATTGCCGACTTTCTACCCAAGAGTGTTGAATCAAAATTGTGCTGATCTTCTTAGTTTTAACTTGGGATAAATTCGGTAACCTCTGTTCTACAACATACCAAAAGTATTCTCATAAATCATTGATAATAAAGATTTGCAGGGGCATTTAGTTTTCCATCTTTTTACATCCACTACCAGCAGCTACTCTTAATCGCATCGCGCTATGGTCGGTGTTGACAAATTACGGCGTTGACAAATTATGCCCTTGCAAATGGCGCATGTGATAAATGAAAGCGGATGGCGTTACAATAACATACCCCAAAATTTGCAAATGGCGTCATAAATAGACATAAATTTGAAACGGATATTCGTTACAATAACATACCCATCAGACGATGAAGAAATTTGACAGCTTGCGGCTGTATGCACCGACACATACATTTCACTCAAGTAACGTTTTATGGATTTCGTATCATCTGTACCCTTTATGAACTGGTTATGAAGACATGGACCTCGAGCAGGTCTTTGAAAGGGATATGTTTTTCTCAAATCCATATTCCTATAACTAGATGTTTGAAAAAAAATCACGATTCTGGTGGACATTTTTGTAAAATTAAGTATTGGTGGGCACCAGGGCTGGGGTGCATAAAGAATATCGTTATGGCCATATCTTACCGTTACAGTACCTTAACGATGCATATGAGCTGCATAAAACTTTTTAAGCGATAACGACCATCGTCACGCCCATCAAAAAATTTCGTCAAATGGATCTCGCCAAAAACGTTCGTCTCTATGGCTGTATTTATGCATGTTGAAATTTAAAACCCAAAGATATTCAAAGAAACCCCCATGCTTACCATCCCAGGAATGGTACCAATTTCATGCCATCCCAGGAATTTAGATTTCCTCTTTTTGTGGTGTGTGGTAGTTTTCAGCGTGTAGTTGGACATGGTATAGATACATTGGAGGTTCTGAAGCCTCATTAAAAGGCGCGTCCCGTGTGAGGAGAAGTCACATAGTTTGAAAAACAATAGCTATCGTGATCCCTCATCATCCTTGTTTATTTGGGCAGGCCTGAATTAATCCTCTGCAGAGGGTGCGGCCTGGCTGCCTAGTTGTGACCGAAGACGTCCCCTCCATGCTTGACGGTCCTTGGGGTCCATTCCTTTCATGCCAAGTGACACTCTGTCGCGTTTCACCAGCTCATCCCAGGTCAACTTTGGTCTGCCTGGAGCTTTCTGTCTCATGATTTTATGCTCCCTCACTCTGGCTATCCAGCCGGTGCTTCGCTCGACATGGCCTAGCCATCTCATCCTGTTTGCACGAAGCACAGCATCGATGTCCTTTATGCCAAGCTTTTCTAGGAGGCAGTCAGAGCTCACGTCATCCTGGGTCTTTACACGACAGATCCATCGGATCATGGCTCGATCATTTCTTCTCAAACGGTTCAGGGTCTTGGAGGAGGCAGCCCAGGTTTCGGAACCATGTAGCATCACACTACGTACACAAGTGGAGTACACTCTACCTCTGGATACCAGCGGGAGATGCTTGTTTGTGAGTATCGGGAGCAGCTCACGGAACTTCCCCCATGCGGTCCTGCATCTCACAGTAGCGGCTAGCTCACAGTCACCACCGCTGGATAGCATGTCACCCAAGTAGCAGAACTCGGACACAACTTCCAGCTTATGCTCACCTACTGTGACCTCCTTGACTGGCCTGCCATCTACAGGTCTGGCAGTACCTGCACACCTCGGACATATGTAACTTGGGTCATTTCTCAGAGGGCCTTTGATGCCACTGCATTTCTTGTGGACCCAACAGGCACATTTTCCACAGTAGATGGAGTTACTACCTGTACCCGCGAGACAGACAGCACAGGGATGTTTCCCAGTCTTCTGCAGTCTGTTGAGCTGTAACCCAGAGATCATACACTTGGTTTTTCCCATGTTCACACGGAGTCCCTTCTCCTCCATACCCTCCTTCCAGACCTGCACAGCCTCTAGTACTATAATGAAGAGCAGTGATATAATCGGTAGTCACTGGGATTGCTTTAATATCCTGATTAAAACTATAAAATCATTCCTCCCCTCTATAGAATTGGGATAAATGAGCTTTCATCACAAGATATCTTAATTGTCATGACCAGCTATATTTTTATGTGTGCTAGGTTTAAGCGATCCAGACATCTGCTGACTCCTATCTAACAGAGGATGCAAAGTTGTGCGGGCAAAATTATCGTCTGCTTACTAAAAATGTACTGGGCAAGTGCGATTTGCAAGTACAATTCACGGTTATTGAGTACTACATCAACGAAAACCTTTGTGCACGTCAATTTATCGTAATTATAACGAACTCGTTGCCGGCAATTTCGCTCGTTTATTTGGCGATCATCGTAAAGCAATTCTAACGATTTTCGCCAGTTCTTTATGCACCCCAGCCCAGAAACGTTATTGTTTCAGACGTAAAACTGTCAAAATGCAAGTGACAGTGTGCAGTAGTATTTTTACTACAACGTCATAACTCTTCTAAATCGATAATTGATAGGTATACATTGGATACAATGTAGAAAAGAGGAAAGGTAGTGCATCCCAACTGAAAAATTAAGACGTTTAGCACATTTTCATTAAAAAATCTTGTATCAAAACTTGGGAATTTCTCACTGTTTACTACGACCGGAGATAAAGCTTGTGAGACCATGATAGCGCACCTGCGTATGTTTGTATGAGGCCGCTCGCTGAATGGCTGGCTGACGTAAAAAGGGGTGTGGCTCGGAACTATGAGTAGGCACTAAGTATAGCTAGGGGGGTCAGGGGGCATGCTCCCCCAGAAATTTTTTGAAATGGATGTGTATAGAAGCTATCTGGTGCATTCCTTTTCTGAGAAAGTAGTTTTTTTTTATTTTGATGAAATGGAGGTATTTATGTCATGCTTTGTTTTACAATGATTTTACATGTTATTACGGTTAACTTTAACAAATACATGTATTTGATAAAAAAAAACTTGATAAAAAAGGCAATCGCCAAACTGGCAGGTGCAAATTGAAGCCCACTCGCCAAATGGATTAAGCACTAGGTTTTGGCTAGTGGTGAGTGTGAGAGATATTCGCTGTGGTCGGTGTGATTTGGCAACACCTTCTTTCTTCTTAAGATTACGTAACAGTCCATTTACACTTTTGTAAACAATCCTGACCTGCATGACAAACTCGCGTCGGCGCGGCAGCCCTCGCTCGGCCACCAGCGTGTACACCGGCTCCTTCTCCTTCTTGGCCTGCTGGATCTGGATGAGGCGCGAGATCGGGTTGATGCCCACACCGTAGTCTGGCGTCGCCTTCTGACACAAACACACGTTAATACGCACGTAACAAATCAGAAAAACATTAAGCTAGAATTGAGGTTAATTTCTGGAAACTAGAAATGTTACCAATGGATGTGCGAATCGTGCTGATTTAAAACTCGATCAATGGTCATTTTTGTTTACACCGTTATATACTATTATGTATAGTAAAACTAGTGTCATCTTTTATTATTCACCATTATATACTATTATGTATAGTAAAACTAGTGTCATCTTGTATTATTCAAAATCTTTATTCCCTGATAGTTTACACTACAAGAGAACAAGTTATACCACAATACAATAAGAAAATTAGCACACCTCAACTTTAATCAGATTTCTATTCTTCTTCTTATTAGCCGGTGCTTTCTTAGGCTTGACGCTAACAGGTGGAATACCCGGCAGTCCACGCAGGTTCTCAAGCATTTTTTCAGCAACACGTTTCTTGGACAGTTTCTTCGAATTGCCTTCCGCCTCACACACAATCTCACCACAATTGCAGCGAGTGACAAACACGCGCATGTGTGGAGGGCCGGACTCGCGAGTCACCTAGAAAATTTACAGAAATTTTTTCTTACAAATTTCTTGATGTTAAAAAATAAATAAATGTTACAATCAAAAACCCTCTATTTGTTCTATTTTGACTTCTTGGTACACGTAAAAAGATTATACTAACTTCAAAGTTAACAGACATGCTCCTCTTCAGGGCGATCTCATGAACCAAGCTGATCTCAGATTTAAGTGCATCTTTCTCACTAAGAGGTTCCTCTTCTGCAATATAAGTGTATCAACATACACACATTTTAGTTTTCACACACATACAAGAATAGAGCATATCATGAATAATGTAAACTAAAAAAAACTATCATACCAGTTGGTGCAACTGGCTCAGCTTCGCCACCGATGGTTTTCTTTGTATCTGTCGGTAGCGGGAGATTTCGCAGCACCTTTAAGGCCTTGTCAGCAGCAGAGTGTCTGGCTGCCTGCCTGGTGCGACCCTCCCCAATAAACTCCCGCTGACCGACTTTCAAAGACACGTAGAAAATGCTTGGACCACGAGGATAATGGTATCTATAACCAAAAAATGTCCAATTCATATAGGCAATATGCAAATGTAACTGATTTCAATACCATTGTATACCAATGACAAATAAATGATGATAATCATTATGCATGGCACCTACACTTGACCCAACACATCATCTGTCCCTCTCCTACATTGGGAGACGAAAATGTTTGATAAAATTTCATTAATCCATTGATTGAAACATCAACTTCTATATACCTATATATCTAATACTTCTATATACTATATACCTCTTTTGGCAGCTTGTATTAACACAACTTAATAAAACTTGAAGTATTAACAGTAAATCAGTATGTGTACTAACCTCTGATTGAACATGCCCCGGAAGTCGAAGTTAGGCGGGGGATAGTACGAGGGCCGCGGCATCTCAATGGGTTTGTAGACGGCCGGCTCACCACGCTTCATGGCCAGAGCGTTCAGCTCCACCGTGGGAGTGATAGACTCTGAGGACGGCAGGGACAGCCGGAGGAAAACATAGCAGCACATACGTGGTCAGTCCAAACATTCAACACAGATTTTACGGCTAGAAATTGATTTGTCAAATATAAAAGGGAGCGAGTGTCATATGACAACTAAGCCCTTTGATCAATGACCTATCAAAACACACCGCTAAAACAGACGTCTGCTAAATTAGAAAATATTGTGAAATGTTGAAAATCTGCTTACGAAGGGTGTAAAAAATTACGTTACCTAGCAACATACCCGAGTTCCAGTTGTTCTCGGCGGCCTTGGGTGGTTTAGGCGGCGGGTGTTTGTACTGCGTGTCTGTGAGCGCGATGCCGGCGGCCGCGTGCTGAGCCTTCTTGATGCTCGGACCCGACGCAGCGTACTCCTCATCACCTAGCTTCAGCTTCACGTAGAACGTCTTCTTGTGGGCCGGACCTTGCTCATCTGTCAGCGTATATTGGTGTTGTAACTGGAACGGTTTATTATAGAGTTTTAAAAGTATTATCCTATAGCTTGCAGATCTTAGATGTTAAAAATCATTTGGCCACCTATTTTATATTTCAACCACTTAGTTTAGTTACCCTTAGATCTTAGATCTTTCTCAAGTAAAACTTTGCTTAATCATATCCTAACAAAAAATGATTTAGAAAAATGATAAATTGATATCTTGTGCATTTCAAAGAGTATTCCTTAACAGTCTTCAGTGCTGCAAAATCTTGCTTCTTTTCTAATCATATCATAATGAAAAACATTCAGTTATCAACTATTTTGATTAGAATACTAAAATCACCTTATTAAAACGAGCCAACTCATTGATCAGACACATAGGGGTTTTCTCTTTTGTGTTTGCCAACTTATCTTCTGAATGATTCTGTGTGGTGGCCATGGACCCATTCAAGTCCAAGGTGTGAGGCGCCATGGCCACCGCCTGACTCACGGCAATCATGCCTGAAATATTATAAAATTGCCCTGTACCTTTGTATTAGAATAGAAAAAAAAATAATAATTGGCCAGTATTGGTTGCAGTGTGATACTGCTTCCTACAACACCCAATTTAACTTTTCATTATCACATTTTAGTTACTTAGTAATTTTTTTTATTGTGCATTTTCAAATAAAAAAAAAAAAAAATACTGATTGGCAAATAATTTCTAATGAATTTTAAATTTGCAAAACCAGTGGCAAATTGATACTCAAGGTTAATGGTACTCAATTTGAGCTCTGTAAATATATCGATGTCTATGAATTTTGTCGGAATCATACGACAAGTAATATATGCGGACTGCAGATTAATGATAATCGCACTTTTTTTGTCCACAACTCACCAGGAGGAAGATGTCCTGGCATGATCCCCGGGGTAGCCACATTGTGGACCTGGATGGGGTGAGTGGCCATGGGCACCGTAAGGGGAGGGGCCACCGAGGGGGGAGGCTGGGGGATGGTCGCTTGGGGAACCATGGGCTTGTTAATCACTGCTCCAACGATCATACCGCTGCCTACAGTGTGAATACAAACATACATGATAAAAAAGAAAACCACTACAAGAGTAACAGTCAAAAGATCCTCATCGAAAGAGAGTTGATGGTTATCAGAAAACATAGCACAGGTCAGTATAAACAATCACAATTTGATATTTCACTTGCTAAATAAGTCAAATGTTTTAATCTAAAATCAAAACCAGATGGCCATGCTCGCAGAGGCATTCGATAATGTCTATTACTATAAAAATTGTTCAGTTGACATTTTTTTTAATTATTTCTATGGTAATTACAATGAAACAGATCACCAGTAGCACTATTCAGCTATACACACAATTTGGCTGCTTCAAATATTACGACAATTGATCACAATTACATCATGTGTGCAGGGTCAGGATTAGCCACTCGTCCGCTCGTATTGGCGAGTAAAATCTTGTAGAGGACTAGTTAGAAGTTTTAGCAACTCGTCCTTTTGACTAGTAGCAATACTGGTCAATTTGGCATACAGGTAGAGAGTTTGTGCAAGGAGGATGAGTACATTTATTGCAGGGCGAGTCGATATTTGAGGGTTACTAGTCCTGCTGACGAGTACCACTTTTCCACCTAATCCGGACCCTGTGTGTGTATGTCAAAATCTCAAAGACAAAACATTTTCATTATTTGAACTGGGTGAAAGACTTGTATTCACTTTAATGTTGTTGTGGATAGTTAATAGTGTTGTGAAAAGAAAATGAATTGTGTATAAAGCCAAATTGTGCGATTGGTGTTCTAATTGCATTAGACTTTGCGTCCACTGTGAAAATATGTGCGAGTCGATTCTTCAACCATCTTATCAAAATACTCATATCCAGATCTAGAAACAAAATTTGACATAAGAGCTGCCTATGCTAAAAATAACTGCTTTCATCTACCTTTGTACTTTGAGACTTACAAGGCCGCAATTGTATGTGAAAGCTGCTTTAAAATAGCAAAACTTGGCATGTTCCTTGAGAATTTTTACAGTGCAACTTACTATGGGGAGGTGGTGCTACCCGTGCAGCAGTTCTGGTCAGGATCTGGGGTTGAGTGGGTGGTGCCTGCTTGTGGCTTGGGTTCCCTTTCATAACCTGTGCCATTTCTGGGCAGTGGAAATATTGTTTTGCTGTGGGGAAAAATTGTTAAAGAATACATTTTTAATATGTGAACATGCATTACACTTTAGAAAGCACTTAACTAATACACTTATTCAGATGATATGAAAATGCAAAGTACGAATTTCGTTTGTTAACCGTTACTAAATTATCCACTCATTAATCGTAGCCGGCTGCTTGACAGTGCCACTGGTACTGCATTATGCCACCTCAAACTTGCTCAAATGCAGATTTCTCTAACAAAATTTTAATTTTCAGTATGAAGTACTAACCTCTGCGCTTTTAAAATAACGCCACTATGATCTCCGAATGTCCAGAAACAAGATGGTATAAGGGCTATTGATATTTTAATTAAAGCATGTGAGTAATTACATTGGCAAACATTAAAGAAAATGCCAGACTAACATGCGGCCATGTTGGTCTGGTCCCAAGATGTATAAGTATCCTTGATAGTAGGGGTCATGGATGGTGGAAACAAATATTGTGATTGAGGCTTGTTTAAATCACCTTACTAGCCTTTACACAAACGACGTTTGCGTTTGTGAGCCTATTTTAGTGTAAGAAAGCAAAGTTGATTGAGCATAGTACCTGTTTTAGGTCTTAGATTACAATTTACTAACTAAATAATCTTGTAACATATATGGATTGCTTTAGATATAAGGAGCTTTATATCCACAATTGTAGTGACGTTTGGTATGAAAACAATGCATATTTCTAACATATTTGTGTTTAAAACTATTCTTTAACCACATTTTCTCTGCGTTTAGAGTTACATTTATTCTGACTAAATGACAGCATGTCAGGTACTAGTAAAAGACATCACACCTAACCACATACCTACCACAATATGGCGGTGTAAACAACAACTGCTGATTTTTTTTTACAGGAAAAGAACACCGATTTCTCAAAGCCAGGACGGTAACATCACCGTTAAAATACTTAGAAGAGAACATTTAGTGTAAAATGTCTAATATTGCAAGAAATCGAATCAAAAGCAGCTGGACACCTTTAAATAATGAAGAGGCAAATCAAAAGGTACTGACAAGTTCAGAACTTGTCAAAATGAAAGGTGGTATTGAGCATGTTGAGGATAACAGGTCCCCAGATAAACTTTGGAGACAGAAGGTATTCATAGAGTCCGATCACTTTGGCGTGGTTATGTTTATGCACTTATTTTTTCCACTAATAAGGCTTAGAATATTGTTGTTGCTAAGTTAACAAGACTAAAGTTCTAACCCTGGTCACAGCACGTCATTATTCACATTAGGCAGTCATATTCAGAATATAAATTGGGAATTAATTTCAAATATTTTTTGGATGTAGATCTACATATCTACATCTATATCTAATGTGTAGATCTATTGATAAAAAGTTGGTAGTTTTCAGATCAGCAACAACCTGAGGTCTGGTCATGAACTTTATTTCTGAGAGTTCAATATACGGCTTCAAACATTTAACCAACCCAGATTCATTGAATGTCTTCAGAAACCCATAAACCCATAAGTCTGTTGGACATTTCTGCTCTTATGGGTTTCTGATGTCTTGTCTGTTGCTTATGATAATTTTGTCATAGGACTAAGATCTGTCAACGGAGTCTGATCATTAACTTTGTTTTCGATAGAGCAGTGCACAGTGAGCCCATGTACACACGGAACTCATGTGTCCCATTTACAATAATAATCTTTTTTTTTTACGTGTCATAATAAAAAGGCTTGAAATAACAAATCCCTAACATAAACATTTGATTGTAAAATGTTTAAAAACACACTCACGGAAATTGAATTCATTTGCAAAATTATTCCCGAATATGACTGCTTTGTAAAATCTGCAAAACCTAGATCCACTCTGGAACCATATCCATATCATGATGATATTGCTCAACGTAAAGCATGATTCTACACCTTATTTGAAGTGCACAAACATTAATGTTGTAAACTTCCAACTGTCTTTCTACTTCTAAATCTAGACTCTACGTCAATGAAGCAGTCTAAGGTGCTCTTTTTTCAAGTATTTTGTTTAGATATGTATGGTGTTTATTTACTTTGTCAAGTTTGTCTTCTATTATTCATGCACACTTTGTGAGTGCAAGTGATCTGCTTTGTTATTTATATTTTTAAGCAATACTTTTAATCTACATGTACTACTCTTTCTGACAAAATCCTTTGTCCCGCTTCTTTTATGGCATGATTGACATTTTTTATTGGGATTTGTCTTTTCTGGTGAATATTGATGTTACTGAAATTCTATAGTTTTTATACTGTATGTGATTTATGCTAAAATAAAATATTCTTATCCTATTAATCCCATTGATGCACAAGAACAAAATGTATCCATACTCATGAACAAGGTATATTATCAATTTAGATTTTGATATTGAATTAAAATACATAGGCGGTAATATTTGGAACTGATTCGCAACCGTGTTTGTGTTGGAGATGGGTAGAGTAAAGAATTAAGTATTATTGTTTGTGTATATCAGGGTTCGGTTCTTAGTCCACTGCTATTCATTATGATGCGGTCTCTCGTGAGTTCATGGGAACTGCAGTATGTTCGTCATTATGGCTGACTCAGAAAAGGTCCTCACCTGGAAAATGGGCTTGAAAGTAAATGGACTGTGTAAAGACGGGTAAAACCAAGTGTCTGGTCTAGGTCACACCTAGACAAACTACTCAAAAGTGGAGAATACCCATGTGCCTCCAGGGGGTAATGAGAAACTTCATTGAATGTGGCAGGTGTCTATGTTGGGTACACAAACTGTGTAGCGGAATTGAGAATGTTCTCAAACATGATCCTGACTACATATGTCCAAGGTGTAATGGAACTGCCAGGCCAATCGATGACAAGCTAATTAAATGACAAGGAGGACCCCGTAGGTGAACACAAATTAGAGGTTGTGACAGAGTCTCAGAGGACAGAGTTTTGTTACTTAGATGACATGTTGTCTAGTAGCGAAGGCTGTGAATTAACTGCATGGGTCAAATTTCATGAGATCCTGCCAGTCCAAAGTTCCAAACCAACAGGCTGCATTCCTTTTTCTTGGAGAAGTAGAGTGTATTCCATCTGTGTAGGCATTGCTATGCTTCAAGGGTCTGAGATGCTGGTAACATCTCCAGTACTGTTATTGCCTGAGAAGAAATGACAGAGCAATGATCCGCTGATGTGAAGCCTAACGATAGTATCAGTACAGACAGCCTTCTAGAGAAATTGTGTATCACAGATATTGACTGTGCGCTTCGTATAGGGAGACTGAGATGGCTAGATCATGGTGAGCGCAACTCTGGCTGGATTAGCAAAGTAAGAAAACTTGAAGTAGAAAGAAAGGAAAGGGAAGACCAAACAGACTTGGGATGTGGTTGTATAGAAAGATCGAGCATGTTTGGGCATGGGTCTGATATAATAGATCCTGGTGACGAAAATGCTTGGAGAGGAGGTTGAGATTTAGACTGGGCAGCCAGACCACACCCTCTGAATGAAGGGATTCAATCGATTGATTGTCAGAGTTTGGGAAGTCTATCGCTAGTCATCATGGCATTGGAAGCCAAGCTCTTACTTCATGAGGTTCAGTATGAGGCATTGGATATTAGTTGCCCCAATCTTTTTTCTTACATGTGTGTGTCCTTGACCAAGATGCTGATGTTGTAAAGCAGTATGTGGTGTTTCTGTTGGAAATGGAGTGAAGCATATATTGTGTTTTGTACAACTGGCACCAGGATCCAGAGTAATTTTGTGATTGTGGTTGTTTAATAATTCATCTTCCGATGTAAGAACATCTGATTTATCTGGTGCACCAACCAGAATACTTCTTTCATCTTGTTATATATATTGGAGCAAAAAGTAAATGCCTTTATTTTGTTTTCGGTGTGCAAGAGAAGGATCATGCGAGTGTGTGTGTATTTGGAACTATGTGTACAAAGTTTTGCATTATTCATCTATCATTCAAAAAGGTTTTTATTAGATTGCATTGTCACCAAATTCTTCTATTTGGAGAGAAGAATTATTAAATACCTATTGAAACCTGTCAGTGCTTTGTCGGCAAGACTTTTAGTGTCACAACATTTTTGCCAGGCCAAATAAAAAGCCTCAGTTGGTTACATATTACATATAACCACCATGGTAGCAGCAATCATGTGACAACAGAGTGGCAGGTTGTAGCCAATGTCTCAGTTCATCCTGGGTTGGCGCAGTTAAATCTCAATGGCCTCCCGGTTCTTCTTACAAAGCTCTTGTTCCTGATGCTCCACAGCGGTAAAGTCTTTGGTGATGACCGTGTTACTCTTGTCTCTGATATGATCTATCGCTGTTTGCAATTTCTTAGGGTTCAAATCTTCCTTCACTCAGCTCATTGTCATATTTCTCGAATTGATGAGATTATATAGAATTGTCCAATAAAATGATACGATCTAACAAAAAATTACTTTAGATATTGGGATGTTTCCATTGCTCATATGTATCTATAACCATTCCTTATGTATGTCAATTTTATCTAGGCAGAAGACTCCTAATCAGCTAAATTTGGTAAATGTTTAGTATAAAATTTATTTGATACCTTCTGTTCACATTAATTTCATTGTTATTGTAATATACGATATTAACTTTTTTTTAAATCTTTAAAATATACAACCTTTATTTAGTAGAATACAATGACGTAATATGCATATTTCAAATGTGGTTTTCCCAAGTTTGCTTGTGGATACAATTATTTTCTTCTCTCTCTCTCTCTCTTCTATGGCAAGCAAGCTCCTACCACTGTTCTGACATAGCTGAAGACCTATGCTTCCATTTGACTATATCAAGTGACCCTGACAGGACTCCAACTCACGACCTCAAGGTTGTGAGACCAGAATGATACCATCATCCCAAGCAGCGGACTGTTAAAAGGTTACATGGACAAACCGTTGTCTCTTGGTCGGTTATCATATCAACCTAGAGGTCGTGGGTTCAGATCCCACTTACGGATGGAAATTTTGGGAGATCTCATTTGTATGCAGGCTGGGCGTTACAGAGACAATGGTTCGTCCGTGTAACCCTTAAATCTTCAGCTATGTCAGAACAGTGATAGGAGCTTGCTTTCCATAGAAAAGAGAGAGAGAAGAAAATAATAATATGAATATTGTTTATACTAGTAATGCATACAGTAATATAATATAATACTGAGATGATATTTGTTTGCTTATGAAATAATCTATGGCTATACATTAAAACATATTTCAACTACTATAAATAAAATAACAATAGTAAAAATGATTTAATTTAGTTTTAAAAGCTGAAAATAATTATTATTCTATTAATTATCAAATACAAATTTAGACACTTGTACAGTGTACACGTATACTATTAAGACTATTGAGACAGAAACAGTTTTAATCTGCTTATATTTCATTATACTCCAAGTATTTTGAACAGTTATACTAATGCTAATGATGTATTGATATATACCATTTTTAGTCATCTAAGCACCCATCCTCAAGTAAAGGCCCTCCCCAAAATCAGGAAATGGGGTATATCAAAATCTGAACGACAGAAATTCCAATGAAGTACACATCAATGTGTACTCCCTAGCTTGACGTAGTTGTTTAGATGGTTGTATAGCTATATTATCTTTCCTTTATTGATGTTGCTCTGTTTCAATGTCAATTAACTAAAAATATTTTAGTTTATTTGTGTAAAAAAATTTCCTGTAATGGCTGCTGATTTGAACTACATTTTATTTCCAAATCTTTTTCCAGATATTTGAAGAAAGAAGGGGCCTGGTAACAAAATGGGTGAGCTGTGTTCATTATAGTTCTAATTTATCATATTATGTATCTTATGATTAGCGCTTTATGCAGTACATCTTCAATTCATGATTATGATAGTGGTCATAATAAAAATAATTGACAGTGTTTTTGACTATGTATTATTTCATGTAATTTTAATGCTCATGCAATTTAGAAAGCGTAGTTGATAGTTTTATTAAAGAAATAGTTCAACCTCACACATTTTAATGCCATTTGCTCAAGACTCAGGTTTTATTGACAGAAATAAGAATCAACAATATATGAAATCCAGACTAAGTTTATACTAATTTTATACTTTATTTGTGTTTCATGTTTCATATATATATTTTTGACAGTTTTGAAAAATGGTCTGACGAACAAAGAAGAGTTATTTTGACAGAGTTGTTAAATCAGTGTAAGACAAAACAGTTGGAATTTGCAGGTAGATTTTGTAACTTATTTTGTGTCATTTCCATATTTTGTATGCATATGTTTTCCAAGTTTGTATCTTTCATGATTTTATATTACTACTACCGGTAGCTAAAATTTGTATTTAGGTGACATCATAAGCAGGAAGAGACCGATCTACCGAGACGACTTTTCTCGCTGTCTACCCAGAGTCCTCTCATTATACATTTTCTCTTTTCTCGACCCGCGTAGTCTATGTAGGTCTGCCCAAGTAAGTAAATATTTTACTTTACATTGTATTACCAGGCACTTAGCCTTTTCATAAAAGAAGTACATTCACATTTCGTCCCTTTTTTTTCTTGAAAGAAAAAAGAAAAGCTATCACTATAAAGCAGATGTGCCTAGAGCCTATTTTGGGATATTTTTACATCAAATCCTTATAATATAGGTATGTTGGTACTGGAAGCATTTAGTAGAAGTTGATCAAATCTGGATGCCGAAGTGTGTGCGGCTCGGCTGGCTGCTGTCCTTCACTCCGTCACCGTATGAAGTGGGGATGTGGAAAAAGCTCTATATTGAAAATATTAAAACACTAAAGTGTATGGTTCCTAAGGTAAGGATAAAATTTAAGGAAAGATAACTACAAGATATTGTATTTAGGTGCTTGATTATAAAAATCGAATCATTATTTTATCTCACTCTAAGAATATTCTACTTGATGATTAAAAATCCATTAAAATAATCACCATATTTACCATGCATATCTAAGCAGATTTGATAATGGTGCTTTTTGAATGCCTGCAGCAGCCGCAAGGTGTGTCTCTACAAGACATAGAGAAGCTGAGGATTGACAGCAACACGCCGCGCAGGCCTCAGTCGGGCCGGTCCATGAAGCTGACGGGGAGCGCGGGGGAGCGGCCGCCCTGGAGGGGCTCAGACCCAGCACCCAAGGACACCTGGAGGAATAATTACCTGGAGAACGATGATGAGGTGTCTAAAGTGCAGAAATTGTAAGTTGAATTTTTTTCTTTCATTTATGTTTAGGAATAAACGATTATGATAAAAAAGAACTGATTGATAGATTGACCTTACCAGCAATACATTGGATTACGTTGTGTAATTTATTTGTTTTCAATGATATATGTGGGGAAATATTCCTTAGCTATTATTGATGATTTTTTTAAGGAGAAAGAAACATATTTATGGCCCATTAGCAGATGAAATAGTAAAGAAGGCAAAGAATAAAGTTCAAACAGGTCAAAATAGAACGTCTCTTACCAGGGAACTTCTTGCGGTAGGTGCTTCTTTTAATGTTATCAGACAATCACTATTGATTATAATTTTGGGTTACTTCTTGCATCAAATCAAAATTCTTATTTGTATAAATGGTATGCAATCACCTAATCACCAATAAATGCAATAACAATTTCAAACGGTTGTGGAAAAATCAATGTCATGTTTTTATTTCATGGGAAGCAGAAATCGCGGTCGATGCCGATGGGTTTTGACACTTGGCCGGGAATGCCGAGTCAGCGGCCGGACTGGGCGACAATGCCCGCGCAGGCCGCCCCCTTCGTGCCCGTGGATGACCCCACAGCCTACACAGACGCCTCCAGACGACCCGCGCCTGTGTTCAAACCAAACGGAACAACAAGAAAAATGTCACCAACTAGAACCAATAGAGATCCACCCAGTATGTAACTTTTTTATGTATCAAATATGAGCAGTAAAAAAAAATGAGAAATAAATTTGACCATCCTACAGATTGAAATAAGATTTGTTTTGTAAGATACTATTGTACATCACAGTTCTGTGAAGCTATCATAAATGAATTTACATTTAGCACAACAGACTGTTCACAAAATATAAAACAGAATTTCTTCCTTTTTTTTGCTTGTTTTAGGCACAGAACTGTTCCCAAGTAAAGGCTGGACTGTCCCAAACGACAGAGATCCCAATGATTCGGACAATTGATAATCTATGAAATTGCATGAAATTATTTTGCTTATTGTTGTTTTGTATTGTTTTTTGTCAAATTGTGATATTTTTTAATGCCGTCCAATATTTTCCATTAATGTTTTAATATCAAGTATTTAGTGTAGAAGTAGATGTATTTCTGTTGGCTGTGGGTCATGCTTCAAAAGGAAATGTAGATCTCTATTTATTTATTGTGAAATCGTTAAGTAATGATTGGACAGATAGTAGAGAATTGTAGCAAAGATTGACATCTTTTATCAATATGTCATAACCATTTTCATTTGATTGTTACATCATGCATGCAACATGAACAATGACTGCATAAATATTGCGCGTATGCCTCCATAAAATGTAGAAAAGTATATGTCATTTATATATTAAAGACTTGAATTTAAATATATGTATCAAAATATATCACTTAAATTTTACAAGTTTTACAAACCATGACCTGGATGTTAACGTATTTTGATGACATAAGCAAAGGCTCAATGCCCTGACACCAATTTTACTTGATTCCATCCTTTCATCCATAAAAATTTGTCTTAAAAAACATTTATTCTGAACGATACTTGGAGATTATTTAAAGTAAAATTCAGCATCTACCCGTGAAGCATTTTATTTTAAATCATTTCAAATAATTTTCAGAATAAATGTCGTAGGAGAAAAATCGATGCTATGCTATGGACCAGAAGATATTGCAATAAAATTGGTCTCAAGGCAGTAATATTTATTTAACATGCTTTATTCAATCAGGCACAAACTGAAAGCATACCTTTGCACAATGTTGTGCATCCTTGTTTACTGGAATATTGTATATACTTTACTTTTTTGTAATATTTGTACTATGATTGCAGAATGCAGTATTATTGAAACTGTACTCTGCCTTGTAACACATTTTTTTACAATTGGAAATCATATTCGCATTGAAATGTAATTGACACAAATCATGAAATAGCTATATAAATTGAAAGCAAAGTTTAATTATTTTTGTGAAATTTTGAAAGTATTATAGTTTTCATTCCGTCCAATATTTTATAACTAACTTTTATTTTTAACTGGTCATTTTTGACAATTTTATTCTGTTTGTCCATAGTTAGTGGGCATCATGGTAAGGGATGTTGCAGTAGGCAGTGACTTCTGTGGTTGATAGTTGCTGGATTTTAAACTAAATATTTATATTAAACAGCAGTACTGGGGTAATTATTAAAAGCAACAATGGTTGGGTGGGATTTTGATGTTGAAAGTATATTTTGTGAATATATTATGTTTGAATGATTTAGTTTATTTTTGTTTAGTACCAGTAAATGTTATTGGCAAGACTCGTGTCTCAAACATCGCTGTAGGCAGGATCATGTTCCAAATACAGATGTAATGCAGTAATAAGCTTTGTATGATATTTCCATGATTTGTAAAGAGTTTGATATTTTGTTAATATTTGTCATTCGATATTCATGATAATTATGATGGTGCTGGAATTAGACCACATTTATGATTTATTCTATACTTAAACTTAGAAACTTATAAAATAAATGTCATGGATTTTATGGCAGTTGTAGTGTTTTGTTGATGCTCTCAGTTCTCATCAAATTTTGAAGGTCCCATGTTTTCTAAGGATGCTTTACTTCAATTAATGATGTTATCTATTGCTACAACCACATATCACATATTCCAGAATTATTAATACTAAGTTCTATTTATTTTTTAAAAACAGTAAAAATTATAATTGATTTATTTCAAAATCTTTTTTATTTCATTTATTTGTAATACATTAAAATATCATGATTAAAACCTTATTTCAACAAATTATTTTGTATGTTGACATAAAAGTGGTTCAGAGTATTGATAAGCAGAATAGTATGAACAATATATCATTATGTTCATCATCGAAGTTAAGAATACCGTAGGTGTTCTCTAAATGTTGAAGAGGGCTAATGTGTCTCGGATGAACATACATGTACAGTAGAATCTGTCCATCTCGAATGCAGATACTTGGAATTATAACTAATAACCCTTGCCCTTTTCATTGCCTTGCATTATGAATTACTGATGACTTAAATCTTTTTGATTTTGATAACTCAAATTTACTCTTTAATTAAGGTAATTCATCTTAAAATTACATTGTTCTTTTTATTCACTAATATGTCAATATTTTTGGCCTATATTTTGATACTCAATAAGCAAAAAAGGCTTTTCAAAGAACATCTATTACTCCAAAATATTCTCTCATTTTTCACAATGCATCCAGTGATTTATGATAATTTAAACACCTGAGCAATTAATTAACCGACTATTTTATAATAATTATTCAAAAGCATAGAAATATGAAGAAAACGCATTTTGCTAAAATTAGACATGGAATAAAAACATGCACTTCCAATAACCATACAAAATGTCAATGAAACCATTGTTGCAGATCATTAATTTGAATTCCAATGAGTAGGACCGGTGAGAAAGGTGTAGCTGCGACTACTCGAGCTGACGGATATTGATCTGGATCAGGCTTTATTTGGTGTTGACTGTGGCCAATAGCAGGTGGTGTAATGGCAGCACTGATAGCAATGTTTGCAGGTAACTATATTCAATGAGAGCTTTATTATCATAGCAGGAATAGATTATGAATTGTGATAATTTGTTCAACTTTTAAGGTAAGTTTCAGTGTGATATTATGACAACTGAATTAGAATTAGGTGTATTTCCAATATCACGTGTTTATTATGCTTAATTAAACATGCATCAACTTGTTCATGGATTACATTTATTGATATATATAGAGAGAATCACTGGATTATAAATATCTGTGGCATGTCATCTGCTCTCAAATTACTGATAATCAGAGACATTGTAGATTCACAGGAAAGCAATCTTGATCCTGACCTCATGCTATTATAATAAATGTTTGCCCTGCTATTCTTCATATGTTTAGATATAAAATCATTCTGTGTTTAATTACTATATACTAATGACAACTATTTAATTTCACTCCAAGTCTAATTAAAAGTTAATTAATGGCAAAACCTTAATCAAAATTTCGCATTAAAATGTTAAAACACTTTTACAGATGAAGAACATGACATCCGAAGATAACGTTATGGCGTTATTTGGGTCTCGACCAACCAGTTCAGCCAGTTTCTTCGAGCAGCTAGATCACCCAACAAGTCCAGTTATTGACCCTGATCTGGAACGAGTTTTTCAAATAGCAAAATCACCAGCGAATAAACAATCGCCAGCCAAAAATGGACACAAGTCATTTCCACAAGGTCTATCACAACGTGGCGAATTAAACCAATCACCAAGTGGTAAACAGAGAAGTTCAAATGGATACAACAAGAAAGGTCAAAATTATTTTCAGTCACAACTGAAAAATGAGACGACTAATCGAGGTTACGTGGATGAGAGTGAACTTGTCCAGCAGCAGAGGCAAGGACAGAGCTGGAGAGCTCCGTGGAGTGAAAAACAAAAGTTTTATCACACTGCACCAATGGATCCAGTGAAAACAAAACAAGAAAGACAGGATGACGAGTGGACAGTAAATGGAATGAAGCCATTATTGCAAAAGAAAAACTATTATGGAAAAAAGTGGAATAAAAGGAACCCATCATACGTTGACGAGTCATTATTTTCATCAGAATATGAGCCTCAATCATTTGATCCTCCCTGGGGAGATAAGTCGAAATATAAATTTGTCTATGATTGCACGGATTATAAAGCATTGGAAATTAAGAAACAACTAAAAGCAGCTTCAAAAGCAGCTACTAAAAAAGGTAAGAAAGGTCCGCTGGTCGCATGTGAAGGTGACAGAGATCCCATAGAGCAAATCGAACGAAATATACAATCACAACTGTCAGTTTATGGAGAACAGTCACGACCTCAGTCAAGAACAGGTCACTTAGAAGATCAGCAAAGTACCTCAGACAATCCTAAAAAGGGGAGGAAAAAAATGTTTAAAGAAAGTTATGTTGATGAAATGTTATTTGGACCAAAGCCTAAGGAGCCTGATTTCCCTGCTCCATGGGAAGAGGTGACAAAAAAGCCCAAACCTCACATCTTTGACGGCACGAGCGCATGTGAGGACCGCAGCAGTCGGCCGGCGTCCGCAGCCAGCTCGAGAGCTCAGTCCAGCGCCGGCAGCCGCAGAAACTCTACAGCCTCACAAAAACCATGGCGATGACATTTACAACGAAAATTATTTAATTTTAATATAGGATTTTTTTTTAATGTCCATACTCCATACATGCGGTGAAAGTTACACGCTGTATAAACTCTTGATTTTGCAGTCTTGTGATGCATAAATAAACTTTAGTAATGTCTTCCCTACAATTGATGAACTTGCAAAGCTTAATCACTGTCATTTTAAAGGAAAAGTAGTCTGTAACTAGCTCGCAGTGCTTCAAGTGCAGTTTTTTTGCTTAACAAAATGAAAAGGGAATTCGATAATGTTTTTCTTTACTCCTTCAATACGGTTTGAGGTGACAAAAAACAGGTTTTCAAAGATAATCCATTCTTATTCACCTGTCAACTACTCATCCAATAATGTAGATTGACATACAATGGAGTACTTACTACATGATACAAATGTATTTATAATTATAATTTCCCTCATTTTTACTTTTCTGTGAAGGTGTTTTATTGTATGTCAGTGGAAAAACTACTGCTTTACAAATTATTATTGTTATGAATGTAATATTGCAGTTCACAAACTGTTGACATTTTTTCATTTGCAATATAAACTGTTAACATAGCATGTACTCAAACCTTTGTATAACTGTACATTAATACTTTATTGGTGGGAGAAAAATAAATATTTTCATAAAACTATATTGGGTACCATAGAACAGGCTCTGCCTGATGCTAACATGTCACACAGGATGTGTACTGGGTACGTACATGTATGTGGGTAGGTAAGTGCATTATGAAAAACGTATGAAGTGTAGAACACACAGTACAATGTATATAGATTACTTGTGGTAAAATTTATGATTTTCAATCACAATACAAAGTACATGTAGTTCTTTGTTATCATGACAATTACAATGTGGCTTCAGTATTTATTACAAATACAATGAAACAAAGAATTGCAATGATAATTATACTGAAAAAAATCAGTTATATTTTCAATAAAATAATAATCTATACAAAATGTACAATTATATTGTTAATAATAGGATAAAAAAACATCAATTGATTCCACATATTACAAAGCTCACAAACATCACAGTAACATATACATTTAAATTTCATGGATTAACAAAAATAAGATCATAATTTACTTTAAAAAGTAATACAAATTAATAGCAGTGATAGTGATACCATGGAAGTGTATGTGGTGGGAATGTCTATTTATTGCAACAGCTGCTCTGCATTTAGCCATCAACAATCTCATGCTGTCCACAGTACCCTACATAAACTGTAATCCAATATCAAAATAAAAGCATTATCTCCGTGATCTTCTGACTTTTCAAATTAACATAGAAATTTTGATTTTACAGTCACCAAGAAGCATTTCTATAGCTTGGACTTTTCACCCATCATCGGTTTCAGGTGTTTGTAGTAAGAATCATGCACCTGCAAAAAAATATACATATTTGTATATATATCAGTATACAATATGCATGGATGAAACAAACATTATACACTGTACATTAAACTCATGCTCAACCTAAATGTTTAATCACTTCCAAAAATAGTCCAGTACTACTCCTCCATTAAACTAAAAATAAAGTAAAGTATTCACCTGTGTCTTATTGAGTGGACTTTGCTGCGCCCATTTGTACAGGTTTTCGTACACGTTTCCGTCGTACCGGCCGAGCACGGACTGCAGCAGGTGGTCGCGGAAGTCGAAGGCGTCGACGAGCGCCACGGCGTTGGTGCGCACCTCGGCCAGCAGCCTCAGCAGGGAGTCCTCCACCAGGCTTAGCTGGGCAGACGACATGTAGCCATCCTAGAGAAACGAGATGTAGCGGAGAGTACAGAAACTTCTATCATTCTAGAAGTTAATCTATAACAAATTAATGGAAATAAACCTGCTCACACACATCAACCAGAGCTTGATATTGGAATATTTGGAATAGGTATGGATATTGCAACAACAAACAAGAGGACCATAAGGGTCCTAATATCGCTCACCTGCATGATATTGCAACAACAAAAAACAACGGTAATGTATTACCTCAAAAACAGACCAGCTCTATAATACTGTTTGCACGGTCCCAGCCTTTATGAAGAAATCAACATCCTCCCTCGTTCATTCAGAGACCATGTCTCTATTAAGGCCACTTGAAGCCAGTGCCCAGGTGGTATTCATACACGTTTGACTACAGTTTGAAATTTTATACACACACACACCTCCAAAAACTCGCCGGAGTTTTGCTCAATGCCGTAGAGAGCGTAGAGCTGGCAGAGTCGCGTCAACGCGGCCTCGCCGCTCGGAGACGCGCCACACTTCCTGATCTGGTCCACAAAGTTCTTCACAATCCAATAATGACAATGTGCCTACAAAAAAGATAATAATTATTTAATACAATCAATATGTGAAATTGAAAAAATAGAAGCCTAATGTGTCGCAAACATAATTTCAAATCGTTTTGTTTATCTTCCATGGTATTTATGACTCTATTGTTAATATCACTGATCTGCATTCCTCACCATGGACGCTTTACACAGATCCACGCCGGCCAGGTTGCGCGCCTCCCACTCCGGACTCCCGCTGCCGATCAGTTTGCTCATTTTCCTGCCCACTTTCGTGACTTGCCTACAGTAACAAAGGATTGCAAATAACGTCTGTAGCTCATTACACTCAATTACATTCATTACACTCAATTTATACATCAATCGTCAGAATACAATTTTGTTTCTTTGAGCCTCATTGATTGCAGCTTCAACTCATAGTACATGAACATACCTTGCTGCTCTGAATTTATATGTGTTGACGAGATCATCGAGGCTGAGCTCGGTGGTGATGGGGCATCGCTCGTTGTTCCGGTCGGTGAGATACGACATGAGGCCGCCCAGCTTCTTGCCACTTGTCGCCTGATTGTACGCCTTAATCAGGTACCTAAAGGCAGTGTTAGAGGCACATTCTGACACACCTGTTTGATGCCAATAATTATAAAAGAATACAGAAATTTTGCTCCACGATTCATTTCAAACAGTCGTGTCATAGCGCCACAACTGACACATTAGCCATGGGCCCAAGCATTGAAAGATATGGTTAAATACAGTATTTACTTCACAAAACGGGCAAACACATCTTTTTTGGTATAAAACAATCAGAGTACTGTTTGCATGCTTTATACAGTACATGTAAATACAGTATTTGAGGCGGGTCACTCGCCTCGCGGTCTGCAGCAGCATGACGGTGTTCTCGCCCTCGTACGTGATCGCCGGCGTGGCCGTCACGTAGATCTTGGGGATGCCGCTGGCGTGCGAGTAGCCGTGGCCGCCGCACGACAGGCGGCACTGCTCGATGCCCGCGGCGGCCGCCGTGCTGGTGAACGCCTTGAGCCCCGCGGACAGCGCGTGCAGCTACAGGCAGGACATGGCATGCTGGCTCACGTTACTCATGATTATAGAGCACCAATCGCTACAACCGGCCATACATATAAACTGTGAATCTTACGTATGACATGAAATTTAGTGATCTCTATAATGGGGAGTTCACGTCATACGTACAATTCACGGACTGTGTGTATGGCTGAACAGTGCGATTGATGCTCTACAGTGAATATTCTTAGATACCAATTGTGTACCTGTCATGTTTGGTCAGACTTTCGTTGTTATCTCAGCAACTTCATCGGGCCGAATGACAGTGTATACAGAGGAAAAGCTCTCTGTTAAGACCACCTCTATAAACAGGCCATTTCTCTATTGAGGCCTCTTGTAGGCAGTCGCAAGGGGGGTCTTAATAGAGCCTCTACTCTACAGTATATGTAATGCGTGAGATTGGGTGTACAGCTTGATTTCTTTCTTTCTATTCTAAATTTGATAGGGAAAAAAAGGTTGAAACACAGCGTTATTAATAAAAAGTTTGGATTCTTTATGGACTATTTTTGAAACTTTGAAGAGCTTTGGAGAAAATAGAATAAATATAATTCAAAATACTCTACAGCAAAGCTCTTGATCACAACTACCTAGCGATCAACCTCAAGTGGTCTCAATAGAGAGGTGGTATCTTTGTGAGGGTTCATGGTCCCATTTTTAACAATGCTCGGGTCCAAGTGAAATGGTTTTATTATAAGGTGGTCCCTTTAAGTCACGCATATAAACTGTTCATTCAACTATGCATACTATGATGATAACCAGTTATGAAAGAGCATACGATATACATGTATCTCTTTAACAGTTAAATTTCTATTTCAATTTTAAGAAAATTAGAATTACTTCTTTTATATTACAAAATTTCATTAATGAACATTGATTTATTATAATCACCTCCGGCAGTAGTTCTGTATTGCCTTGCTGAATTTCATAATTGATTTGGAAATAGATATCCCGCATCTCGCGCCCAGCAAACCAGAAAGCATACGCGGAGGCGAGTAGCGGCAGCAGCTTGTACTGCTGCGTCTGATAGTCCAAAATCTGCGGCTCGGGGCCCCTAAAATATACATGGTGGGGAATACTATATACAGTGCCTAGAAATATAACTCACTAACATTATTTTATAAAGAATTTGATATATGGTAACTATTCATTATAACATGGAAAATATTGTAACTGATTTTGATACAAAAATATAACATATATGCTTAATGAGTATGCAGTAGTAACGTTAAAAAATTACAAATTCATGATTAAAATTTTCCTAATATCTGAAATCCATAGGTGCCTAGATACATGAATTATATTTTCAATCAAATTTGCTCAACTTGGGTCTAGGTGCGATCATGAAAAATTGCCAAAATAATAGCCTAATATGGCATTTAATATGGACCATTTTGGTCCATGTTGAAAATGCACTGAGTAGCTGCCATTTTCAGCTCACCTATCTATAAGCAGTTGCTATATACAGCATGAAGAAGGCAAAAATAAATCTAATTATCTACGGACAAACCAGCATTTGGGGAAAAGGTAAGTGTTTATTGGGTAGAGATAAGATCATATAGTCAATGATTTTTGGTATGTCAAAAATAAAGCAAACATGTTGAATGGATTTTTAAAATCATAAACAACACCACCAATAAAGAAAAAAAGGAAAGTGCATTTGCAATTACCCAGGTTTGAGTTCAGACTGATGCCGAATGGCTGAGTATCTGGTCGCAATTGTACACGCCTGAGCAAGACCACGAGCAGACACGTCATACACTATCATCGCACGAATAAATACCATGGTGCCATACGACAATTTTTCATTTGCACTTTTCTTATAAGTTCCGTCTTTAGAAACCTACAAGCAATGTGACTAGATATATACAGCTGACAAAGAAGGATTCTGTACAGAAAATACTTGAAGGCATAGTGCAAATGGTTTTTATATATTAGTGACTTATCAAAGAAGGAATTAATATTAGTTATCAATCACACACCCACATCATTTTTAGAAGAATCATTCATGTCTCTATCTAGGAATCTATCTTTAAAAACTTTCCCACACGACTAGCATACCCAGGTTTCAATTCTGATTGGCGTCTCACGCTGCTGTAGCGAACAGCGATTGTGACAGCCTGCGCCAGACAGTCATCACTGACTATCATGGACCGCACATAAATCATGGTGCCATACGTCAAACGCTTTTCTTTTGAAGATACGTACGACCCATCACTTAAAACCTGAAATAATTGTTGCAACAAAGTGCATTTTGACGAGAACGTTCCTCTTAAAACTGAAGTGTGGTATG
>CM032666.1:55849526-55924965 GCA_019095985.1 Streblospio benedicti | reverse complement strand
ATACCAACACCACCACCCAAATTCTTTTTTTAAAGGAAAAAATTGTAAGTTTAAAATTACAGATTTATATGTGAAAAATTGCTGCTGAAAATGGCTAAGAATGCACCTGAGATCAAAGAAATTAAAAAAAATTCCAGGATGACATGAAACTGTTCAGAGCTGTAATTTTATTCAGTGAAGCTGATGCCGGCAAACGCCGTTGATTATACGGATATATAAGGATTTTTGTGGATGATGAGTGATGGCTTTGAAATACTCAATACAATCATATTTTGAACTTTAACAATAGCTTAACAGTTGAGCTAAGTTTTAAAGTAAACATTCTTTTCTTTTATGTGGTAAAGAAGAAAAAAAAAGTCATAAACATTTGTTGCAGCCAGAGCCTTTTAATATGCAAATCACTCGTTACTTAAGACCCCCACTTAATGTGGTTATGAGCAAATTAATATTAAAAAATTACAAAATATTCGCTTTCATTTACAGATATACATAACAAAGAAAACATTATTTCATGTTCTTTTTATAAGAAAAATCAAATAACATTCATTATTTTCATATTTGGTTTTCAAGCAAAGGCCAAATCCAACCATCACTTACTTTCTGTACCAGTAGGCGTCTGCAGCTCCAGTGAGACCCAGCTCTTTGATTTGCTTAATGTAGTGCACAGACTTTTTGATGCCATACTCATATTTTTCAGGACGAGAAAGAAATGGATAGTTTGGACCTTCTGTGTAGACAGGATCTGACAGAGCAAGTTCCTCTAAAATAAAAAGTGATTGACAATATAATATAAATGTAAATGTACAGGATTTATGTAGATCATCCTATAAATCTACCCCCCAATAGCCCTGTACTGTAATCAATCAATCAATTCCCTCCAGAAAGGCTCCTCTGACCTCAGGCTCCCAACTGTCCAAACAAAAAAATTAACAAAATTAACCTCACATACCACATTGGAAAGACACTACCATGTAAATGGTCCATTTATGTTAAACATGCCGGTGCAGAGATCAACTTTTTAAATTTGAGGGTGTATGTGGTTGAGTTTCACATTAAGTGCGTGACTTGTGTCAGAATTCTGGCAGCCACGGTTCATGGGATTGGGCCCTGTATTGGTTGTATACCATACATCTAGGGTGTATAATTTGTCCAAGATTATGTATAGCAAATTATAAGGTCACTAACTAGATCTATATTCTAGTTAGTTAGACTATATATCATAATAGTGACTATAGAGTAAATCAAACCATAATCACTTTGATACCTCAATGCCATCACAAGTATATAGATATGGCATAAAAATGTCAGGACAAACAATGACAATCTTATATAGAGTGCTACTAAACTTTCGTATATTTTGATAAACTCCACCTCATTCTTTTCAATTTTAATATACTTGTATGTCTTTTGAAATAAAATACATTGACACAATTTGCAGCGTGTGATCAAATTGACATGAGTATTGAACCGATAAGAGGGATTATAATGGATAGATTTTAAAAGTTTCACCTACCAACTTCTCTCCTTCTTTTAGTTAATCCTTCTCCACCATCAAGAATATACGTTATTTCATCTACATTGAATGTGGCGTTATTTCTTTCCTTCTGAATATCTGGGTTCACTTGTTCAGCCATCTTGTCTAATACTCTCTTCTCGTCCCCTATTGGTGATTTGGCACTGCCTGTAAATGTTTGAGCTTATTTTGGCTGAGGGAACATGCAACAAGTTATGCAAAATGTCGGTGCAAAATGTTGCTCAGTCAATGATGAATGTTATCCCTACTACACTAAACTTTGATATTATTAATTATACGTGATAAGATATATCACATGTAAAATGGCACGAATTCAGGCTTCTAATCAAATGAAATGTCAAGTCCTACAGTGTAAAGTGCAAAGTTCAATAAGGCGAAGTAATCAAAATAAAGAAATGTTTTAAAGGGTGTCTTATATTTTAACCTGTGGACATGGGCACTTGACCAAAATAGTCAAGGTGCTTATATCACTTGGTCATGTTATCACATCTTCAACCTAAACATGCAGGTGGTCCAAAATCCTTTTCTTGACTGTCTGCACCCAGAGGATTTCATTATAATTGCCTATTCAACATATACATCTGCTGAATAATGTTCTTTTTTTATTTTATTTTGCTAATGAGTAATTTACGAATATAGCCTAGCTGTGTTCTTGCCAATTGTATTTGGTTATATTAGTCTTTGTGCATTTGTAATCTGCGGCAGGAAATTATGATGTAAAACATTTTGCGCACACTTAAAAATAAATTTAAATTGATTTTTCAAATTGGTTATTTGACCATTATCCATTATTATGGTTATGGACAGTAATGGACAAATAATGGCAATGGAATTTGATGGCATTTACAAACGTAATGATTTACATATTTAGGATTGATTTGTTATTATGGTATGATTATTTCTTTTATTTACTGTTTATAGCCAAAGTTCTCATAAAATGTCATTGAAAACAAAAAATGCAAGTCTGTTGGCTCTATTTCTCTCCAATCCTCGGCCCCGGCTCATGTCTATGTATTTTTCCTAAGTAATTATCAGACATTTTCACTTTCAAATTGCAATGTTTTATTGGCACGCCATTACATCTGAAGCAATTATTCCTATAAACACCTTAATAATACACAACTACCACATGATTAAAACAATTTATATAAAACCTAATTAAATATATCAATTACATTGTACTTAATAAATTCTCACAATAACAACAAACCACATCATAAGCTTATTACCTAATTACCTAACAGTACAAGCAATTAAAAAGCAAGTCCCTATCATCTAATATTTAGGAAATTAACGGATATTTTTTGTGCAGGAGTGATCAGTCCTGTGGCTATCACTTGAATCATACAACCTCATAAAACACACATCACATAACAATAAATTGATAATGTACATCACACATTGTCCTCAGAAAACAAAACATTTACATTTAAATTGATGGAATGTAAAAATGGTAACTGAAGATCCAGTATCTTCATAATCCCTAACATCAAACTAACATTAAAATAATAATACATCTATCATTAGAACTAGTTCATTACAAAATCTTTAAACAGGCCAATTTGAGCTTTTAAGAAAATGTCTGCGCCCAGCATGTGATTGTGGTGATGGTAGAGACCTAAAACTTCCACGATTAGCTTGTCAAGATTCACTCAATGTACTAGTTTACTTAAATAATAATAACAGACATGATGAACCACGAACAAATGAGTATCCAACACATATAACAATATTGACGAATCAATTAAATTACAATGCAACACACAATAATATCAAGAGGTATAAAATACACTAAAATGAGATTATATTGAAATAATAAGACCAAATAGATACAGTTATGCAAGTGTTTTCACAATCATGAGATCATTTCATTTTACATTATGTTGCACTATAGAAGAAATTAATCATAATAAAATAAAAGTTCTTTACAAACATCATTCTACCAATTCTACCAATCACATCAAAATATATTTAATTATTCAATACTCAAATCATCTTAATTAAATTAACCTAACGTTGGCTACTGAATAATCACACCAGTGCAAGAGCCCATGTTGTCACTGAAACTTTAATTCAAGATTGCACTGGGTGTTAAAAAGGTCATCTAGGAAAATATCCATAGTAAAAATTGGAAATGAAGAATGAGTAAAATGATCAAGCAGATCAGATAACATGACTCCACAAGACAAGACAACATGGAATAATTGTTGATGACACAAATTAGACTGTTGCATGATGTGATACACTCTCAATACCAGCAGTAGTCACATAAAGAACAAACTAAGCAAAAAGTCCCCAAGAATCACATTGCACAATGAATATTCCTAATATCACTTGGTAACTGAAATTTTCTAGCTCTCTCAATGAACTACTAGTACCGGGTAAGTATGATTAAAAAATCACAGATGTTAAATCACATATAAAAGAAATTGACATAGAGGAATTTTTTCTTCAAGTCTCTACAGCTATATCACATAGCCACTGCCAGGACTCGAACCCTGGACCACTACCAGTGGCACCTATTCATAATCCCCTTCAGGCAGGCGCATTCTACCTCTATATCAAAACTTACACACAAGTCCATAAATGGCAATATATCTATGTATAAAAAAATGCTAATACAAACAGCTCAGCAAATTGACTAGAATCTATTTGAATACTATTGATTATTTCCTACAATCAATGAGTAAACTTTCTTTTTTGAGGAATTGCAGTAAAATCCTTCACAGTCAAATATCATCACAATAAATGCAGTTATTTGATTTTGATTTTGTAAAGTTTCAGCTTAAAGCCTAAAAACTCTGTCAAAACGGCAGAAAACGCAGACAGAATAACAACTTTTGTCACGTTATACAAAAATGGATTTGCCGATAATCCTGAGACTTTAAATGGGGACTCCAGCTCCTGAAAAAAAAATGTCTTTAGTTTTATATACCATTATGCATTACATATACAGCTATTACTTGCATATACATATCTACTATGAATATTTGCCACAGAAAATAAATGATAAGTACATAAGCAAGAATTATAAAAAAAATGTTTCAAAAATGTTTGGCAACTGTGGCAATGAAGTAACTTTTAGTGAAGCATTCATAACTTTCTACTCACCTTTAATAATGCTTCTGCTAACTTGAGAACATTGTTTGCCAACATTAATTCTTCTTTTTTATCAGGCTTTTGTTCCATTCGCAAATAAAGATTTATCTGAAATAATAACAGAATTTTGCTGTCAACAATACGAACATGAAATTCCAAGTTTCAATACGTCAAACGTAATCCCGTCAAAAACATAAAAATGCATTTTCTCTGAAATTCTAATTTACGGTATGTAACGATGAAAAACATTGAACCTGCTCCGTAATTAGGACCGAGAAATTTCTATATTTCTTGTTGATCTTTGAGCCAAGCGTGATGAAGCGCAGCATGTAGATCCCCAGCCCCATGCAGTACACCACCAGCTCCCAGTTGCCCAGATGGTCCAAGAAACCCCCCGAGTCATGTAACAGCTGAAATGGCATTATTCATGATATTTCTACATCAAGTAACTTACATGTACACTAGGACACAAATGTGTTTAGACAGATGTACTAATAATTATCCATTACATTAAAAACTCACAAAAGTACTCACCTCAATACACATCAACGACAGAACTGTTATTGAGATCAAGAAAGAGGCGGATACGATGGTGTCAACTGAACGTTGGGGGCCCCGTTTCTACAAGCACAATTTTGTATTGATAAATTAAAAATTGATCAAATCAAATGAATAATAAATACAATATATGTACACATACTAGTGCTCAAAAATCACAAAGTAATGAAGAATGTAATTAATGAAGATTTACACATTGAGCTCCAAATTTGAGACCTGACATGTTAACTACATATGTCTTCAATACTCAAATGAATCGATTGTCCAATTAGTATAATATAATCTCAGTATGAATAGTCATTGAATACTTGAGCTAGTAAAAACCTTTCATCACTATACCTTTAGATATGACCTGAGTGAAAGCCAAGTTTTGATGTTTCGCACTTTATTGAGGCGGAAATGTGGCAGTTCATACTTCTTTGCTCGACGTGACGAGGTGAGGAAACAAAAGTGTTTTGCATAAAGAAGGCGCTGCAAGAAGAATACATATTTTGAGTAAACCATTCAGGTAAATAGTTTGTGTCAGGGATCAGAAATTATATTAAAAAAATCAAAATCATCAAGACATTCATGTTGATCAAGATTTACAACTTAAACTCAAATGTCAGGAGCAAACTATTCATTACATTTGGCTCTAAAATAATGATCCTGGATAATTCAAATATAATATTTCTGATGATTTTAAAAAGTGAAAGAGAAATTTATCACAAAAGCAGAGTAAATACCTGTTTAAATGTTCTTTCAGCAACTGAGAGAAGGAAGAAGAAAATGAGGCAAAGAAAGAATCTTTGAATGATACCATTATAAACAATCAAACACTCCCTAAAATAAACAAAATATTGTAAAATTTGCAATCTTATCCCAAACACTATTATTTCAAAAAGTGTGGAAAAAATAAATATGATAATGAATGCTATAGGACAAACTAAAAATTACCTCCAATTTCTTCCAAATGTAACTTGATATGCTTCTATATAGAACTGAAAATCACCCATCACAAGATTTGTCCACACTAATTTACTGTAAGAAAAGGAAACATAATAATTGTTAGAGTGATACGTATGTCATAAATAGGTGAATAAACACTCATATTTGGGATTTTTATGGGTGCTCTCAAATAATTGCCTTTAGGGGTGTCCAAATGATTGCCTAGGGCTATACAATCAATTTACTGGTTATGAATTATGTAAGAATTATACAATGTTAGTTTAAAATTCTATTCAGTTAAATTTATGCAGTGTAACCTGTGGTAGGCCCTGAAGACTGCGGGGAGGATGGTCGCCAGCAGTGACAGTGACACGCCCACAATCAGGTAGTCGCTTGTCTCGGGGATCGCGTCCACTTTCTGGATGATCGACCACCCAATGTCCAGTACAGTTAAATCTGCTTTTTTAGCTTCTTCTCCTTCCCATATCATACAGGACACTAGAAAATAATTTTTGAAAATTATACATAATGTTAATTATGTACGGAAAATGATACATGGATTAACACGTACATTAACACAAAAATTGCTGTTATAACAGATTTTTTTCTAATGCGATCTCATCTGATTTAATATTTTCAGGGTTTTTTTTAAGATTATTATGCAGCATATTACCTTTATCTGTATTTGATGCTAAGTTGTTCATGACAGAGTTAACATTTTGCAGATTACTTTGTGTCCATATACAACTATTATCATCGTCCTTGTCTTGGTCATTCTCGGTCTGGTCAGATTCCGCTGATGAGCAGTTGGATGAGGTGTCTGATGACGTGTCTGCATTGTTGAGCTGATCATCCCACTCTAATTCAGATCCCACCACCTAAATGGAAATACAGACACCTTCAATGAAATTTCCAGAATAACCATTTGAAATATTCACTTCATTTCTTCCAATCATTTCATAATTAATTAACATTGTTTAAAATATAATTGACAGATAAATTAGTCAAGGAAATAGAACTGTAGTCTGATGATTGACAATCAATCATTATGCTTTTTTCATTTTCATTAATTAAAGGATGTATTCTGGTCTAAACCCAAAACGGTAAAAGCAACATTTTACTCGGTCAGTCATTGGCGTTTAGAATTTAGCAACTCTAACATAGATTTACTACTGTACATATTGATTTTCAATTCACCATATATGAGACTGCAGGCACAAATTACAGAATAAATTACTGTCTGTGAGCAAGTTAAATATTCAACAGGGTAATTAAATTAAATAAAGTCTACTTAAAAAATTCCATGAGTTATTGAGTATTGACAGTGATGATTTATGTTAATAAAGAATGCATTTGGATGGGAAATGAAAACATTGATTTGATATCTAAGGGGCCAGTGATTAGATATTCTCGGGGAGAGGGATGGGAAGGGGGTTGGTTCTCTTTCACACTGCAAATATATTCAGTGCTACAATATCTCCCCGTGGCTTGAGTTGTGCCTTTTAATTGGAAGAATTCACTGGGTTAGTCTTACAGCAAAGCAAAATTATTAACGTGTTTTCTTACTTGACCTTGTAAGAGCATACGTTTGACATGGCTGAAGCTAAATTTTTCTGTTCTTCTGATTCATTGGCTGAGACCATGAAGAGTGTTCCGTGAAGTTTTGACACTTTGAATGAGGGGTTGATTTCAATAACTTGTGAATTGAATAAGCCCGAAATAAATGAGCAAGCCCCTTAAGATAAAAACATGTTTTCCTCAATATTTCAATCTGTATTTGAAAATACAGTGACACAACTTTTTTTTTCAAACTTTCAACCTGAAATATTTGCTGCATTGCAATGCAAATATTTATTGAGTTTTTTTGTTTTGTTTTGTTTTTTTACGTCATTAAAAACTTTTCATTTTTTCAAAAATAAACCAAGCCCCCCCTAATTATCACATGACTGGCCCCTCGGTAATAGACCCATTACCTAAAATGAAAGATAAATTACACAAGGTATGGAGTATTATATTGAATGAAAGAATAGTACAATGAAGAAAGAAGACAAAAGAATTCAATAAGGAGTATTAAGGACAGTGCACTTTTTCATACTGCAAATATTGTATACCAAGTATAGTGAATAGCCAAACTACAGAATAAGGATTAAAATCAATGTTATGGTACATTTCATTGCTTGGGTTGAATTTCCAAAGTATCAATCAAACAACTGGTAGGATATTTTTATGAAACTGAATCCCTGAAACCACACACAATTTAAAAAATATGCATTGCAGATCGAAAAATTGCTTTCAAATCTTAAATAAAAAAACACAATGTAATAAGATTGCATATGTTTGATAAAATGTTCAGCACTAGAAAGCCACGCTAAACTCATGAAAAAGACGTGGGGGATACTTAGTTATCTCAGAAACTCACATTTGGGAAAACATCTGTAAAGAAATGTGTGCAGGTCGAAGGTATAACAGTCAGTTATTTTTTTGAGTGAAATATTAACTTTCTCTCAAACATATCATTAATCAGTTGTATTAGCGTTGACTACATCATCTCTATGATATCCTATGGAATCTGGAGATTATGTAAAGCAGTACAGATATAAACAATTACAAATCCACTTGGTAGCAGTAACTTTTAGTATGCATTTAGAAGTTAATATACATGTATTGATCATGAGATTTACTATTTACTAATTAGAATGTTAATGTTAACTGACAATTATACATGCACAAGGTGATAGTATTAGAATAATAGTATATTAGTTAGAAACTGTTCACTGCACATGCTCATAACAAGGAGTAACGTCTGATCACAATAATTTGATAATCATGTGTGCCATAACACTTTAAACCATGATGATTCTCTTAAACATCTTCATGCTCTATCTCCATTTATACAATATTTGATGGAGAACTCTTTTATTTTTTTATTTGAAATGATTGTTCATTTGATGGAAGAATACAAGTTTTAAGCCATGGATAGAATGCCATGGCTGAGGTTAAATTCAAATTAAAGACGCACAAAGTCCACTCACTTGTTTGAGTGTATACAGTGTTTATCTAAAAGGCTAAAAAATAAAGCAGTAGCTGAAATGAATGATTAGTCCCAAGTATTATAGAGAAGAAATTATGCGGGTGAAGGGAGCAGGATTGACAACCTGAGCGGCCTGCTGCCGTGGGTGTGGTCGGTGCAGTGGATGCAGGTACTTTAAGCTCACAAAATCATCCTGTTGACAAAACAGTTAATCACACACTACCTTCAAAATACACAGTACTATGAAATGAAAAAAAAGATATCGGTAAATGGCTACATTTGAAGTCCATTATAGAGACCAATATCACATTACAACAGTTAATAAGAAAGAGAAAGTATGCAGACTATGCACTATGCTTCAGTGTACAAAATGTAACAAAATAATCAGACTAATTTAATAATATAAATAACTCAATTCAATAAAATAATACAGAATTAAGATTTCTTTTGAGAATGACTTATTGCAGCTGTATTATGTGGAACAGTGTAAAAACCTTGAAACAATCAAAGTTATGATGGGCACATGGCCCTATAAATCAGCCATCGTCAGGCTTCTATAATTTGAATTAGAGTTACACCTTTATATTGTTTTATATTGCAATTTCAGAAATCTGTAAAGTTTGCTTAGAATTCCTGACCAAGGGTTTTGTCGCATGAACAGGATATGATATGCATATATATCACTGAAACGTTCCACATGGCAACACACGGTGACACCCGTTTTTGTCGCGTGAAACAATCAGCTAGCAGTACTATGCATGAGACAAAATCCTTTTCAAGCTCATGACACTCAATCAGAAATTCCAAGCTTAGTGTTTCGAAGAGTCAGAAAAAACAACTAAACTTGAATGTTTTTATTTCAGCTATTCACCTAGCTTGATGAAAACTTACATGAATAAAAATGGCCAGGCAATATTCAAATGTTTTAGTAGAGCACACACTACCAGACAAACTACAAGTTGCTTTGGTCCGTGATATAATGGAAGTGTCCTGGACTCATTAGCCGTATTTCATAAGAAAATGAACCATGCATGGTGACATAAAAATATGTATAATTCAGATAACTATATGATTTAATATGTTCCAAAAATTATCACGCTAATTATCTAATAAATTCAAATATTTACGTACACGTTTGAACACTTACACAAAGATAGATCTAAATAGTAAATAGTAAATAAACGAGTAAATTACCTGTGGTGTGCTTGGTTGTCTGTTGCTGTAGGTTCCATCAGATTCACACGAGCTCACTTCAGAGTTATCCACAACCGTCTTTGCAATAGCATCAAATTGAACGCCTTCATTACTTTGAGATTGATCAAAAGACACAGCATTAATGTTATTAGCATCCAAACTGTTAGTCCCAAATTTATAGGAGACTTGGTGCCGATTCTTTATTCCTACAAGATCTATAGCGCCTACATCTTGTTCCTCATGAGATGCAACATACGGTGCAATAATTTCTGGTGACCTCAGTAATTCCGGCTCGTTCATCTCACTCACATCAACATTTTCAACTCCTGTGACGGGATCAGGTATTTTCACATTTAGGTCAATGTTAATGTCATTTTGGTCTTTCAAATTATCAATATGAGAAGTCTTTACACATTTTCTTGGCTTAATGGCGCTGATATCTTTTCTCTTCTTAATTCCTATCAAATCTATTTCCCCTTGACTTGGCTGTTTGCTATCAGGAATGTAATCCTCTTCATCGCTGCCAGGGACTGTTTCTTCCTTTGTCAATAAAGAATTGTCATCGCAAGCAAAATTGATACCTCCAGCGATCTGGCCATTTTCGTCTGGTAACAATAGTGTCCCTGTGTACTCAACAATTGGACGACTTGGATCATCATCACTTTTAAAAGTTGTTTCTTCACTATCTGTTAGTGTTGTGTACGCTATGTTTTTAGAAGTTCTATTGTCTTCATTACATGGTTCTAGAAATACTTCTTCACTGTCTTTATCATTGCTCACAGAAGTACATGTATTGGGACATGTATCCTCCAGTATATTATATGTGATAATCTCATGTTCAGATCTATCTTCATTTTGTTTGCAGTCCAAACTTGATTTCATACTTTTGTTAGATGAAGTTCTAATTAAAGATTTTGTGGCATATCTTTCTTCTGCACTTTTAGATCGTTGTGATTCAAATCTCTTGAAAGGACCAATCGAAGGTCCGTCATCACTGCTGGATACATAACAGGTGAAGGAGCTTTCATTACAGCTATTTTTCTGTGAAAAAGCCAAATTTTGAGCCACGTTTTCACAGTGCCGATTCTTTCTGCTTTTATGTGATCTATTGGAATTAAGTTGTCTCGCTTTACTTGAAACTCTATTGCGATCATCATATCTGGAACGTTTATTTCCATCATCTTTATTTTTTCTATTTTTTGTTTTCGGACCATTCCTGAAAAAGAAAAGTAAATGCAATGGTCATATGGAAATTTTCAAACAACACTATTGGACAATGCTATGATTATGCTGTTACAAGTGTATCAGTATTCAGTCAGTCCTTGTCCCAAACTCATCAACATTGAACACGCTGACAATTGAATGTCAAACACTGAGGGGCGCTGTCCTTTGTTAGTTGGTTATAGAATTAGGTATGCGGCTTACATCAAAGATTACACACATTCCAACATATGAAATACATAAGTCAGGTTAAAATATGTAGCCCTCAAAAAACTACCATTTTTCTGTGCAACTAATGCAATGTATAAATTTTGTTGTAAAGTGTATATAATAAACATCATTAAGCACATCACAACAAACATGTACATTATATTTGATGTTTTATGCATGTGGCATACGTATTTTTTTTACACATATCAGAGCACTTCAGTAGAGGTTAAGTATATGAGCGCTACTACCCTAAGTTTCCAGGCAATGAGATTTACACACTGGTATCATACAGATGCAATGCTTCATTACCTAGGAGGAGTGGTACGAAGGCTTCGCTGCCTCTGAGATTCTCGAGTTGCAACTATCCCAGCATGGACGACTGAGAGTGTGAGCATCAAGAGAACAGGACTAACAAGATGTGCCAAAGAAAGTGACTGCAAATAACAAAAGTGAATATAGATATCTGAAGAAAGAACTCACCTTCAAAATAAATTCAAACCCTAGCACAGCTGTAGTTGAATGATGAAACATTGCTGTCCTTACCTCAGCATTGACATTTTTTCCTCCATCTTGGTAAAATATCATTAGAGTTGATAATTGCAGAACATAGCTCAACAGCAAAATGTTTCCAAACCATGCAGATGTTTGCTTTTTCCACCTAGAAGAAACTATGAACTGTTATTATGTATTTAAAGGTTATTACCAGTGGCGGAACAAGTATGCTTGAACAGAATCAATATGATGAGTTCTATGCATTCTGAAAGTTTTTTTTCATTTAAATAGTGCATTAAACTAACTAGAGCAATATAAATACCCGCTATAAAAAGCCAAGTTTTGAAACTGCCAAAACACGTGAAGGTGCAAGATGTAAACCAAATGATTTTTGTCAGACATAAACTTCACGGTACACGTAAGAAGCCACCTATCTCTGCCCTCTGCCATGTAAATGTCACATCCGCCGCTGGAAATCCATGGTACGTCTGGCAAAAATCATTCCATTATGTAACCTCACGTGATCTTGTGTTTCAATTAAGAAGACAGCATGATATTTTAAAAGGTGTAATAAGTATTACACATGGAGAATATAAATATAATTTTAGCACAATTCTCTCTAAAAGCTTAATTTAACTATTTCTTATTTTAGATAGTGATACCAAAAGTCCATGGTTCTCCATTCTAGCATCTATAATTCTTAAAGTCAAATTTTTTATCAAACCGACAAACATCATCTTAGTGAATAGAATTACGCTTTAGAAAGTAGACTTAACCACCAGTTCGCACCCTCAACATGAGGTAGAATTTGGGTCATAATGTTTCATTGGTTTGTTCATTATGGCATCTACAGTTGAACCAAAACATCATTTCTACTTTAGGAAACAAAGATTTTAAATAGGATTTGATCGATTGATTTGATTGTGAAATGTTACGTTGCGTCACATGAGACACAAATGAGTAGTAGTAACAAAACAAAAAGTCCCGGACAAAAAGTATTCATAATATTTAGTTTTCTTGTACATGCATGTTGTAATATATTTACCAATTGAGATAGAGTGGCAGAAATACGACCCTCAGCACGCCACTGACAGCTACAGCCAGCCAGCCATGCTGAGGCTTGGCCTTGGAAAATGTGGAACCTGCAATGATGGAGTACATGTAAGCCAGTCATAGATGAATAGAAAGACAGAACATTTTTGGGGAGAAAAGGTATGCCAATGTAAATGGTTAATAATTGAATTTTTAAAGCCATAACTTATAGAAGTTTGAAATAACTCAATACCGGTAATTGAAACTTTCAATTCACAGCCTTTCATTACATTATTGCCTACCCAACCGGGCCAACCCTTATTATCTTTAAGTTTCTAAACATTATTGAAACGTAAATAAAGGGCTCTGAATTTACAAAACTACCAATCAAAATAATCATGTTACCTCTTACAAGATCAACATCGATCAATTCAGGTTTTACAGTTGCCTTTTTCTTTGGTAAATTGTGGATATTCTGAAAAAAAAAGACAACAGTGTAATAAATATAAATGCATATACACCATCTAACTTGTATACCAGTTAATATGTACTACATTCCAAAATATCCTAAAATATTTTTAAACCAAGCATTTTCAAGGAATACAATTATTACAATAACTGTGTGAATTCAGTTGCTAAATAGTTCAAAGTGTTTCATCATGCCATAGATGATAATCATTTGAGTTATATTAAAAGATTATATGCAGCAGGACTCGGTTATCTCACTCTGAATAACTCAAAGTTACAGATAACTCAAGCTAATAACTATTGCCCTTCAAGTTACTTTACATTACAAATAACTCTGATGGCATTTTCTAATGAGTTTTTCCTAATCTTGCTTGTGAATTCAATTCTATTCTCTTTCACTGCGTTCTCTGTACCAAGCAAGTTCCTACCATTGTATCGACATGGCTAAAGACAATCTCAGACAGACCTATTTACAACCCTAAGCTTCCATTTAACTACTGTGTACAAGGAGAACTGACGGGACTCAAACTCACAACCCTATAGTTATGAGACCGGAATAATACTATCATCCCAAGCAGCGGGCTGTTCAAAGGTTACACAGATGAATTGTAATCAAAAATGAGCATGAGAATTTTCCCAATGTCACAAGTCACTAATGCCACTAGGAATATAACGATATAGCAAAATCACTCACAATACCACTTTCCACCACCTAAACTATCTAAGCAAACTTCCCACAGCAGCACTAGCATCACGACTGTCTGGGCAGCCACTTCCAACTGTGCTATGACAGTACAATTCCCACCATTATACAACTGCTGGAGCAGTCCCTTCCAGTTTAACCACTACTTCTAAGGAGACCAAACCATTGTAGCTATATCCACAGCTTGTCTCAATTCTAGTTTGTTTGTTTTTTACCAGCAGTATGTGGCAATCTCAGTATCAGAGTTTTCCTGCACTTAGAAAGTCAGCTTCATCTATCTGATTAAACTTTCAAATCATTTTATTCATAAGATGGCATGTACCATGGCATGTACTGGTACAATTATAATCATGACGGCAATATGATGAATGAGGATGGTGACAGATGGCTAATTTTGGAAACAGGATCTGGATCTACCAGAGCCACGAAGAAGAGAAAAATCATACTTGTCCATAGGACGGGTATCCTGTAAAACTTATCTGTCCTATCTAAGATTATATGCCCAAATCAATTTGCACTCCATGTAAATGCACTTGAGACAAAGTCACTTGTTTTTAGTGACCGAGAATACTCGTCCATAGGACAAGCAACTCATAATTTTTACCAGTCTAGACAACACAGATCCCTTAGAAGACAATAGGATGGGTACTTGGATGGAAGCTTGGGAAAGTTGTGCTTTATTTGTGCAATAGAGGATCATCACATTAATAATGTAAAACAAATGGTTCATTACAACCTATGTACAAGATACCTGTAAAACTGCTTCTTCTACAGATTGTTCCCACAGTTGTTTATCATAGGCTCCTAGCTAAAGAAAATATATAGAAACTCATGGTGAAATTAAAGTCTTTATAATTTCATGTCCTTTATATTTTATTGAATTTATATATTTGGAAATTTAAAGCAAGCATTAAGAAATAAATTGTAACATCATGATACACTATTATTATATGTAAAACCCAAGCTACTGTCAATATCCGTATTATAGTCAAAATCGAAACTTGATTATAATTACTTCGATCTGTATCTCTCAGGTACATTTTATGTTATATTGGACATTATAGTCAGAGGGAACAATTTAAAGACTAAATGATTGTTTAGGGAATGTAAATATAAGTTTGTGGATATTGACTGTAGCATCAACATTACCATGTACTTGAAGGTTATAGATTAGTGCACAATGAGTTTGTGTATACAGTCATTTTGTGTGTCCCATTTACTGCACAACTTTATTCATAATAAAACAACTTAAAATCAAAGACAACTAATACATGATGAAACCTAGAGTGCAAAAATGCATTTTAGCAAAAGATTGTTAATATCAATGAACCAGCCATACTTTCTGTTTCCCGTAAAGCCCACGTTAGCTTTATCGGAACACGCCAAACGTAACATGGTCTGATTTGTAAAAACTGGTTGACATGAATTTGCGGGATGATTTTCCATCAAACATAGCTCTATAACTGCACTATGACAAATATTATTCTTTACACTACCAGAGACCAACATATACAGGTACTAAATCACCAGACACATCTTCATACGTCCTGTGATAAACAGACAATAAATTATTTCCATGTTTTGTTGGCATGGGTCAAAGCTGAACACCCAGTTCTTAAAAATCTCACTAAAATCAAACAACTTTTAAATAGCCAGACCATTAAATGATAAGGATGACCAAATGATTAATTGATTACAAACCGTTTTATCTCTCATATGGTTAAATTTCCTGAGGGTGCCTAGCTTTTTTTTAACCCTATAAATACTGAATTACTAAATTAGCCTTGAATGTTACATCACACTGTGCAGCCCTAAACGAAACAAGGGTTGATAAACGCTGCAAATTATTGACGTAAATATTGGAGGTGTACCGATCTGATTGGCTCGAAGTTCCCACGAGCCACATCGACATATCTTCAGTAGTATTGTTGTAGCATATATATTGACAAAATGTATTTCTATCAATCAATAATCTCCAAAAGTCGAATAGACTAGGTGGCTTAAAAATTAAATTATCTGTGTGGCTGGTTGCATGATATAAAACATCATTAAGTTTTATTATTACATGTGACACACAAAATGACGGTGTACAAAAACTTGCTACGAAATGCTCTATAGATATCAAACTATTTTCTTCCCAAAAATGATTCTCAGCGATTTCTAAGTTTCTGGATTAAATGATAATTACCTTTGATTGATACCAACAAACAGAACTATTCACTAAATCCATGTTTGACTAATCCATCTGAAAAACATAAGTCAGAGTTGGGTTACATAATTCAAAATAGATGTAATAACGTCCCGAACACAGGGAATATCTCTCATTTCAAACATCTCTAGCTAGCCAATGTGGCCAGTGGTATAACAGGAGCACTAGCCAAACATTATTGGCACCTGCCAAAATTTGGCAGGTGATATTGAAAGGGCACTGGCCAAAATCCGAAGTTGCTGAAAAGGGGAGCGCCGAAGGCACGGTTACGAGCGCCATAGGTGCTAAATATAGCTAGGTGGGTCTGGGGGCATGCTCCGCCAGAAATTTTTTGAAATTGATCTGTCTGGTGCATTCCTTTTCTGAGAAAGTGTTTTTTTTATTTTGATGAAATGGAGGTATTTTATATCATGTTTTGTTTTTCAATGATTTTACACGTTATTACGGTACACATGTATTTGATAAAAAAAACTTTATAGAAAAGACAATCGCCAAAGTGGCAGGTGCAAATTGAAGCCCACTCGCCAAATGGATTAAGCACTAGGTTTTGGCTAGTGGCGAGTGTGAGAGATATTAACTGCGAACAGGCTGCATAGCGGCCCAGGGTCGGTGCTACATAAACACATATGTGTGACTTACCTCACTGTGCAAAAAAAAATCAGAAAATAATTTTGATTATTATTTTCCGACAAAAATTACTATTTGATAAAGAATTTTCAGAAACCTAAATTTCTAATGACACCGGTAATATATTAGAAAATAGGCAACTTTTTGCCTTCTCAATAAAAGATAAAAATATGATAACAGTATTTACGAAAGCATTTCATTTTCATTCATATTAAACAAACCATCAGAGCAAACTTATGACTAAATGAAGTTTACATACACTACACAAATGGTGTGCATCAGTTTTAGACTAAATTGGAGAGAAACGAGAAAAAAAAGATACGATTGGCATCATTATACAGATAGATCTGTATCAGGCAGAATATATAAGGTACACAGGCAATGACTTACATTAACCAGGGTCAGGATTAGGAAAAGTGCTACTTGTCAGCAGGACTAGTACCCTGGCTGTAGAAGCAGTAAGTTCACTGGTGACACTGTCACTGAAGTTCTACTACACTGTAGTTTAGATCGATAGGTCTAATGCGTAATACAGTAGAAAAATGCAAATCTAATATATTTTACTTAATAAATTACTATAATACAGTATCAGTCATTTATTAAGTACCAACCACAATTCAAATCTCATTTTTACCTTATGTTATGTCATAATTTTCTGTTTCAGAATATTTTTTTTGTATTAAGTAAGTAAGTTAGGACTCATCTTCAGGGCTCAGACTACTAAATGGATACTCATTGCAAGTTCGATAAACAACGTAATAACTAAGCCCCCTCTGCTTTGCTTAGCTTTGAGTGTTGGCAAACAATATTACGTTTTTCAGTAGAGTATTCTATTTTCTGTTGCTGATGATAAAATTTATATGGGCATATCCACCTGCCCACTTTTGGCATACTTCTCCATCTCTACCACTGCCATGTTATAGAGTAGGGCTCAGACCACCAAATGGATGCTCAATTGTAAGATCTATAAACAACGTAATAACTAGGCCACCTCTGCTGTGCTTAGCTTTGAGTGTTGGCAAAAATTCTTATTTTTCTTCAGTAGAATATTCAATTTCCTGTAGCTGAGAATAAAAATTATATGGGTATATCCACCTTCCCAGAGCTCTGGTAGCCTTGAAATCCTCTCTAGTCTAGCCTGATTCTATATTGATACATGACTGACAACAACTGACCATTCACACTAAATATTCAAATAATTTTAAGTAAAATGACTGGTTTGGCACCTATCTAGTCTAAGTTTATTGTTTTTACCAAATCTATAATCAGTCAGTATATCAACAGAGATGTTTAGCCAAAGCTAGTTCTTCATGTGGAAGGCTCTTCATTGGTCCGAGACCTTAATTTTTCGACATGGCCGCGCCCAGTGTTTACTACAAACTCACTCACTTTAGATAATGTAAGAATTTTATCTTTTATTTTGGTGTTTATTGAAAACAGCTAGGTAATTCTGCAATTTAGTACATTTAGACATATGCGATGACAGATATTTATGTTTTTGATATACTTTTTGTCATTTAATTATATGATGTTACCTATATTTAGACCTACAATCTACAATATTAATTGAATGGCCATATAAGGAAGTGAAAAATTGACAGGACATAACCCAACAGAACTTTTAAGTAACCCTATACCAGTTGTGACTATCTTATTTATTCCGACGAAAAAAGTGAATGAACCGAGAATATTCGAGCTGGTAAATTTTGATGAGTGAGCAGATGTCATGTAGCAGTGGCTTGTAGCAGTGGCTATAAATAGCAAGCTGTGCATGTGCATTATACTGGCCATTCTGTAGTATTTCTAGGGATACAAGATAACACATGCTCAATTAGAGAGAAGTTTATTGTAAATGTGTAGAATTGGAGTTATTATCAATAAAGAACTAAACAATAGACTGTTAATAGCACATCTACACCAGGTCTGAGTAGGAGACCTTATGCTATCAATTATGCATATATCTAGACCTTGCGAGAACAGTTACATCAGACTGTGTGCTAGATGTTCCAGATGTTTCTAGACTATTATCGTGGTTAAATTTGTTATTTAGATCTCAGTAGTAGATTTGTAGCTGTGGATTAAACTGTAACCAAAGGATATACTTTAAGAGAAAAAAAAAAGACCAAAATTGTGATATTGGTTAACCATGACTGTTAAGGTACAGCATGCTTTTCAACGTCTTGATTACAAATGCATTGTATATGTAGCAAGTATATGATTTATTTTAATTTCTGTGTGTGTGTGTTTTAACGATTTACATAGAAACTTGAAGTGGATGGTAGTTTCAAATTAAGTTAACTCCTTTCAGACAAGTTTTATTTTCCTCGTTCTGTGATAAATATTGATTATACATGTTGTAACATACATATATGTTTCAATGTATCATTTATTAATTATCTATAGATGGCTGATGATGCAAATAAACTCAAAGAAGAGGGCAATGTGCATTTCAAAAATGGAAATTATGTGGAAGCATTGTCTTATTACACAAAAGCTCTCAACTTAAATCCGAAAGGGGGGAATGACACATCTACGTATTTAAAAAATAGAGCAGCATGTTACCTAAAGGTTGACAAATATACAGAGGCAGTAGTTGATTGCACAAATGGTAAGTTGATCTAGATATTGAAATTTTGTATAGATTAAAAGTGATGTACATTTACATAGGTATTACAAGCAATCAAGCAAATCGGTCTTTGAACTAGAAATTGTTTCTTACAAAAGTTTTATTCAGTTAGATATACTATGTATTCGTGATTTTTTTCCCTATTTTTTAAACTGGGCAGCCTTAGCTGATGTTTCATGTACTAATTGCACACTTTCTCAAAGCTGTATGCAACAAACTCTATTGGCCGCCATGTATATTCTAACGGACCCAAATTATAAGATCAATAACTTGCCAAGAAAAACATTTGGAACCACTTTTCTTTCTCTATTAGAAAAAGAAACCTTTTCTGTGTGGTTCCAAGATGTTTCTATAAAGATTGACTTACATTTTTTGCTTCCTCTGTTTTGATTCAAATGCCTTCTTTTTATATCTTGCACGAAACAACAAAAGGGGGGTTCGGGGGGTTTACCCCCCAATAAAAACACTCAAAATAGTCACACATTTTCAGCGGCTCGTCTACATAAGCAGTAACCGTTTATCCACAGTTTTCACCAATCGTTTTTATTTGTGTCATTAATTTACTAGTCAAATTATCCATTTTTTAAGTCCATGTAAGATTTTTGACAGGCGATCGGCCATAACACTTTGCGTCACTGTTCTCTGCCAGTTTACATCAAATTACAATAAAATTAATCAGGTGTGTTTCTATTGCATACATTACACTTTCGAGTAACCAATAATGAAAATATTTTAATGTATTATATAGATACTATTTACTGCATTGCTTATTAAATTTTCGTAGAAAATAAGTACAACAGTGCACGCTTCACGTTCCGTAGTAGTTAGACGTTCTTGTTTCTTGCACGTGAGGCGTATGACGTAAAGGCATCAACTCCTTGCGATCAATTTGTTTTCCCACACCCAACAAGCGTAAATGATATTTAAGTTCATATAAAGCCAAATATAATTTGAAATCATATAAAAGTAACCATGATTTATTTATCAAGCAAAAGGGGGGTTCGGGGGTTTACCCCCCCGATAAAAACACTCAAAATCGTCACACATTTTTAGCTGTTCGTCTACATAAAAATGAGGTGCATATATGAAGTGGAAGGACGTAAATGAGCTCTGTGCAAAAACCGTACAAGATGTGCAAGATGGATGGCGAGTATCAAAACATTTCCGTGTTTATGTTACAAATGATGGATTTTTTTGGCCTATGAGTAGTGCGATGTACTAGTTCAATACATCAAAGAATAATGGAACCACATTTTTTTCTATATAGAGACAAAAATGTGGTTCCTAAATATTTTTCAATGTCTAAAAATAGGCATTTTATTTGGGTCCACATCAGTGAGATGTGGGTATGGGGCCTCACAGGTAGAAATTTTGCTACTCGAGTAAACGCCTCCCTGTACTCACCTCGTACTCGAGTACTCGGTTATAATTGCATTCCCTCTAACACTTGTTCCGAACAGGCCAATGATTGCAGCATGTGTCTGTGTACGGAAATATTAAGTATCATATAATCTGTTGCAGTAGTACATAGATTGGTCATTGAGAGTCTTAATCCTCTTGTGCAATATACCTTGAGTCTCAGAAAGGTCAATTCGTGCTGAGATAGTACTGCCCAGAAAACATTTTATTGATGGCTGTTTGAAGTCCAACGGTTACGCAGCAAGCAGTAATTGGTCATTGGGGGTGTTGACTGTCTTCTGTAATACCTGCTGGCATTGCTCAATTCATGTTGCGTACTAATGTGCAAATTGTCTACCCCTAAAGGACTGGTCAGATTGAGCTCTACGTCCAAATCACGTTGGACCAAAAAGTCATGATGAAACATTATAGAGATGTTGACTTTTGACTAGTCTGAGGGTTTTTGTTGTAACAGTGACAAATCTTAGTAAATCATTGAGTATTCAAATACAATGCTTGTACTCGAGTAATAGATATATTCTCCTTGTGGGCGAGTACTCAAGACGCCCTTGTGGACCCTAGATGTGGGCAGAATTATTGACTATTGCACTGGTTGGTGGGCAATTGAGGTTGTATCATACAGCTTTGAGTAATTGTGCAGTGCATGAAACGTCAGCTAAGGCTGGTTTCTTGACAGTTAGGAAAAAAATTATACATTTTTTCTTAGTAATATTGTTTGTTTTTCTGGTTAGGTCATGCTTTTCAATCAGCATGATTTATTTGACCTGTTCAAACACATACAGTCTAACTATCTATTAGACCATATACGGGCGGGCCTCAGGTAGTCTCAATACAGATGTGATCTCTATTCAAGTTCGTGGCATTTTGTGTAGGCGTATCGGAGGGAAAAGAATTATTAGAGGTGGTCTATGGATGTTGATATCTTACTATAAGGTTGTGCTGTACAAAATTCTCCATATTCATAATCACATGGTTATAAACTTGACAATTATGAAAGATTCTTTAGTATATCAGATTCTTTCAGGTTTGAACTTGCCAGATATAGAACTTACAATCAACATTATTTCTAGTCATGAACCTTCAAAAGTTGATTTGATAAAGTGTCCCAATCCTCTGAACAGTGAAATGCAATGAATGTTTGACCTCTAATTTACAGGCCTTAATCTGAAATAAAGAGGTCAAAGCCACTCTTAATCCTTTAAAGTAACTGTATCAGAGGATCAGCTGAAAAGTTATTGACAACTATTAACATTAGAAGTGTCTTAGTCAGATTTTTTTTTTTTTTTTTTTTTTTTTTCAACTCCAATTTTATTTCAGCTTTGGAGATTTGTCCAAATGATCCAAAAACTCTATTCAGAAGATGTCAAGCATATATGGGCTTAGACAAGTATGAAGATGCCTATAAAGATGTCATCCAAGTACGTCAACTGGATCCAAAGAACTCTGCTATTCAGCCTGTTTTACAAAAGTTGACACCAATCATCCAAGCAAAAGTATGATATTATACCACATCAATTGTATACTGTTTCATATTCCAAATTTGAAATAGATATCACAAAAGAGATACAAATAGAATGACAGAAATTGTCCTTTCAGAGACATTTATTATTATTAATTATGTAAATCTATTATACTAAGGTTTTCATGTGAGCATTCAGTGATGGCTGCAATACTTGGAAAAGTATTGAATATATTTATGATTCATGTACATCGCCACATCATAATAATGTACTGGGTACATTTATAATAAATGTACTTCAATCTATTGCAGTAATATACAATTAAGGGAAACAATATTTTCTTTTACTGTTTTTACCTAACTCCTAATTTTCAACATTCTTTTGTGTAGCTGAAGGAAATGGAATCCACAGATCACAAGGTGAAGCAGATGATTGACTTAACATTTGGTGACGAAAATAACGACCCTGAAAAAAAGAAAACAGTAAGCAAATTCAATACATGTATAGTAAATATTAGTCTGAATCTGCAGGAAGTAAAGAGTACTCATAATTCAGTGATAGATCTGGTGGTTGGTTAGTCATAAAACCCCTTAAAGATAATCCTCAGCCAAAATGATAGTTGTTCAGTAAAAAACAGTATCAATGAACAATGCCTTTTTCATTACTAGTGTAAGGAAAACAATAATTATATTCTCTGCATTTAATATTTATTACAACTTTAGATATACCGTACTGCCTTGTTAACTAAATCACAAGGTCTCGTGATGTTGCATAATCGAATGGTTTTCGCCAGACATACCGCAGATTTCTAATGGCAGACGTCTCATTTAACATTGATGAGATAGGAGGCTACTTACGTGCACTGTGCAAGTTACGTCTAGACGAAAATCATTCGGTTGATATTTCTGCCTTCATGTGTTTTGATGGGTTTATTGCTGGCCTATTTTTGAGTGATATTTAAATTGCTCTAGATATTTTAATACGCTGTTTAAATGAATGAAACTTTCAGAATCCACAGAACACATCATATTGTTTTAGCATACTTGTTTGCCACTGAGCGTAACATTTAAAGAAATGATTCATCAACAGTGTCTCGATATACATACCTAGAAAATAAAAATGCCCTGTTATTCACCATCTTTTTACTATGAAGAAAAAACTGGTAACATAAAAAGCGCACTTCTTTACTTGGCAACTATGTTTTGTAGGCGGCTCAGAACCTGATTGTGCTTGCGCGAGAAGAAGCTGGAGCAGAGAAGATCTTCAAGAGCGGCGGAGTCAACAACCTGATTCGCATGCTTGAAATGGAGAAAGACAAGGACATGAAAATTGTTGCCATTCGTGTTCTTGCCTGCCTTTCTAAAGACAATAAAGAGAGGGTAATTGTTTGAACATCAAACTATGTCGAGTTATTATTGAAATTAATTGTGAAAAAGATGATTGCCTTCCTTCTCTCTTATATTCCTAGATTGGTAGTAGCTCTAAATGTATAGAAATAATTTTTTTGATTCATGCCATTACACCCTTTGGCTCATGATTAAAATATATCAACACAGATTTTTTTGTCAGGCTGAGATTACAAGAAAATAAAGAAAAAAATATCTTTATTTCATACACCTATTCAAGCTTCTGTCATTAACATGTTTGAGGCCAAGCTTCCAATTTTCTTACATTCTAATTGAATATACTTTTTTTAGCTTGTAGATCATAGATAAAATTTATTTCAAACACCTATTAGCTTGATCCTTAAAATGTGAACTCGCTGTAAAGTAAATTAAGCAGATTATTAAATATTGAATTCCAATATTTTAGCACCAATTAGTGGTTTTGAATTGCTCTTTTATTTTTTACAAGGCTTTGTCAGTGTATAATCAATTGGGTCTGAAGAGAATTTCTACGTTCATTGGAATTGACAATGAAGATGTTTCTACGGCAATGTCAAATGTACTGCAAAATATTATCCTAGCTGTTACACAACTTGAAGCTATTAAGCAAGACAAAGAGGCACATGAAGAAAAACGGAAGAAGCAGCCTGAACTGAAACTGCGACCCTTTCCCTTTACTGCTGAGAAACTGAGTGAGTATTATTGTATAGGGTATTCCTGAAACATATTTTTTTTATGGTTGAGTCAGTATCCACATTTTGATACACGTACCTCTAATGCTTGTTGTTTGGTCGAAGCTCAAATACAGAGACCGCATTCATTCTAATAAGCGCACCTGCCCCACTTAGCGCACCCCTCTGTTTACACTAATTAAATTAACAAATCTCGCTCGTTTTTTGCAAAGATTTCACTTACCCGATGTCATTTTGTTAGACTAACACACCGCTATTATTCGGATAACCACATGACCATGCCGGGCGCATTGTGAAACAATGTTTGTGGTTCATACATGTTGACATTTATTGTTGGAAGTGAGCGATAAAAAAAAATGTATGAACCGTGAAAATTTGTTGGGGTTGGCTTTTTACACATCTGTTGTGTTGTTTTTTGTTGAAATTTGTTTTTTGTAAGCGCACTGTGAATTTATTAGAACGAATAAAGTATTATAATGCCACCAACCTACACTTGGTTAATGGTTTGGTTGTGTGTGCTATTTTGATTTTGTGTAATCATATATTTCAGCCGATGAAGCGAATAGATTCCTTGATGAAGTTATGCCAGTTTTATTTAAAATGCTTCCAAATGCAAAGGTGTCCAGGTATGGTCGGGATAACATAATGGAACTGCTAATCAAGCTTATTCCCAGAAAAGACGGAGTTGGATGGTCATTTAAAATGGTAGCACATGAAGGTGAGTTTTATATAAAACGATTGCTTTAGGAGTTGATTTGTCATAAAACTAATGTTCTATTGAAAAAAAATTCTTTCTATTAAATGAGTAAATATAATAACATGTTTGTCAATGTTAAAGGTATGATGGTTTGTCCGGCTTGTAGAGACCATAACCTAATGAAACAAAGATTGAGATTATATTTTTCTATTTCATAATAGGTGTTAAGAATCTCCTGGAAGTGGCAGGTACTATAAATGAGCATAAAACTCTGAAGGTGTCAGAACATAGTCGGATGACAGCAGCGTTATGTCTGCAGAAATCATGGGATGATCTTTTGAGTGACCGAGAGAGAGAACGATACAGAGAAGCTGTCAATGAACACTTCACGTAAGGAATTTTATATTCATTTGTTGAATATCCATTGTGCGCATATTTTTTTAATAGCGATAGGCGCAGAGATTTTAAGTTTCGAACCTTCACTGGTCTTCTCTTACCTTTGAAGTTTAGTTTAACTAGTGAACCTTCGGGATCACCTAATTTCCTTCAATTTTTTTCATGGTTGGTCAAATGGTGAGTGTAAGTCGCTGATGGTCACTATGTCGTATTGTCAACTGACTAACCACTTATTTACCCAGCCTTCTAGACCTTGTGACTGGTTGGGCAGTACTGTTAAACTTCAACAACTTGGGTGAGGAGTTGTTACGTAACTGATAATTTAACAGATTAGTATAACCACCAGAGAATTTAATTGCTGTAATTGACATTGTAGCCTCAAAATGACTCACTCATGTGCCATTATTGTACTGCTGGCCTGGTCAAAGAGAGCTGCTAAGTGTTCATTTAAAGTGAAAACTAGTGTAGCGTCCAAATGATAAGGCTCTTGTTTTGCAAATGCCACCTACAAGATAATCAGTTTTTTTTCCAGGCATTCTTAAGTTTTGAATGATCAATACCAATGACGAATGGTATAGAAGGCATGTAGCAATATTATTCTATGTTCCAATTTTTCGTAAAACTTTCATCGCCAAGTGGGTGTTGGGGTCCATTACTTGCTTACCAACTTATCAATTAACATTCAAGGGTTCTTAAAGTGTCCCAAAGTATCGAGGGCTAAAACGCACCGAAGGTTCCTTCTCTAATATATTACATTGATTATGTCCAAGCTGTATTAATTGATCAATATTTGTTTTACAGTGAACTGTTCAGTGATGAAATTTTGGAGTCAAAGTTGGAGGCAGTGATGGCTTTAGCTGCATTGCTGCAAGGACCTTATGAGGTCGGAAGCCACATTCTGGGCAGGGAGGGCGTGTTGGAGATGATTTTGTCGATGGCTGACTCAGGAAATGCCATTTATACAGTAAGTACTTCACTCACAGTCTTAACAACTTTATGATATGCCAATATAATATTGTTCACAAATTTCTTGGAAGATTAGCCAATCTGCATTATTATATCTCTTGCCTTTTAAAGAATATTCACATGTGAAATTCTTATTACAGAAATATGCTATTGAGGCATTAGTCCACTCAGCATCCAAAAAAGAACGGTGCAGCGGTGTTATCAAACAAGCAACACCGATCTTGAAGCAGCTGTATCAATCAAGTGATGATGGCATCAAAGTCAGAGCATTGGTGGTAAGTGTGTGAAGGATATCGTAAATGCCTATCAAGTTTAGGAACTGACAATTAACAAACTCAGTTGTGAAATGTGTATCAAACTTCAGTTTAATTGCCTTCCCAACCGTGATTTTTCAGGGTTTGTGCAAACTGGGCTCATTTGGAGGAGCTGACATCAGTGCCAAGACGTTTGCAGAGGGTTCTAATACCACATTAGCAAAAGCTTGCAGAAAGTAAGCTTTATATTATTGTTATTTTATTTATTTGTACCATTTAACACGTTGGCTCTCTAAATTAATTTAAGCTTGACTATGTCCACACACAGCGCTCATGAATAGCTGATTGTAATTAGAATTCACATGGTACTTCATGTAAGGTTTTTTATTAATGGTAATATTATTAATTAGTACATAGGTGTTAGTTGTGATTGTTTTATTCATGAAGTATTATATTAGTATTCATGATTGATCTAATTATAATATCACTGTTGCATACTACCGGTATGTTGATTTTCAGGTGGTTTTCCTTTAAGTTGTTACGTTACACGTTCCGCGTTACATTTTACGTTTAATGTTCCTTTAGTGTTACATTTTACATCATATGTATAATGACATATTTTATGGCCAGTACACGTATAACATTCCACCAAAATAACATTTTTCACTTGAAGAAGTATCAATGATGCGAAAATTTGTGATTTAAATAAACGTTCATAGCTTTTTAACTTTATAATCTATTCTGTCTTGGTAAAACTTCGTCAATGCTTTTTTTCTCAAACTTTAAATGACACGCTTGTAAGGTGGGCACGATTGCCAACTGGTGACTTTCAATCAGATGGTTGAAAACAAATGAAATTTACACAGCGATATTAATGCTAGTCATAAATGAGCCATGTTGCAATAACAGGAATAAGTTGAATCAAGTTTGCTGGTGTGACTGTTGGCAGATTCCTGTGTAACCCTGCCAAGGACATTGACCTGCGCAAGTGGGCGGCTGAGGGCCTGGCCTACCTCACGCTGGACGCGGACGTCAAGGAGGATCTCGTTGACGACATCGACGCTCTCAAGTCGCTGTTTGATCTCACCAAAGCAAGTTTCTTTTATTATACTTTTGTTTCTTTTTTGTGTGTACTGGACATTGTTTAATCGGAATCTATTTTAAGCACAATTTTTTCTCTCTGACCGCTTTGTTACAATCCTATTTCCTATATTGTTCTGTACAAGCACAAACTGTACTAATTGAAAATTACTTGCATCCAATTTCATCCAAGTATTTATTCCAATAGTTTTAGATGGTGATAGGCATTCTAGAAGTTGCAATCGTAACCACTAGTTCATTGTAGGTATGAGACCTTAAATCATTATCAATCATCATTAATGCGTTAAATGTTTGTTGGACCCTACAAGGGTGCTGGACTGTGTGCTGGCATAGCTTCTCTCTCCTAGCGTCCCCGTCCTCCACCATGAATATTATGGTTAGATGCCAGGCATACAGATATTCCTCTTTTGTTTCCATCCAGCTCTTTCTACGATGACCTCTTCCTCTGTTGCCCTCCACAACAATTGACTAACATCGGTTGATCCAGGACTGGCTCTGATGAACATGTCCTGCCCAGCAAAGTTTCTGACGTCTTGTCACTATGTGTACATGTCTCTTATGCCTGGAGCTGTTGTGATATGATCATTTAGCTTTACATAACAGATCCTTTTCACCAATGCTGTCATTCCTCATTATGCTAGTGCAATGTTGTTGTTTTTTGGCTTAAATGTTAATCACTAATATGATATTTAGGTTCATACTGTATTTTCTGGAAAAATATAAATGACATTTGAAATATGCATAAGGTAGTAAACCGTAACCTAAATGTTTACTTGTTATCAAAGATTTTATATATCTTCATGCTTTTATTGACAAATTAGTTAAATTCTTTAAAACTATTGCAAATGTTCATAGAATACTTATTTATATAATGATTATTTTTCATATTTCAGATCAAAGATAGAACGGTTGTGTATCCTGTGGCACAGTCATTAGTGAATACGACTAACAGCTACGATAAAAAGGATCCAGAGCCAGAATTAGTGGAATTGGCAAAATTTGCAAAGCAGCATGTTCCTGAAGAGCATGACAAGGTTAGTGGATTTTTTTTATCTACAAATTTTAACAATGCATGTATATGATATTGATAGAATTGAACAAAATGTTTTATAGGGTTATCTTCTTTGTAGCAATGATCATATATAATTGTCTATTGCTATTACTGATGCAAACAAATAGGATTGTGAAAACTGCTTTGAATATTTTAGCAATGGTAGATTACTGTTGTTTTTACATTTAGGACAAAGAGCCATACATATCTGAACGAGTGAAGAAACTTGTGAAAGCTGGTGTAGTAAATGCACTCGTGAATTTGTGTACAAATGAAAGTGAAAATACAAAAGAGTTACTTGGCAGGTAAAATACTCAATAGTCTTCACATAAAGAAAACATTAGCTTTGTGCAGCCTTAATCTTTCCATCATCTGTAATTTGACCCTTGACCAGTAAAGACCTATCACACATGGAATTATATACCAATGGAAACTAATATCTTCAAATAATTTCGTTCCTTTGCTTTCTTAGATCATCTTTCAATGTGTGTCACCTAAATTAAATATTACTCAATCAATCGATTACATTTCATTCAATGTGTTTATGTCCCAAATGTTAATCATTGTGTTAAAATGTATTTATCATAATTTGTTTCTAGAGTGTTCCGCGAGATCTGCAAGGAGCCTTCGTTCCGCGGCCTGGTGGTGCAGCAGGGCGGGGCCAAGGCGCTGCTCCCGCTCAGCCTCGACGGCACAGACAAAGGCAAAATCATTGCCGCTCACGCTCTCGCCAAAATCGCAGTCACCAATGATCCAACAATTGCATTCCCTGGTCAAAGGGTAAGCTGCTTTTTTTAGCATTAAACGTCGTGCTCAAGTTATTGGGACCCCGAAAAAACAAACATTTATTAACATTCACTAAACAAGTATTTGTTTACACTGTAAGATAGTTTTCTCCACTGTGTCCAATTATAACTTAAGAAGTGTGTGCTACCATGGAGATAGACATACGTTTTAATGGTGCCAATAACTTGAACTCTGCCATTAACTTGAGCACGACATCTATAATGTGGAAAAAAGATAAAGTCTACAAAATGTTTACTTTATTTTTTAATCAAATCTGTGTGATGCTTTTTAATGCAGTGATTTTTCTTTGCAGTCCTGTGAGGTGGTCCGTCCCATCCTACAACTATTACACCCGGAACGAGAGGGTCTGGAGAATTTTGAAGCTTTGCTTGCTTTATGTAATTTGTCGTCAGTTAATAACACTGTCAGGTAAAAATCAATTACAAACATTTAAGAAAACCTACTTTAATTAACTGCGTTTTTACACTGATGGTATTCAAATGTAACAGCAAATGATTGTCTATGGAATATGCTTGCAAAAGCCTATTTTTCACGGTAAAACCTTAATACAGCTGGATGAATTGTGCAATATAAATTTCCAGACAAAGAATTGTCAAAGAGAAAGGCATTCCAGCCATTGAGCACTATTGTTTTGAAGAACATCCAATGCTTCGAAGAGCGGCAACAGAATGTATGTGTAATTTAGCTCAATGCAATGAGGTAAGACTTTTATCATTATTGCTCTTTTTTTTTTGTGTTATTTTCCAAATACATCAAGACATTTTGAAAGAAATATGATTTATTATTCAAGTTAATCTAGCATGTGACATAGAACATGAATTAACAGCTTTTTGTGAAAACAATATTGCAATTTCAATGTGTAATACCTCATAATCTTGTCACCAAGCGTAAATTAATTCTTATTTTTATCGCTGATTTTGTATCATCCACCTGGCACACCTATTGAAACAGTGTTTAAAACTCGCAGGAAAAAGTTCGGGCCCAGCAGGGCCCTTAACTTTAAATAGTTGGGGACCCTGATCACAAATTGAGGGCCCTGTTGTGATGTGTGTTTGAAATGTTAGCTTAAAAAAGTGGCAAAGTATGGAATTCACTCTGACTAACCAATATTCACCAAAAATAGTTAAGGGACAGCAGGGCCCTTAAGTCCTAAAAGTTAAGAGCCCTGGTCAAACGTTGAGGGCTCAGGGCCCTCTGGCCCCCTACTATTTCAAACACTGAATTGAAATGTAAATCCAATGAATTTATTGTTCTCAGGTGCAGCAGTTCTTCAAAGGCGAGAACGACCGCGTGAAGATGATGGTGCTGTTCTGCGGGGAGGCCGGGGAGGATGCTGACGAGGAGGACGAGCGGCTCGTGCTGGCCGCGTCCGGCTGCCTCGCCATCCTCAGCGACGACACCGAGATCTGCGAGAAAATAGTCAAGGTAAGCAGACGAGTTTCCAACTCTTACGTTATTGTCTCTTGAACAATGAAATTCATTTTGTACACTAATGAAATAAGTCAAATTTTTAGGGCAGTAAGAGAAGAGTGAGAAGAAAGTCAAAATGAGACAATGATGATGCCGTAATTTGCAAAACTTACCCTACTTTATTATGCAAGGGATTTTACTGGCAGCACAGCAACAAAAAAGTTTTTTTGTTCATCTATGATATGGTTCCATTGGTCTCTTCACATGCAGGAAATGACATGGCTTTTTAAAGTGATTTTAAGGGCTGTTCAGGTCCTCCTATATATCACAAGAAAAATTACCTATGAAATCGTCGTGAAATCTTCTTGTTACAATGTTACTTTAAACACGGCGTTGTTGTTGAGGTGATCATCACGCTGTGATGAACATCACTTATATGAATGTACGCTTACATTATCCAGTGTCCATCAGTGTAATAGACTTGGAGAATGTTAATTCTGATTGTTAACAGAACAATGAAATGCATTTTGAACTCTCATGTTTCTCTTCTAGGTGGTTCATTTTTTGGATGTCACAATTCACTTTAAACACTTACATTTTCTTTTTTAGAATGATAAAATTCAATAGGAATACTTACATTCTTATTTTGGCACAACGAAAGACATTTTGAACACTTACATCCTTATCCTAATATTAAATTAGGCTGTGTAAGTCAGAAGCATGCTACTGAATGGCATACTTGATTAGTCTCATACGACTACAACTTCCAATTGAATAAGATATGATATCACTCAATAACTCATACACTATGTGGAGCATTATATCTATTTTATTGTTGGACAAAATCGGTTTTTACTTGGGACAGCTTGAAGAATAATCTGTATGCAATTTCCAGTCGACAGAGAAATACTTGGAGTGTATTGGGTCTACACTAGTTAAACCTAACACTGAAGTAGTAAGACGCGGTGCTGCTCTGATGTGTAACCTCGTAGAGAAAATGCCAAAAGTGGCCAATGACTTGGTATGAGCCGTAGGTGCAACCCAATGCATGGTGTTGATTCGATTTCCAAATTGCAAGATTACACTAAAAATGAATGTTTGTCTTAAAGGTGATGCTCAGTGACCATACAAGTTCATGTATGCTTTCATCATAGCAATATGATGTGTTCTGTGGATTCTGAAACTTTCTTTCATTTAAATAGCGTGTGGAAATATCTAGAGCAATTTAAATACCATTCACTAAAAGGCTGGTTATAAATCCATCAAGGCGAGAAATGTAAACAGAATGATTTTTGCCATACGTAACATTACGGTGCATGTAACATGTCGCTTATCTCGTCAAAGTTAAATATGTCTGCCGTCAGAAATGCAAGGCACGTATGCCGAACATTATTCCATTATGTAACATCACATGACCTTGTGTTTTAGTTAACAAGACAGCATAGCATTTTTATAGATGTAATATATATTAAGTGTGGAAAATATAGATATTATTTTCCTTACACTTGCAATGGAAAAGGCATCGGTCATTGATACTGGATCTTACAGAACAAATTTTTTTTTGGCTGAGCATTATCTTTAAATTAGTCTTTTTTTTTTTTTTTTACAGAATTACCCTTCATATTTAATAGCATTTTACTAATACCAATAAAGGAACAATATGTTTATGTTTATTTAATTGGCATGTTATAAATGTTGAAAACGAAGACTCAGCATGAATTATCTGAACTTTGATAAATAATACTAACATGGTTATTATCCCAATTAATTATAACTGTGGTGTTTTTATTGTCAACTAGTATAGTTTGCACACAGACCTCAGATGAGGTGTGACAGAGATTGTTTGTCCTACTGATTAATATTTGTTACCGCCTCAGGATGAGTGCCTCATTTCCAGACACTTAGCCAGATGGTTCTTCTCAATGGCATTTTAAATTCTTATTCATCAGACCTCTTCATTGTTTGATTTTTTAAAATAATGATTAACTAGAAATTTTATTATTTTGTCAATTGTAATATTCATACACTCACAAAAACTGGTATTATTTATTTCAAGGACCTGGAGAGTGTGTTGTTTTTTTGTGTTTTTTTTCTTTTTTTAATAACCTTCAAATCTCCACAAGACATCATTAGAAAATTAGATGTAAATGTACCGATGAAATAGTGTCTGCATGTGTGTTTTGAAACAATTCATATAAAATTCATTAACTTTCTTTCACATCCTACTTCCGTAATTTTTGATTTAAAGAAATATAAATCATAGCTCAAAAGATATTTCGAACAGATAGATTGAGCATTAGATTAAAGTCTTTCTTTTATCTTTGATTTCGAATGTTATCAGATCATTTATTACACATATATCAATGACAGTATTTCTGGGATGATCTATTGGAAATAAGATTTATGAGTAATTTAGTTATTTCACTGCAAGCATGATGTTTGTCAGAAACTCAATAATAATATCAAAGAAGATGGCAGTACGTTTTACTAAATTTTGAACTATACGAAATATTTTGAGTTATCAGAATGATTGTAAAGGTTAAGACAATAGTTGAAGGAAAGGCTATTTTGATGGCGTTGTCCATAAAGTCTAGCTACCAGTTTTAGATAAATTAAGTCATATTGTACAATCCCGACAACTAGCAGTTGACGGGGAGTTGTATCAACTGAACATTGCTATATGGTGTGAAAAATGGGTTACTCCGTCTCCTGCACCACTGTTCTAAGTTTTTTGGGGGTCTAGAATCTACTGTAAATTTATAAATGTACATGCTGTATTTAAATGCATTTATTTCTGTACTTGCAGTGCACGCCACAATGGGTGGATATATTGGGTGTTTTGGCAGCACATGAGAAGCCTGAAATTCAGTTCCGTGGTGTGTATATCATCAATCAGATAATACAAGTAAACAAAGAACTTGCATCCAAGGTTGTAGCAAGCTCTCTCCTAGAGGTGCTTATGGCTTGCTCAAAACTGCCTGGGGAAGAGACTGTGCATGCCAAGGAATGCGCAAATGAAGCATTGAACAAGTGTGTGGAACATGGACTTATACAACATAGGACATAAAAATTAGTTTACTAAAGACAATCATGGATAAGTGGTAGCGTGCAATAAGTGACCGAATCGTGCCTTTTATTATGAGTTTTGTACCCGCTGTTTTTCTAATCATTGAAAAGCCTAATTTCATGAAGAGAATGTACCCAAAATGTTTATTTTTACACCACACTCCTTAATATGGCATAAATATTTCCTTTGTAAATTTTATTTATATCCTATATTTATTGTCAGAGGCCAGTAGCTCCTCTAAATTTCATGCATGATTTTTTTGGTGCTTTAAAAAAGAATTCATGTATTGTATAGTATCATAAAATAAGTATATCTTTACAATAAAAACAATTGTATAAAGTCGTTTTGTCCTTTCAATAATTTCAAATGATCATGGGCTATTAATGCAGATGTATTGATTACAAAATTTTATTACTGTTAGCGAGTATGTTAATGTTGCCTGTATGTAGGTCAAATTAAAGGGAGATTTTCCACACCTAGTTAATAAATGTAGGTTTAAGTCACAAATTGCATTTTAATGGTTACAAGCTTTAAAAGTTTCAATTAAGGGGTGAGCTTTTACGTATTTATTTACATGGAATTTCAACAATGGGAATATACAACGAAATCAATAGTCATAAGGGTGGGCCTTTTCGTGTGGCAGAAACCTTCAATAAACATGTCCGCATCAGACAAACTGGTGCTAATAATACAAATTATTTTTAAATTATATGAATCAAGCTCTGTGCTTTGCGCAAATATGAACTGATATTTGAAGACATCTCATTATCATATTTTTTCAACGACAACAAACTAATAATTGATAAACAAGATTTTTTTCCTGATTATAATAAAAAGCAGTCATTTTATCAATTACAACAAAAACTTCATGAATATACAAGCAGACGCTGCGAGCGGAAGTATTTTGCGCTATAGTATTTTGCCTCCACCCACCACGGTGCATAGGCTTATACACTTCAAAAGTTAGTTTCACTAATAAACTGTACGTAAACAATAAATTACACAATATTCAAGACGGCTATTATTCAGACTAGTGGCAAGTTGATACATCACAAAACATACATATCACAGTTTGCAGAACATAATCTATACACATATTTCTTCACATATCTAACTGCCACAAGGTTTATGAAAGTTCCTTAACAATTTTTAAACACAAGTGCGTAATCATACGCTTTGAACATAACAGTGACAATCCTTATGATTAGCATAGGATAAGTGTATCTGAAAGTTGATATCATGCACAAAATCATCAAGTTTAACACATTACATTCATTAAGCAATCCACAATAAACCAATGGATCATTCAATATATTATCAAATCACATGAAGAAAATATAATACATAATTATATCGTCCATAATACATCTACATAAATGACTATCAAATAAAATAAAAAGAAACCAATCAAACAAGCAATACAATAGCATTTTAACAGCACCGTTGAACACGACAAAGTGGATTATGATCGCACAGACACAACAAACCAAATTATTTGGAGGCTGAATTCTTTATCGAAATATGTGAATATTAGAACCCTTAATCAAGCATCCATTAACATTTTCCTTGCATACATATTGTTCTTATTTATTAGATTTCAGACTACTGAGATAAAAAAGTTAACAAGATTTAACAGACTGCCATTGACTAATTAAAACATTATCATTTCACAACTTGTTAATTCTAATTTGCATACCGCTCTCTGCAACATCAGACACTTCCTGCCATTAAGCAAACACGAGAGGACAAAATGGAATCTTTATCAATTAACTTCTTGGAATAAAACTACTATATTTAATGGTCATTTCTATAAATGTAACGATTCAAAACAATTTTGATCTCATCAAGCTAAGAAACAAGAATGCTCCAAATTTAAAATCAAATGAATCAAATTGGGTCGAAAGGTGGTTTTAATGAAAAAGTATCTTGCTTAGGTGAAGGTTCTTGTGGCAAATCCTGTGACTTTTTAAAATCAATCTGCGCATATGACAAGCCACTTGTACCTAAATCACTTTCTGGTGAACCACATGTCTTGGAAGATTCCTCTGCTCCATTTCCAAGATCTAGTGTTGCATAGTTCAGAACTTGATAGGTAGACTGTCCTTCATTTTCACTAACCTTAGATACGTTTTCATCATCCTTATGAATGTTCACACTACAAGACTGAGACGTAACCTTTTGATCATCTGCTTTGTTCAAAATTGGATTTGATAATGATTTGGCAGCAGCCAACTTAAGTCCATCTTCACGATGTAAATCTTTAGATGAGCCTGAATGTTTACGTTTTTCATTCTCAAGCTCCTGACTACTTTTTCCAACATTTTCCCCTGTCATTGGTAATACACATAAAAGTTCAAATGGTGCATTTTGAGGTGAAGACGCTATAGCACTTTTTGCAGGTGCATAATCCATATAGTCAGAACTTTCCACAACTTTCTCAGAACTTTGAGTCTGCAAATCCTGTTTTGTGCAAGAAACACTGCTAACTGCATTTCCTGGCTTGATTTCAAAATAGTCTGCATCATTTTTGGGATCTTTTGATGTCCCTTTGTTTATTGTAAGGTCCATATAATCATCATCTTCATCATCATCTTTCTTTTTGACAAAACTAGAACAAGAAGAACTGATCTTTTGACTAACTTTTATATTTTTACTAGACTGTCCACCAATATTTAAATCCATATAGTCATCTGTATCAGTAACTCTTGAGCTTTGGGATTTAGATGTAGTTTTCCCACTATTAGACACTTTCGGCTCTATTTCCATATAGTCGTGTTCTTGAGCTTTCCTTGCTATTGGCCGCTCTGGGAGTGCTGGAGCAGTAGTTCTAAAATCTGGCAGAGACGGCCGCTGCTGCTGCTGCTGCTGCCTGGCTAGTGGCGGCGAGTCAACAACAGGTGCAGGCGGCGGCGAGTCACTCTGCTGAGTATACTCCATTTGCTCATAAACAGTCTCTGTTTGTTTGTACTGGACATTGACATATTCATGTTTCCCAGGCATTTTACCCTTCCCTTTTTGTGCATGGAGCAAAGCAGAGCTCGGTGCAAAGGGAGCAGATGTAGCCGAGTCTCGTATGGGACTAATCACCTTATCAAGAACAGATCGTGGCATATTTGGTGAGCTTTCACGACTGTTTCCTGCTTGCGGTGAGTAACTCACATATGACGAGTCCTCTTGTGGAGACTTAACACTTCGCCCGGATGCAGGAGAAGAACTCAATACTGAAGTTGGTAAGCTAAGATGACTTGGTGAATTTCTGGTATATTCCAGATCCATGTATTCATCCATGTTGCTTGGAATCCTGGAGAGACTTTTTCCGTCAGAGCTTTGGCTCGAGGAGCTCAAGGATTCATCTGAAGAATTTCTTGTTGGAATTGAAGAGCCATGTGATTTGTGACTGCTTTTCACAATGGACTTTTTGAAGTGGCTATGGGTAGTGGAATAATTGTGTGAATATGAAGTTGGCTGCATATCCATATATTCGTCTTTTGCTCGATTCTCTGATGGATTCATTTCCATATAGGGTTCAACTATTTCCACTCGCTTGTGCTCTTTATGTCGATCTCTAAATGATGGCGAGTTTCGTGGATTCATATCCAGATACTCACTTGTTGCTGAATTCACGGAATCTTTCGATGAAACAGTTTTTATACTCCGTTTTGATGAATCAGGTGATGAACGCATACTACTAATAATACTTTCATTGGCCCGGAGCTCCCTAAATCTAGCATTTCCATGGCTTGAAGACCTCGGTCTCATATCTGTTGTGCCAAAGCTGGATGCTCGATTTCTAAATGATTCCTGACAAATAGTCGCAGTTCTAGGTCTATGGCAAGTGCTTTCAGCTCTCCCCAAAGTTTTAGAAGAACCAAAACTTTCTGTTTGTGGTTTACGATATTCTTTACCAAAACTTGACGTTCTTGGTCGCATCATATCTTTCATTTCTCCACTTGATGCACGGGGTCTAAAATCCTTGTTGCCTCCACTTGAAGTTCTCGGTCTCATCAAGTCTTTGGTTCCACCACTAGATGTGCGTGGCCTTAAAAGATCCTTATATCCTCCACTTGAGGTTCTTGGTCTTATGTCCCTCGAACCACCACTTCCAGCTCTTGCTCTAAAATCACCTTCTGATTTTATGTTGTTGAAGTCAAGTTCCATGAATCTATCATCCATATCGACGACTGACGATGAGACGGAGGAGTCTCGTGTGCGAGGAGGAGGCAGACCGTGCTTGGCTGCCACACCATGAGGTAAATGAGGTGCACTAATACTTTTCGATTGATTTTGTTTGAACTTTGAAGCATTGCTTGACTGACTATTTTGACTCCCTAGTGTCATATCCATGTATCCATAGGTTTGATTGAGTTTCTTTGCAGTTGCCGCCGGCCTGCTCCCGACAGAATAAGCTCGTTTGGGGGGAAAGTCGTCACTGTCATCGTCCTACAAATGAACATCACAACAGATAATAACTACAATGTATATATAGTATTGTGAATTGTGTGATGTTATTCATCAGGCTAATAGCAATATCTAAAATGTACACTAATTTCTACCATTTTGATAGTGATCGCCCAAATTTACAAGCACAAGTAAAGTAAGAAGATTCCTCACCAACAAGAAGCTATGAACTTTGTCCATTCTCACACCTCTTCCTGCTTTCGACTTTGCGCTAGGATCCATTTCCAAATATGCGTTGTCTAAAATAAAAAAATAGTACATAAAGAGCACATCATACTCAGAATGATTATACCAATATATATCTTATGATAATATCAATCAATTATCCTCTCTTTAAAAAAATTTCTACTACTTAAAAGTTACTATTTTTTTTTCAAAATGTATGTATAAATATGAAATAAAACAACAGAATATAATAAATCTTAATATGCCATTATATTCAGAATATCAGTATGCAGAATACTTATTGTTAAAAAATTAAATGTATACATTAAATAATATGGACTTTTAAAAGTACATCAGTAGTTCTTTATCACCTAACACAATCACCTTATCAACATGAGCTTTGGTGTTGAAACTGCCAATTTTGGTAGTAGGATTTCATGTTAAAGAGACATGCAAAGGTGAATTTCAGGTCATATCAACCTCTTATGCCCCGTGTACCTGTTTTCTCCTGCACGGTGGTGAGTCCCCGCGCCGGCGTCACCTCCAGGTACTCGGCGGCGGTGGAGGTCACATTAGGGGTCACCACAAGACGCTGCGGGACGACGGCCGGCCTCATGTCCAGGTAGTACCCTGAATCCTCACTCGCTGAAAACAACGTATTTGTTAAATTTACAAGTTGAGCTGCAGCAGTTCTTCTCATGATCACTATTATCATCTGTTCTCTGCTGTAATGATAAATTCCAAAAACGAAAGTTGTAAATATTGTTTTATGAACGCCGTTTTTGACTGTATATCTGAGGAGGGTGCTTGAGCACCGAAAACGTTCATAAAACAATATTAATTGAATATTTACAACTATCATTTTTGGAATTTATCATTACAGCAGAGAACAGACAATAATAGTGCTCCTGAAAACAACGCACATGCAAATTTTCTTGTCAAGCAATTTTAGTGTTGTTTTCTTACCTTTAGCAAGGTATTGGACCAGATAATAACGACTCGCAATCTTTCCTTATGCATCTCTAAATTCACTATCAACAAATACAAACTACCAAGAGACGAGTGACTGATATTCTGAAGCTGAATATTCCGTAATTTCAGCAGTACTTTGCGAGCACATTCATTCAGTACATTGTCTTAAAAAACAAACGTCATTAAATATCTAGCGGTATTTTAATTAGCTTGTTTTGTACCAAAGCACGTCAACTAAAATATAAAAAAAAAACTTTGTACTACATGTGCAAGTATCTACCTGGAGTCTTTCCTGAAATTGGGCCCATTTCAATGTAGCCGTCTGTGGTGTTGTGGCTGTTGCTGCCAAAGTTCATGTTGAGGTAGGACTCCGACTCCTCCTCATCGTCAGCCTCGACTTGCACTGCTGTAAAACACCAACAACTCACTGACCACACGTTCTTGTACAACACCGCTACTGATCAAACCAGCCATCTAATGTCTCATCACTCTTCATCTCACATGCATCTATCCATATAATAGCTCAGTGTTTGATTCGAATGGCAATATGAATGTTAAAATTAACAGTAAGAACATGCTTACTCCTCAAATGGCCGGCGTGCATGTCTAAGTAATCATTGTGCATGGCGTCCATCATGGAGCCTGGAGCTGATGTCGCCAGAGAAACTTCTGGTGTGGTTGAGCGCACAGACCTGACCAACAGACAAATCAATTTTCATATGGGATGGAATGTAATATTACGCTGTTTTATTGTTTGTCAAGTTTGTTCGTAAATAACATTTAAAAAAATAAATATTAAAAAATGTATTGAAATTATATTATTTGGGGAATATGTGATGAAAGTGGCGAAATTAAGTTTCCAAATATGACTATATTCATAGAAATTCACTCTATTTTCCCGAAATTACCATAGTTATTTAGTATTTAATCAGAATAATCATCTAATGTTAGCAAGTCATTTACTGATCTACATCATCAAATCCACAATTAATATCATGAATCATACACTGTCAGCCCCGATACAGAAAAAAATGAGTGTATACCCTGTATCTCCATGCGCCCCATCCAAGTCGTCTGACAGACTGCTGTCTGTGCGCCGCGAGCTGTGGCTGCCGATGCTGTCCGTCCGGCCACGAGGACCGTCGTGACTGTGTGCAGCCGCAGCCGCCGGCACGCTGAAGTCATAAAACATATAAAAACATTAATTGATACCCTCTTATACTGTTTCAATTGGATGAAAAGTCATGGATGGGTTGACAGATAAACTACATTGCTTATCATATATTTACCTGAAATTCATCTTACCTCGAGATCAAATCTTATTGAAAATGACTAGTGTTAAGTCTATGAGAGACCCATGTCATTCAAACACATAGTATTTTAGTAGCTAGTCATAAACACTCAGAAATTCTATTGACAAGAAATGAAATAGATGAGCACACCAATTAGGTGACACTAACCTTAATGGACTAGGGTAGTGTGAGGAGTCCTTATAAGACATAGTCGATGAGCGCTGCAGACTTGATGTGGAATGATGTGAAGACTTATTGTGCCTCCAAAGAGGGCTAGAAAAAAGTTCAAAGCCAATTACATTTAGTACAAAAGGTAAATCAAGAAATAAAGTTCAATATCTTCCTTTCAAGAAAATACATACTTATTAAGAATTAAAGTAATTTAGCCAGTATATCCACACCTTTTTGGATGAGTCCACCCTGACATGGTGTTGGATCTCTGAACACTGGCACTACTGTGCCCAGGACTGACTTCTGCTACAGTGTGCCGGTTACTTGGTTTAGATGCTTTATCAGCATTGCTTTGACTACGAGGTCGAATGTGAGGTCTATCAGAAACTGCTTTAGATGCTTTCATAGAGCTACAAAAAGATATATAAACAATTATTAACCTCCACATACATATACCTTGACATAAAACACCATTTCAACAAAGACTTTCATAATTTCACTTGAACCACTTATGTTTTAATGTATATTTATTTGAAACTCTCTAAATTTTGGTAAATTATGTTCAAACATTAATTTCCTTCTAATATTCTAGGATGGAATTTAACAACTTGAATTTAACACTTGCACACATGCAATTTGCTAGCTGATTTTCCATGTTTGTCAGTGGAAAATTGTTGCATTTTCTTGCCAGTCTGTATTTCCCACCATGACATACTGAGATACCACGTACATTGTACATATTCTTCAAAAACAAATATCAGATTTTATAAACATTGACAAGTACACGTTCAAATACATGTTTATATTAAGCATATGATGATTTTACTATTTGACTTCAATACTGTTAACAGGGGTCAGTTCTATAGTCCCCCGCCTCATTAGTCCCCCCACCCTATTGATCTTACCGGAATAGAGTTAGATATACGGTTTAATATGATTTCAGGGGTGGATCTACATGCTGAGGATGGGGGCTATGAGTTAAAGGGCAGAACCCACCCCACCCCACAATGTTGTTTGAAATTCTGAGTGCTCACAGGTTATGGGAGGGGTGGGTGCAGTAATCCGCTACCCCCATAGACCATAAAACTGCATTTACAGGCCCATATATTGCCATTTGAATATTGTAATCAACACAAAAAAAAAACTAGTTAAGCAAGTGCCAAATTCAGTTCCGGGGTATATTGTCCAAGAATGTTCTTATAAATGAGATAACATGATCAAACGTGGACATCATGTAAATCATCTCTCAATGTTTTTTTACTGTATTCGTTGCTGACTTGCTAGCTTGAAGGGCACAATTTGAGAGCTCATAGTTTACGCCATTCGTTTTGTTCACATGCTGGTTTGGAAATATGAGAGCTAACCCAAAAAATCCCTGTGAAAACACATTGTTTTAACTTTTCAGTTGATTTGAAATGTCAGAAGCCTAGAATTTCCCAAGGCCACAGATACGAGAAAAATCATAATTGTCCATAGGACGGGTATCCTGAAAAATATACCCATCCTAACTATAAGATTTAGACGTCCAAATCAACAAACTCCATGTAAATACAATTGAAACTATTATATGAGCTGGCTGAGAATACTCGTCCATAGAACAAGTATCTCAATATTTTACCCGTCCAGACAACGCAGATACCCGTCTCAGATGAGAGGACTTATCCGTGGCCCTGATGTCTGTTTGCTGGCTGTGATCTAGAAATCTGCAACGTCTCACCATAATACATGTACCATATACAATAGTGCACATTTGGTACTGTAAAATGCACCTATAATACAGATTTCTAAGAACTAGTCTGTGGTTTTGACCCACTTCATACACGTCTAGACATTTTTGTCATCATCTAAATGTAGGACACTAAAAGACTAAAGTTAGCCTTATCCCAAGGCTCTCACATTCTGGCATCATTCTGATGCGCATCTGTGATACACAAGCTTGTTCTGTAGTAGATCTAGATCTATATGCACAGCGCTTTCATGAATATTGTCTACAAAACCAGGCCATTTTCAGAGATGATAAAATTATTCAATTTAGACTTATTCTTCCATCATGAGTACAAACTTGCTGTTAGAAACAGACTAGATTGTTATCTACACAACATATTCGAACAATTCAAACCATGCAGATTTTGATATGTAATACTTTTGCCTGTATATTACAATGTAAATCTGTAAATCGAGTCTGCATTTTATGTTCACTAGGACAGCGAAAGGATATAACCTAATCTGAGGGTTTGGACCTTAAGACAGTGCTAATTTATACATATTAATTGCTACATAAAATAAAACTTTGTTTTTAAATCTAAATGGAATCACATTGTAAAGAGATGGCCTATTTAAAGTAGAGCATGTTATGCTTTCATTTAGATTGTTATGCCAGAAATTATCATGTTTGTGATGCGCGTCGCTGTAATCAGAGAAAACCAGCTTTCTGTCGGCAAATATACTAATTATAGAACAAGCGTGTTTAAAACATTGATTAGCTTTTAATAAACTGCCAATGTGAGTCGTGGCAGGGTAATAGTCTTGATATTACCAGTTTAACTAGGAAACTAATGTGGTCAGATATTGCTGACAAAGGCTTGTGCAATTGGTATATTTACAGCTGCTGGTTTGCTCTATGGTATGCTTATGTCTAGATGTATTCTTGATTCGTGATGCTGGATTCGATATACTTGTTGTAAATTGATGCCTATATGTTGAATTGCTGTACCTTCGACTTTGCATGGAATAAAAGATACAAATGACATTAAAGTTTCATTAATCAAAAGAACCGGCTTCTCCCTCCTCTGAGCCTTAATCAGAGGAGGGTGGCGCCTCAACCAAGGAACTCAAAGTATTATGCCAATGTAAAATGGCCCAATCCTTTACAACATGCTCCTTTTCTACTATTAAATTGAAAAAAACATTTGGGCCATTTCATAGTCATCAGAGGGTTTTGGAGAGTTTCAGCCACCCGTATAGCAGAAAAAGATTTTTGACAATCCAAAACCCAATCCTGCTCGATATCAACCGTAAGTCTAAAGCAATTATATTCTGAAAAAATACATAAATTCATTTTTCACCTTAATATAGCTTCATGCATATTTTGCGCAATTACTGGATCTTCTACTTGCATCCAAATCTCTCCAGCACCAGTCCTTGAAGAAGTACCAACTTCCATATAAAAAAAGTGGTCCGTATGTCCACATCTTCTAACACTGGGCAGCTAAAATTACGATACAAATTATACAAAACAGCCTACCAGTATATAAGCTAATTAATAAGCTATATTAGCTATTTCTACACATTTGTTTAATCTGTTACATTGCTGCTAGTTGAATCAGAATAATAAATAAATAAATGAATAATCTACAAAATACCTGATACACAACTTCAGGCTCAGTGTTGTTTAATTTAATAAAACTCAAACTTTTGTTTGTCAAACATAATCTGTAATGACCGGATGACAAGAAATTTCCTCCCAATCCTTTGCTTTTTACCATTACTGGCCAAATATGCTCTGAAACAATGATAAAAATTAGAGGCGTATGAATGCAAAATATTGAAAAATGACCATAACATTACTTTTAAATATGGCACTATTTTGCAATTCAATTAAATATCAGAAATAATTAAAATTGAAAGCATAAAACATACAATAATCAAACATGTACAATAAAAATTGTTACTTTATCAATTGGTTTTCAATTGGTAATCCATCGGTTTTTACACATATTTAAGATAGTTTGAATATTGAGAATAGTGTATACCAAAATTAGGCTTTGGTGAGTCTCCATCAGCAGATGTTTCGTGATATTGACTTTGAAGTTCTTCCATTGCACCGAGCCATTCTTGCTGTTCACCTTCATTGTCACAAACAACACAAAAACAGTCATCTTTTGTATACAGAGCAATTGCAAACTTATGCTTCGCATCCGATTTTTGATTAATGCTGAGGCAGTTTTTAAGGATAATGGAACGCTTTGGTTGATTAGCTTTGTATTTCTTTTCATTATCAAAATATTCCAATCTAGCAGGGTGTAGTCCATCTTCAAACAAAACAAATAGTTTCTTTTTCATTGTCTGAAAAAAAAAGCAAAATAATACTGTAAGATATGCAACTGATTATACAGTAGAATAACATCTTATTTTGATTATCTGGGTGTTTTATATAGAGCAAAATGCTTGCCGATTTTGCCACTCAATCAATCAAGAATCAGCTAAAAATTCTAACTGAAAAATTGCATGTCAAAAGTACTTTTAGTCACCCAGCAAAACCAGGGGACATCACTTACTTCTTTACCATTATACATTATACTGCCACAGGTCTGGGCCCCTAGGTGCTTTTGGTATGAGACCAATAAATTCAGTTATGACGAGTGTAACTTGACAGTCACTTGCCATATTAGTATTTCATTAAACCACTCTCACATTACATGTAGATGCGGGGGCTACCACATTGACATTCGTCAGTAGATCATCAAATCAGCAGGGCTGAACGGTTATTACTCTATGTATTATCATGACAAAAAGAGTTATCATCTAATGATTCGATGAGTTGATATCTGACTTGACTTAAAAGTAGAAACTGAGACATATTTTCATGAATTCAATATATTAAGAATATTTATTGTTGGTCTTTTTACAATACAGAATGCATGTTTAATTATAGTTAACAAAAATGTCTCTATCCATATACCATCTTAAGAATATATCCAACAAGTCGCTCAAGCCACAAGGTTAAACACAAGAGTCCTTCCATATATACGGTCTTCAGAAAATATCCAACAAGTCATCCAATCTGCGAGGTTAAACACAAAATCTTTCTAAAATCTTTCTCTATTTACTGTCTCAAGAAAATATCCAAAAAGTCATCCACATCCACCAGGTTAAACACAAAATCTTTCTCTAATATCTGTCTCAAGAAAATATCCAACAAGTCATCCAATCCACCATGTTAAACACAAAATCTTTCTCTAATATCAAACCAAACTATCTAAACCAAGCCAAGCCATCTTATTCCTAGAAAAATTACTGAAGGTGAAATACTTAAGAAATTATAGGTTCATAGGTCCGTTTCTGACGAAAGGCGGGAAGCCTCTAGTGTCAGATCTGTGTTAACTTCCGCGCAATAAATGCCACAATGTCGTTAAATATGTAAACAAGAAGACCATAAGGTCCTATATCGCTCACCTGCCAATGAGAATACTGATGAGGGTACCAATATGTAAATTGGGCTTCAAAATTAAGCGTGAAGTCAATTTGTCACCCACGGGTATGATTCAAATATGGTTTATCAGAATAAAAAATCAATTGAAAAATGGGCTTCAATATTAACCGTGAAGTCAATTTGTCAGCCACGGGTATGATTCAAATATGGTTTATCAGAATAAAAAATCAATTGAAAAATCAATTGAAAAATGACAAAACCAGTCACAATTATTAATTTCTTTTAGAGGTACCCCTGGGGATGGGGGTAAATCTGTCACCCACGGGCATGATTCAAATATGACTATTACATAAGCATATGACTATTCTTTGATTGAAATAGTATTGTTTTCTTATACAAATCACCTCAAATCTCTGACCATAAACTTATTTCCTGTTTAGACAATCACAAATATATTTTTTTTTTATTTTTTTTAATATGGACCCATGGGGAGGGATCAATTTTATTACACCCAGGGGAATGATTCAAATATGACATGATAAGACAGCCATACAAGTTGTGTACCTGCAATCGGGCCAAAATACAGCATGTCATGAATGTATGTTTTCGTGTATTCGTCTTAAAGAAATAATCAATATTGAACAATCAATTTTGTGACAAATTTGATTTGTGTGCATTATAATAATATTAATGGATAATGTTTGTGTACTACTAATCTGTAACATAATTTCAATATTGCGGCATTGCTATTATGTATATACTGGAGATTTTAATGAATGAACTAATGTTTTATCAACAATATTTTAATAGTAAACATTACATTGATCATACGATATCGATCGAAATACATTTGGAAATCACATTAATGTATATTATAAAGTCTTTAATGGTCATCTCCACCTATTGCTCGTGGGGATGGGGGGGTTGGAGGGTCATCTTTCTCACCCTCAGACTAGTCACTGGTTATGTCATCAATCATCATTTTTGCAGATAGGTGTTTTTTTGCTCGGTCTCTCTTCAATTGAATTTTGAAAATTGGAGGGTTAGTGTTTGATTTATGAATGGTCAAAGTTCATCAATCAAGATCTAAAAACAATATTTCAATGTCAGACAATCAACGTCGAGGTGACGTTGAAAATGTGACGTTGTGTCAACCTCAGCTAATCAACGTCGGGGTGACGTTGAAAATTTTGTTGTTTCAACGTCAGACAATCAAAGTCTGGGTGATGTTGAAAATCTGACGTTGTGTCAACGTCAGGCAATCAACATCAGGGTGACGTTGAAAATCTGACATTGTATCAACATCAGGCAATCGATGTCAGGGTGACGTTGAAAATCTGACGTTGTGTCAACGTCAGGCAATCAACGTTGGGGTGGCGTTGAATTTACGTTGGCTGACGTCAGTGTGCCTGCTGGGATACTAGTACTAAAAGTATGGTAGATCACCAATCGCTAAAACCGGCCATTCACATAAACCATGAATTTTACGTCTGACATGAAATTTGATGACCTCTATACCAATGATAATGGGGGAGCTCACATCATACGTAAACTTACGGATTGTGTGCATGGCCGAACAGTGCGATTGATGCTCTAGGCATGTCAAAATCAGATGGCTGATATAGATTTTACCTTCAATTTCTTGAGATATCCTATTTTTCTCACCCCTGGCTTTTTCTCCAGCATATTCATTTTGGTGAAGTAGAGTTGATCAAATCATATAAATGTTGATATACCAAGATTTACTGGCCTTAGTGACCAAAGAGTGATCTCTTATAATAGATATATAACTTTACTACATTTGTCATCCCTCTCTCTGTCTCTCGATCCTTGGTCTACATCTAGAAATGAAAACAACACCGCATAATTGAAATAATTAGCTATCCCTCTGCCTAGTGGTTTCGATCAAAACAGTTCTTGGTCTTTATAAACTAATTACACACTAAATTATTACTGATATATCGAGTGGAAGCGTTTTATTTTTTAGCCAATATACATCATTAATTTTTTCACGAACTGCCAGACTGCCATACTTGGTCACGTGGTCAGACCACTAACTCGTAAACAAGTTAGATCTAAATGCGCATGCGCTGAAAATTTTATTAAAGTACATTTTCATTATCTCTTTCGTTTTAACAGGCTTTATATGATATAAAAAACCAAACCTGCTATTGTTACATACCATTTGGGTGTGTTCGATCAATTTGATATGAGCACCAACGTAAATATTACTTAGATTTTTGTCAGAATGATGACAAACAGGAAGTTGATATAAATTTGATCCATCAAGGTGAAGGACAAGCACCTGTATCACCTCTGACCTTTAATGAATGACAAGGCGTTTGTAAACACACGCGTTTTGACAGGAGTTGACAGAGGTGGCATGAAAAAATACTCGGAGTTTTTCCCCGTTGGCGAAGTTTTATCTTATTACTAAGTCGGAATTCACATGTACCAGGACTACAAAGAAAAGCTACGGCAGAGTAATAAGATGTCAAGCCTTAAAATTGTAGTCTTTCTCGGGTCTGTACGCGAGGGTAGACTGGGATTACGTGTAGCCAAATTTGTACAGAGCTACCTTGTCAAGACAGAGCATGAAGTGGAATTATTTGGTAATTTCTTTAACATGTATATTGTGATATATTTTATTATGTGTGCATTTGTTACTGTAGTTGCCAGTTCCTATGTCTTTATTGAACTACATGATTATAAATCTACACACAATTATGATCAATTATTGATCTTGACTCTTGTCTCTTCAGCTTATGAATATATGATCCCACTGTTAGACCAGTATTTTACCTAGGACTAAGAATTATTAGTCCTAGATTTTACTAAACAAATTTTAAATGTGTATTATTTTATACAAACAATAGAGTATATCATTGATGATGACAGATTTATTAGACTTAATATTTTTTTTTATTTATATATTTAATACTTTTAATTTATAAGTGCACTGTCATTGTGAGTCTGGAAAAATGGTCTTATTTTACATTATATTTTATAGAAACAATAGAGTATATCATTGATGATGACAGATTTATTAAAAGTGCACAGTCATTGTGAGTTTGGAAAAATGGTCTGCACAGTGAGCCTGTGTGCACACAGATCGTGCATCCAATCTTTAAAACAAAAATGAACAATGTTAAGAAAACAATGTTTTTAGATCTAGATCTAGATCTGTACGTACTTTTGAATACCGGCTGTACGCCATTAATAATGTGTATTATATTTTTCACTGTTCAACTGTTTTTATTATGAATAAAATGTAAAGTATTGTATATACAGTACAATGCATGGGCTCGGTGTGCACTAAAAACATGCACGGGATGTATTATGTGTGTTCCCTGCTCTAGATTACAATATATAGACTAGTAATCAACTACTTGATCAACTGTTTGCAATAACATTCTAACTGATTATGAAAAAATGAAAAATAAATAAATAAGTGTGATGTACGTGAGCCCTCGGGGATGTGGGAGCATTGGAGCAAGACACTTCTTCCCCCCCCCCCATCCCCCCAAAAAATTTGAACTAATGTATACAGGGTATGAAACTGATCAAAATTTGTTCACAGAACAGAGGGCCAGCAACTTCAAAACTTAGCCGGCCCAGACAAAAAGTCATCCTGCTTCACCAGCGGTACATTCACACATCAGATTCTGTTCATATCACAGAGATATGTGATTTGCTCTAAGGATTAGAATGACAAAAAGTATACAGCTCTTAATTATGTTAATATTGAGAACTCCCTAAAAATATCCACCCACTGGGGCATGAACTTTAGAAACCAGCCGGCCCGTGCCAAAATCAGCCTGCACCGGGCCACTGGGTAGGCTGTATTTCATACCCTGATGTATATCTAAATAATATGTTCTCATCTTCATCTATCTTGGCTTTGTTATTGAATTAAAAAATTAATGAAAACATCACCTCATTCAAGTGATATCTCAGGGTGTTGATTAGGCACTCACCACTCGCCCCCGGCTAGTGTAAATTTCTGTGGGCTAGTGTAAATTCAAAGTCACTCTCCACAGTCGGCGAGTATGATTACTTGATTCCAACACTTTAATAACTAAGAATGGCTAATTTGAATTGGAACATAGCGAGTGTAAATTGAGAGTCACTCGCCACAGAAGGCGAGTGTTCTTCTGAACGAGTCACATTCCCTGATATCTTTTAATGGGAACAATGCTAAAGCCGTAAACCAATGAAATCATCAGGAGAATATCAGACGATTGATCTGACCGTGGGAAACACACTGTAATGATTTTGATTGGCTTTTCGTAATAATTAACAATGTAGACGTCTCATTCATATTATGAGCATCACTCAAAATATGGGCACATCAGTCACACTCGCTAAACAAATGGTCAGTTATTCTCCTATTTGTTATTTACGACTTACGTTTTAATTAGCGTCGAACACATGCGTTGTCATGGAGATAGACGTAATCTTCAACCTTACGACGGATGTGCCCATAATTTGAGTGATGCTCATAATATGAATGAGACGTCTATAGACATGCTAGCAGTGAGCCAAGTATTGAAAGAGATCCTCTAGATAAAGTCTCAGCCCACGGCTACATATTATAACGCTGTCTATAAACAGTGTAAAAAAAAGATTGTCATGAACTGATGATGTTATCTTCTATAGTTTAAAGCGCTAATAATATTAATTATATGCTTGTTATATTTCTTTAGATCCAGTTGAAATGCAGTTCCCCATGCTAACCAAGCCTGCACATTTCTATGGACCTGCTAGGTAAACTTATGACCAGTTTTAGCTATTGGTGCTCTAGCGCTTTATGTTTCATAGTTCGTATTTCTTGGCTTATATGGCTAACATATTGAATGTTTCAATCACAACTTTGAGTCTTACTTTTGAGCAGTAATACCTTGACAGTTTATCAGCTTATTCATCAGAAGATGGTGGTGTGACATCATTCGCTGGTGAGGAAGATGTAAGTAGCTCACAGGTCGAGGACTCACAGGTAAAGTTCATCCACAAAATGACTGCAGCTGATGACATCACACCACCATATCATGGTAGACTGATACAAATTTGATAATAAGTTAAAAAAACACAAGGTATTGCTTCAAAAGTTTGCTCAAAAGTACATATTAAAGTTGTGTGTCAAACGTGAGCACTTGAGTATTCAACATTTGAATGTTTGTTGAAGGTCTGGATGTCCCGATTGGCTGTTAGAAGCAGAAAAAAAGGTTAAGGAAGCTGATGGTTATGTTGTAGTGTCTGCTGAATACAACCATTCTGTTCCACCTGCACTGTCAAACATGCTTGACCATTTTCCTGGAAGTGCATTTAGTTACAAACCAAGTGCCATTGTATGTTACTCTCCAGGTTTGTATCTTTCCTTATTTTGATGAGACTGTAGTTTATATCATGATTTTCTTGGGATTTTTTTCAAGTGCAGTAGGGTTGGCTATCATGGGTTTAAGATTCTATTTCTTGTCATCATGATTATATAAATCCCTTGTCAATTACTTGGGCATATCAACGGCATATGCTTGGTGAGTGGTTATTGGGAGGGAGGGTGGTGGTATATACTATATATTTACTATACAAACATCATTTTTATTGATACAGAAAAAGAATTGTAGGATTTGACCACAAGATTGGAGTGTCAATCGTGAAATTGAGCATGCTGATGTCTGATTTACCCGAATGAAGTGATTTACCCGAACGAAGTGAGGGTAAATCAGACAGCATGCTCAATTTCATGATTAACATGACAATCGAGTGATCAAATACCATTCTATCACGACAAAGACATGATTATATGTTCCAGAAAGACTTAATAAACACAAAATTTCTTTGGATTCAGTGATCTATTTTAGTTTGTGATGCATGTGCTGACGTAAATCTGTTTAGTGGCGTTTATAAACATACGCGATATACGTACTTGTGCAGGGCAAGATATGTATCAAATGAAATGTATTACGTAGCTCTAAGACTTTTTGTTGAGAAAAGCTTGAAAACGTTCTGTAATTTTCATAATATGCACGGGTAGCATTTTTAAATCTCCCCGGACTAAGTCCGTAGGGAGATTTCTAGCTTTAGTGCTGTCTGTCCGTCCGCGTCCACATGCTTAAAAGCTTATAACTTGAACACCATGGGAGCTATTGCTTTGAAAATTGAATATGTTTAGTTTGAGGACAATCGTATCTCTCAAAAATTTTTGTTTGTACTTTGGCCTACTTTTGACGAACTTATGACCTTACGTACAAATATCTTGTTACCGCACTTTAGGGAGAAGTATTTGGCCGATTGTCGCCAAACTTCATATGTAGCTTCGATGTACTACTCTCCAGACCTGAATAGATTTTGGTGTACTTTGGCCTACTTTTGATGAAGTTACGATGTGTTTTAAAAAAAATATTATTACGTAATTGTGTTTTTCTGTCTTCTGGGAACAGTTTATGACTTATCATCACCAAACTTGACATTTGGTATGTCTATATCACTCTCCTCACGTGATTTGATATTGGTGTACTTTGGCCTACTTTTGAACTTACGAGCGTTACATAATAAACCTTGTTACCACTCTACAGGGAGAAGTATTTGACCTATGGTCACCAAACTTCATATCTAGCTTCGTTGTACCACTCTCCAGAGCTGATTAGATTTTGGTGTACTTTGGCCTACTTTTGATGAAGTTACGATGTGTTTTTAAAAACAAATTATTGCGTAATTGTGTTTATCTGTCTCCTGGGAACAGTTTATGACTTATCATCACCAAACTTGACATTTGGTATGTCTATATCATTCTCCCCACGTGATTTGATATTGGTATACTTTGGCCTACTTTTGAACTTACGAGCGTTACGTAATAAACCTTGTTACCACTCTACAGGGAGAAGTATTTGACCTATGGTCACCAAACTTCATATTTAGCTTCGTTGTACCACTCTCTAGAGCTGATTAGATTTTGGTGTACTTTGGCCTACTTTTGATGAAGTTACCATGTGTTTTTAAAAACAAATTATTACGTAATTGTGTTTATCTGTCTTATGGGAACAGTTTATGACTTATCATCACCAAACTTGACATTTGGTATGTCCATATCACTCTCCTCACGTGATTTGATATTGGTGTACTTTGGCCTACTTTTGAACTTACGAGCGTTACATAATAAACCTTGTTACCACTCTACAGGGAGAAGTATTTGACCTATGGTCACCAAACTTCATATCTAGCTTCGTTGTACCACTCTCCAGAGCTGATTAGATTTTGGTGTACTTTGGCCTACTTTTGATGAAATTACGATGTGTTTTTTAAAACAAATTATTACAATTTGTGTTTATCTGTCTCCTGGGAAGACTTTATTACCTATCATCACCAAAACTTGACATTTTGTATGACTATGTCACTCTCCTCACGTGATTTGATATTTGAGTACTTTGGCCTACTTTTCAAAAATGGCCTGATCGGGAAATGGCCTGATCGGGGAAGGGGAGATTTGTGGCGTTCGGCGACTACTAGTTTTTCTAGTCTTAATCTTCTATGCTTTATTTACAAGTCAATTGTGCATAAAATCAAACTTAAACGAATTTGTTTAGTATTTCCATACACTAAGTGTATGAACAGTTTACCATGTTTGTGATATTCTGTTGTTATTCTTTGAGTAGAGACCGAGATTGTTTTGTTTCTGGTAGCGTGCGACGTGTATTTGTTACACTCTTTAGTAACGTGAAGTCAATCGTATAATTTAGCACTCCTCTGGACCAATCAGAATAGAGTATTGGCGATGATTTATGCACAGAGTGATAGAATTGACAATTCTATTTCTATATCACTAAGAAAAGTGTTTGTATAATAAATATATAATATACCCGTAACCAACCTCACATCTTCCCCTGAGAAGGGGAAGACCACATCAATCTATAACATTTGATGGATGATACCTTGCTGTGGCAAGATGCCAACCTCACGATGTTGGCGCCCATGTAGTGACCGTTAACAGAACTTACCATTCCAAGTTGCAATCTATTATGCTTTCTTCATAGGAATTTATGGAGGCATGAGGGCAGCAATGCAGCTTAGAGCTATGCTTGGTGAAATAGGATGTATAAGTGTATCAAACATCTTTGGAATACCTAAGGTATGTAGGATAGATTTTTTTTTATTGTTCAATTACAATTGCTTACAACGAAGTTGTCATGTGTGATGCAGTGTTTATGCACTGTTATCTGTTCCATGGCAACTACATGTATATCATTTTTTTTAAAAGGTACAGACCAGGTGAGTATGAGTGATACTATAAAAGTGATAATGAAAATGCACATACACGCTTGAATTACAATCCTACATATTATATAGATGTATATCACACTTAAGGTCCCACAAACAAAGTGTTTTACAATAATTTCTAATTGTTATGTGTCATGGTTGCAATGTGCTGTATGCTCTCCAGGGAGTGGAAAATGTTAATTGGCCAGGGTTTGTAGGGTTACAGCAAACAATAGTTTGTGTACATCCTCATTGTTTGAGCTGTATTGCTATGATCAATAACAACAAGTAGTAATTAAGTCTCCCCCATTCCGGAGAGAGATTTCTACGTTTGCTTCTGTCAACGTCCCCGCAGAAACAGGGTCACTGTATGAACACGCTTAGGGCTGGGGCTGTACCTTTGTAAATTGAATATGTTGAATTAGAGAAAAACTGTTTCTCTGATATTGATTTTTATAAACTTTCACCCAAATTTGAGTAAGTTATCGAGGTTGGAAGATTTTGTATAGGGGTTACATGCTTTTATTATTTTAGGGGGTTGTGAGCACAGTTGAGAAAAAAAATCTGAAGTAATAGTTGTCAAAAGTTATAGGATGCATTAATGGGCTGGTTGCAAGAACAATATAAGTTTCACCATAGGGAATATCAACATTGTAGATATGACGGTCAGGTTTAGCTAAAATCACCCAGTAAAACTAGTGGCACATCACTTAGTTCTTTAACATTGATAAATCAATGTCACAGTGCTGGGGTGGCTAAAATATAATAAATTGTATTTTTATGGCGTGCCCACCAGAGCACAGGAGTCTATTAAGATTTGATGTGCCCTTAGATTTTATTTGCCCAGGATACCAGGGCACTAGCTAGCCCCAAGGCCTGAAAGATCTCACTTTCCTGCACATACAGACCTTTTCTTGAAGCAATCAGGTTACCAGGATCTGCCTTTTGTTGGAGGCTGTATGTCTTAAGGTTCAATGTGAATTCATCTGCTTATGTCATCCTTTATTATGTTGATAGTTATGAAATTCAGTTAAGTGTTGACAACCTTGTTATTCTTGTATGGGTGCTGACATTTTTTACTTCCCGCAAAATCAAATGAGAATGTATCTACGCAATTCATGTATGTTGCCTAATAAACATACAGTGTGTCCAAGCTTGGCCTTTTTTTGTATTAAAGCTTACAGACTCGAATAAAGCCATACTGGGTGGAATAGTTTTGTAAAATAAATACCCGTACAATAAATACCCGTACATGTACGGTAATTCAGAACACAAGAGTAGGGGGAACTTCATAGTGAGAGACTAGTGTTTTTCAAACACCTCCTTAATTTAGTAATTATATAGTTTGATAAATAAGACATGAAAGATGATACCAAATGAATACAGAGTAAAACATTTTTATCCAATTATCTTCAGGTTCATGAGGCAATAGCAGAAGATGGAAGTCCTCTGAATGACCACATGGAAAAGGGAATAAAAACTCTGGTAACTCAGTTGGATTGGATGGCGTGGGCTATGAAAAACCACAGGGACTTGAAAGGAGTCCCCTGAACATTGCATGCTATTCATGTAATTAAAAAAAATTGATAACATATTAATCAATAATAGTGATATATTGCTGTGAGTTACATTAAGACACTTATTTATTCTATTTTTTACATATATACGCCTTTGACTACTTTATTTACCATAAATAAATTATTGTTATCTTTTTTACTTTTCTACTATTGTCAGTACACTATATGTACATTTTCATCTGTCAAAAATGCCTAAGATATACAGTTCAAGTACTGTAGTTGAGTGTAATGGTGCGTTCATGTGCTTCTTCCAAACTCAAAAATATGAGCTTCCAATATGGTAAATTCACTCGAATGTACTCGAATGTCGTATGTACCAGTCGTGAACTTGAAACTTTTTTAGTAGACCAAGCTTTCGACTGGTACATACCATGATTTATAACTTGGAACCCGGGCTGGGAACATCCGTTTGAGTGAATTTCCATATATGGGAAGCTCGTATCTTTACGAGTTTGTAAGAAGCATGCAAATGCAGCATTAAATCACTGCCAAAGTTGGACCAACAGTGTTAGCTAAATCAAATACTCAACTAATTGGTGAAGTTCTGTATCTCACCAAATCTTGTGGATGTAAACGAAATGTGAACTACTATATTATTTTTTTTAAAATGAAAATATGCTTTTTTGCACATGCATTATTTAATCATTTTTTAACTATATGGATGTTTAGAAAGCATCATGTGTGGTTCAGATTTTTATTGGTGTGATATAGTTGTAAATATATATTGGTTAACATATGATAATGATTAGTTCAATTATGTCACATACCTTTTTAATAAATTAAATTGCTCGCATATGTTATGGAATGTCCGTCAGTATTTCTTGCCTATTGTATTTGATATACAAGTAGAAACGTTCACTGATTGTTCAATCTTATAGTCAACTCTAGAAATTAATCAGTATTTTATTGCGGCAATGTCAATTTTTTAGTGTCAGAACGGAAACTGTTTTTGTTTATTATCTTTACATCGGACTATATTTAGAATTTTTATGTAATAAAAGAATCTTAAGAAAATATCCTGTTTATGATTTATTGTTATATAATGTATATCATCTAACATATTTATGTTAATTGGTCTAAATAATATTGGTTTACTATAAACTGATCTATGTCTGTCAAGGGCAAAGAATGTTTGTAATGCAAACCTGAGATGCAAATGTGAGGTTTTGAAAGTCTGATGTCGTAAGCATGTAGTGTACACTATTTGCACTGTAACATGCTGTGATTTTGTACTGATTTTTAAATCTCCCCGGACGAAGTCCGAAGGGGGATTTCTTGCTTTGCTTCTGTCCGTGCGTGCGTCCGTGCGTCCGAAATAAACAGGCTGATAACTTGAAGACTACTTGAGCTATTGATTTGCAAATTGAATATGTCTTGTTTGAGGATAAAAGTACCTCTCAAAAAATTTTGTGTGTACTTTGGCCTACTTTTGACGAACTTACGAGCATTATGTAATAAACCTTGTTAACACTCTACAGGGAGATGTATTTGACCTATGGTCACCAAACTTCATATTTAGCTTCGTTGTACTACTCTCCAGAGCTGATTAGATTTTGGTGTACTTTAGCGTACTTTTGATGAAGTTACGATGTGTTTTTAAAAGCAAATTATTACGTAATTGTGTTTATCTGTCTTCTGGGAACAGTTTATGACTTATCATCACGAAACTTGAGATTTGGTATGTCTATATTACTCTCCTCACGTGATTTGATATTGGTGTACTTTGGCCTACTTTTGAACTTATGAGCGTTACGTAATAAACCTTGTTAACACTACAGGGAGAAGTATTTGACCTATGGTCACCACACTTCATATTTAGCTTCGTTGTACTACTCTCCAAGCTGATTAAATTATGGTGTATTTTGGCCTACTTTTGATGAAGTTACGATGTGTTTTTAAAAACAAATTATTACGTAATTGTGTTTATCTGTCTCCTGGGAACCGTTTATGACTTATCATCACCAAACTTTACATTTGGTACGTCTATATCACTCTCCTCACGTGATTTTGTATTGGTGTACTTTGGCCTACTTTTGAACTTACGAGCGTTATATAATAAACCTTGTTAACACTCTACAGGGAGAAGTATTTGACCTATGGTCACCAAACTTCATATTTAGCTTCGTTGTACCACTCTCCAGAGCTGATTAGATTTTGGTGTACTTTGGCCTACTTTTGATGAAGTTACGATATGTTTTTAAAAACAAATTATTATGAATTTATGTTTATCTGTCTCCTGGGAAGACTTTATTACCTATCATCACCAAACTTGACATTTTGTATGACTATGTCACTCTCCTCACATGATTTGATATTTGAGTTCTTTGGCCTACTTTTCAAAAATGGCCTGATCGGGGAAATGGCCTGATCGGGGAAGGGGAGATTTACGGCGTTCCCAACGACTACTTGTTAATATTAGAATAATTGTTGTAGCAGATTCGCCCTATCATCTTTAGACAATCTTTTGTGGTTTCAATTACAATGATAAAGTAAATTACCAATAAGGGTGATGGCGTTCATGTACTAAAAGCAATACATCTACTCTGTTCTTTAATCATAATTTTTCTTACAATCTTCTTCAATTTGAACAGGTTTCGCTTTCAAACAAACTCTCCCTATAGCGGTTGACAAAGTCCACACGGTTGTATTTGTAGAATTGTTTCTCTGTGAACCTCGAATCAAGCTCCATGTAGAATTTAGTGGTGCGATGAAAAGGTGGCCAATTAATAGATGATGTAGAAGGGTTTCTGGAAATAATTTTATTACACCAGTGATTACCAGAGCAGCTAATAACTGACTAAATAAAAGAGTATCCATTAATTAATGCACCCAGAAATTGATAATTTGGGTTGTAGTTTTTTACAAATGCATATTTAATTTGCATCATTATTCCATCATTTTTTGTACAAATAATGTTGCTTTATCTCTGAAAATAATGACTTAGAAAATATGTAATGTTAATTGATAAATGAGATCAAAACAATACAACAATTTCACAATGTCAAAGACAATTACCCTGTTTTTGCAAAATTGGTCCAAGCCTCCATTACGTTTCTAGCTACTTGCTTATCAATTTCACTCCATTCCTGAAGATTTTCCCAAACTACATTTTGACATCCCCATGGACAGGGGGCGTTTGAATCCCAAAGAGGTGTTCCAAAAACATAGAATGATTCCGAAAAATGTGGTACACCTGAAAATCAATTTATCTTGTGTGGTCAGATTGAATATGTCAATGCAACGAAGACGTATACTTGAATATGTAGAAATTATTTATCTGTATATTCAATGTAACCTCTAATTCTTTTAAGATCACACGGGCTGGCCTCAGATGGTCTGCATAGAAGTGGAGGTTCATGACCGACTCTTTCTGAATATTTGGAACTGCGAGAAATCGTATTGTGAAGGTGTTCAAAATGTCTGACTGGCAGACTGAAAAAATGCCATTTTCATGTAAGAAGTGTTCATTGATCTTCATTATGATGTAAATCAACCAGAATTTTAACAATTTCTATGTAGATGCAGCAAAATAATAGCGTTCTAGAGTATCATTCCTATGATTTTCATTTTGATATCCAGTATCATTTTGTAGTTATTATAAAAAATGTTACTCCATTAACTTGCTGTCAGCACATAAGTATTTCGTCAAGCAGCTACACTTTATATCTCCTTCAAATTGGAGACTTTTTCTTTAATGGTACTGGTACTATATAATCTATGTACATAGGCATATTATATCTTACCTATCCACTCAGGTTGCTGGTCACCGTCTGAACGATACGTAAAAGTGTACATAAATGTGTTGTTGACAACATCAGCATGTGCCACAGCGTGCTTATCATGAGGTGCAATATAACTGTCATCAGCTCTCATCTGCAAAGTATATTAACTCGATCAATCGATCAAAAACTAAACTAACTGTTTAGACAAGCTCTAATTATCACTCGTTCCGAGTCTCTGGCCTCGCTGCTCTATATACTTTGCAACTATCATTTAATTATCAAATGAACACTACCTTGAGTATTATTTCAGCTAGCTCACCTCAAGAAAAAGATCTCTCTGTGCTTGATAATCATCACGAGGTTCATCATACTCATGCAAGAGAGCCAACAGCAGCAGATCCGCAGGCTGATCCCGCTGTAAAAAGCGGCGTGTCCACGTGTGCATCTGTTCCTCCTTCACAGTCCGGTTCCAGCCAGCATCTGATCCATCTGCATTTAGAGACTAAGTAAAGGTATCTAAGTTTATGTTAATTTTGGTGCTTAGTTATTGCAACAGTGTAGCTGAAACATATAAATATTTTACTAGAAAATGAGATTTTGAACTGGAAACTCTGTATACATTGCTTGAGACAACTGGGTTTGTTACATAAGTTTTTTTACATTATAGGTATTTGGTAGGATGGTGATAAATCCTGAGGTAAAATGATGAGTTTTGTCATTTTATAACCGTAGTTGTACATGATAGGAAAGAGTAAGAACTTCTGAAGTTTTAAAGATGACATTGTAGTTTATAAATGCTTACATTTTAAATGTATGGTGGGTATGATGATAAGAAAATTGATAGGGAATACTGATGATGTGTGTAAATACAAAAACACCTAGTGTTCTTTTATTTAATAAAATATGATAGGGAATAGTTATAACTTTCTGTATGCTATACTCACAGTATTCTCCACTATATTCATCAGGGACTGTTCCACTAAGATAATCTACTTTTAAAAAATCACCATTCTTTAAAAGTTCTTCTGGAGAATTTTTTATAAAAGTTCCATCTATCCGTGGTGCCCATGCTGCATTGAACTCAGTACCCTGTATAGATTAATGAAAAAGAAAATGATATATATGTATATATCCCGTATACAATCATCCAAGCGCCCAGGGCCATTAAATTGAAATTTTCTGGGGGGTGGGTTGTTACACGAGGGTGAGCACTTGGATGGTCGTATACAGTATGTACTTGTTTGTTACGAATAATGAATAATTTAATTGATAGAATTAGAATATATTGAATTATATTGAATCTAATAAATGAACACTATCTTCTGGAAAGAGAAACGTTGTTTCTAAATATTAGTCATTTATGAAAACATTTATAGTTAGTAGCTACTAGCTACTAGCTACTAAATAAAAGGGTCTAAGACAACTATTGTGAATGAACAGGAGTCTCCATCATTTGCTTGTTCATTGAATAGAAAAACCAAACAGACAAATTGTGATCCAGCTTTAGTTGACAATTTTACCTTGAAATGTGTACATTGTTCTTCAGAGTGTATCACTGTGGCTGCCTATGAAATACTCTTAACTGATGTGCATAGAAATAATTGAGTCGGTACAAAAAATTGTAAACAGTTCGTTTTGGCTCTTGAAGTTCAGGAAAGATGAAAAGTAATTGGTTTGGTTCACAGTTTTGTATGCTCTACAGTTCACAGAATAATATGCTTACGCTAACAGAGGCTTCAACTAATGTTTGTGCATCTATTTCCTTAAGACAATTGAGCATGTCATCTGCACTGTCAGTTGGACAGTCGACTGATCTCGCCAACTCTTCAGCTTTTGGCTTGTGTAAAAATGGTGGACGGTAAATTGACCAAGGAGACAAGGCATCACCGCTTTGTGCAATTACACGATGAATCAATCCTGTAAAGAGCAATAAACATGAATCTTATTTGATATTCAATAGCTTGTCTACTAGCTGTACATGTATATGTTATTTGATGAGGAACTTAATTGACTGTAGGTGCTGAGGGCAGAATGTAGACTAAATGATTAAATTCACTAAAACGAGTGAGATACAAAACAGAAAACAAGACAAATACTGAATTGTGTAAGACAAATTTTGATATTGAAAAATGTTTGAAAATAAACTGTTGGAAATATGATTTATTGTACAATTAAGTGATTTCTTAAGCCTCTAAATGTCTGGCCATAGCACTACTCCTCTCAAATGCTTTATTTTATGCTTATGTGAATGAAAGAAAACAATTATTAACCTTCAGTAAGTTCTGAAAACATGAGCAAAGAAACTGAGGCTCCACCAGCACTATTTCCAAACACTGTTACGCGACTTGGATCCCCTCCAAAGTTTTCAATATTTTCTTGGATCCACCGAAGAGCAAGAACACAATCCATGAGTCCACAATTGCCTGGTGCTAACTCATCATCAGTGGACATCATTGCTGAAGATTTACGTTAATAGAATTTAACACATCAATATCAGAAGAAGAGACCTAAAAATCTGTAATGGCCTAGAATCTCTCAAGACGCCTGAGCACCCTAAATAGATCGCAATAGAGGTTTTTGTATGGAAGTGATGGTCTTGAGAGGTTTGGGATCATTAGATATGGTCTTATAGAGATGGTCTCAAAAGAGAGGTGGTTTTGATGGAAGGTTAGTGTCTGTCTTATTAGTTCACATGCAAACAATGCAAATCACAGGGGCGATGACGCATATGTAGCCATATTGTGATGTGTGTTCACATGGACACGATATCACTAGCAATATAGTTACGTACAGTTGAACTGACATAGCAATGGCTTATCAAGAGATTTTTTCGCTAATATCATATTTGAATAAGAGTGTACACATGCAAGGGACAAAGTGACATCACCTAGGCGATTTTCCCGCTACATGAGCAAAGAAATTGGCAGGGCAACAAAGCGACATCACTATGTCGGCTTCAAATCAACGGTTGAATAGAAATATATGATTGGAAAAATCTCTTGTCGCCTCGTCGCTACGGGGATCGGCTCTGTAGTCCCCCGTCTCAATTCCCCCACATCACAATATTGATCTTATTGGAATACTGTTCGATATACGGCTAGGATTTCAGGGGTGGATCTACATGTAAGTGCTGAGGATGAGGGCTATGTGTTAAAGGACAGAACCCCTCCCCCACCACCTCAAAATGTTTGAAATTCTAAATGGTCACAGGTAGTGGGAGGGGTGGGGGCGGTAATCATCTACCCGCATAGACTATCTACTGCAGTTAGAATAATATTTCAAACAATATATCGAAAAAAGTATTAGGAGTGTTGTAATTACTAGGAGTAATAGATCGTGTTGTAGGATGAGTATTGGAATAAGGAGTAATAATTGGCAGGGTAAAAAGTGAAATCAAAGTAAATGAAACGGATGTACATAGACTAGATATCTAATCATGCTTTGCTAAAACTTTTGACAAAGTTCATGAGAAAATAATGTTGTGTTGCAGGAGCACACGCCTCCAACCTCAACCTGCCCCCTTTTGATCTGCCTATGTGCTGCCCATCTTATTGAACTGATATTCCTACACGTACTTCCGTGGCCGAATGGACAGGAAGTTTGATTCCTGGTCTGGTCTGGTGGTCGTATAACAGGCTGCAATATAGAATTAGGTACAGGCGAGGCAAGCAAGGATGCCAATGACCTGGTGTAAATGGAAATCCCTAGAACACAATAACAATGAATGCGAGTGTAACTATTTACATAGAAAGTATGCAGGCTTTTATAGTTTTATGCAGGCTCTTTGGTGTGGGTGCCAGCAGCAGCAGCAGCAGCAGCAGCAGCAGCAGCAGAAAGCAGCAGCAGCAGCAGCAGCAGCAGCAGCAGCAGCAGCAGCAGAAGCAGAAAGCAGCAGCAGCAGCAGCAGCAGCAGAAGCAGCAGCAGAAGCAGAAGAAGCAGCAGCAGAAGCAGAAGCAGCATACCAATTGAGATGGGGGACCAATGAGACGGGGGACCAATGAGATGTACCCATCGCTACGTCGCCACGTCACTAGCGATATCACTGGGAAAATCACTCACATGTGAATGTACACTTATTCTCGATACTAAAAATGTCTACCTAAGACCCCAAGCCTGTAGTTGACTGTCACTACCACAACGCCCTGCTGAGCAAGCACTCGCGCGTCATATTCTTCACCTGATCCATAACGGTAACTTCCTCCGTGGATCCACACCATAACAGCATGTGGATCATCTTGTTCAACAAGATTCTATAAATATCAAATTCTGCTTTTGTGTGTGATGTTCAATTACTTGATTTACAATATACAGGAAAAGAAATCAAGTGTTTATTACCCTGGGAGCATATATATTCAAGTAGAGACAGTCTTCATCTGAATTATCATAGTCAGGGCCCAAGCTCCAACTTTGGAATAGAAAAGGCAGAACAAACATTAGCATTGTTGCGGACAGAACACTGTGCATGAATTATTCTTTCTATGTACTTTTTATTGATATTATGAATGATTATGAATGGATATAATTAATCCTGTAGTGCAATATTATAATCTATATATATTGCTGTAAGTAAAACTCCATGTTCATACCCGCGTATGTTGTCCAACACCTGAGGGCAGCAGGGAGAATGCCTTGTAGCATCATAGACCCCTTCCCATGACTCTGCTTCCTCAGGATGAAGCCAACGTAACTCTCCCACTGGTGGACGGGCATAAGGAATCCCAGTGAAAACATCTAACACGTGTGTATCTGGATTCTCATAAAATGGTATTGTGTAGCCCCGTACATTTCCCTTGGTAGTAGGTCGCACAACAAACTGGTAGTGAATCAGAGATAGAAAGGTTATCGGACTTAACATATTTTATTCAAAATTTCTGATGGATTACGTATTTGAAAATCAAGAAAGTGCTAGTTACCTCCTGAGCTGTGCAATCCAAAAACTCATTTAAATATACAATGGTCAACAAAGTAACGATTGACATTTTGAAATATTGCTGATGAGATCCCATAAACATATTGAAATGCGGTATCTTAATTTCTGTCTTAGTATGAGTGCAGATAAGATACGACGTGTATCTTATCAAACCATTACAGAGCACTTTTCATCAGTATGACATCAAGATTTTTACAGAGCACTACCTTACATGGCTCTATAATAATTCAATGATAGTAACATTCTAATAACTGGTATATGGGAGAAGAAAAAAATTCTGACTGAAGGCAAACAAGAAAATCTAGGGTTAGAGTTGTAAACTTTGTTTTTAGTGATTCCATATTGTAGGTATTGACAAAATGTGCACATTCACGTCTCAACTCCAACTCATAAATTGGAGCTGGAGGCTGTGGCCACCCTCAGCTTGATACACATGATGAAAAAAAATAAAACAATACAAAGATTTAATGTCTATTAAATTCTAAATTTATTTATTTAAAAGGTATTGAATGCTGTTGGCATGTAAATGCCAAAACATTCCTCCGATGTCAACACGTATGTTAAGAATAAAACACATTTGTAACACATTTACAATACATTTCCACCATATTTTAGACATAAAACTACTACCCTGTTAATTCTAGTCATTGTGTAATGTCATTAATGTCAATAATTTTCATTATTCTTTTTTACAGTCTAAATTGCCTATATTTTATGTGATTGTACGACACTATGTACTTTTAGTACAACAAACAAACAAACAAATGCTTACATTTGAAATCTTCGTGATCTAACACAACTGTATCATTTATTATATCAGTTAAAATATCCCATTATGGCATCATAACTTATGCTAAACATAGATTGGGGCAACACAGGAACATGTGCTTCTGGTTGCAGTAAAATTAACAAAATTATGATGATCATCATACAGAGCATTAGTGACAGTACCCCTTTTACCAGCATATGTGTTAGCTCTGCATTATTTAGAAGATTTTGTGTTCTTTCTCCAATATTAACAAACGCGCTTGACATGAAAATAAGATCATCATCATTGATATCAACTGTTCCATCTGGAGACACACTGCAGTTTATCATTCTGTCATCACTTTTGTCAACAATCGAATAGTAAGAATTTGTACGACAAAGTGATGCTTCATCTGACGATGGCGCTTCATCAGAGTCTAGTGAGGAATACAAGGATTTAAAACTCTCTGACTCATGGCAAGTTTCTTTTGATTTATTCATTGTGTCGATCAAATCACAATCTTTTATCGGTTCAGCTGATATTTTTGACCATGATAGTTTCAGGAGGTTCCACATGGAAGGAACAATGTCTCCTGCTTGTAGACTTCTGCTGAAAAACATGTTCTCTGTCTTATTTATTTCATTTTCCACAGCAGATTTTCTAGAGAAATCCTTGTCTTTTGATTTTAAGTATTCATGATTCATATGCTTCAATAAACTGGTATCATAATCATCAGGTCCTTTAATAGCCAGTGCAACTTCATCCAGAAATTCATCACTTGCTGCCAATTTATCTTCATAATTCACAGATGGTGATATAATGTTGTTCCATATTGAATGAATAGAATCACCAGCAGGCTGAATAGATATGCTAAAGTATTTTTCATCTTCTAAATTCAAATTGTTGCCTTGCTCTTTGGATGTTGTACTTGATCTCCATGTTTGCTGTTCACTCAATGCTTCTGCTGGTGCTAAGAAATTATTCTCTACATCATTGAATCTTGGATTTGTATTTAATGCAGGTGACCGAACTGCGTATGAATTTTTTAATTCTAATGATTTAAGCTCATATTTACATTTTTCTATTGGTGGTTTTCCCATGGTTGGTAATATTTCAGCATCTAATTTTAATGTGTTGTATTTCTTTTCAGATTCTTTCAATATCTTTATTCTGTCTTTTGACAAGTTATCTTCAGACACTACAGACTTTATTGGACATTTTTGGAGTGCTTCATTTTGTGGCCAATTTTCTAAATGCTGATCTTGCATGAGATTATCATCATCAGTATTGACTGGAGAAATATTTCTATTAGAAAACACTCTATCTCCAGATTTAAAATTGGAAACTTGTTTTTGTATATTTGAAAAGTCAAAATGTTCCTGAATGTTTCGACCTTTCAATATGGGATTTAGCTCAGATCCATATTCAGTGGATACACCACCAGTAGATTCTTTTTTCTGTATATTTGAGTGGTCAATATGTTTCAGAATGCTTTGAGGTTTATCTATATTATTTACCAGTTGTGATTCACAATCTTTATTTGTTGCAGAACTTACACCGGGGTCAGAAGATATGACTTTCACAGGCATATGGAATTTTGTAAACATACTCTCAGCAGCATCTGCATGTTCAATAGATTTAGACAAAATAGTTTTAGAATGTTCATTGTTTGCATCACCATTCATATTGCATGAACTGTTATCACTGCAATCTTCTAGGTTATTGGGGCTGTTATCACTTGATATTGGTAAAAAATTATTGATAATCAACTTTTTTTCATCACTTTGATACCATGGTGTAGTACCTTCACATACACCATAATTAAAAGTCTCATAATTGACAAATTTAATAGTTTTGTTTTCTATGATGGAGTTAACCTGTAACGTTTGTTCAATTTTATTTTCATCAAGAGACTTCCAAACCGATTTCAAGGAATTAACATCAATGGATTGGTCCGGTGTTATTCTACAAGCTGCTATAATGAATTTATGTTTTACCTTTTCTAATCTTTTTGTATTAAAATGAATTTTGATTACAGATTGCTGATTAATTGGTACAAAACCTATTTTTGGTTCTATGTCAAAACACTTATCTTTTGCTTTTATTTTAAAACTTATATTTGAATCAGAAGTATTTATAATCGGAAGAGAGACTTTTTCATTTTTTCCAAAGCTGTTTGTTCCTGAAGATATGTCTATCAAACTTCGTACTTTACAGTCATCTTTTAAACATTTGTCCAGTTTTGTGTGACTATGCAAACTGTCCTTGGCTTCAGGTTCACAAATATGACAGTTATGGTTATTTTTTATCATTGACGTGCAAGATGCCTGATGATGAGGCAAGCTGTCTGAATTCTCAAAATCATGAATAGCATCATTTCCCAAATTCATTTTGAAATGTGGATTCTCAGTAAAAAATTGATGGCATGTTGTGATGAATATGAGAACTTTTTCATTTGAAGACGAGTCATCTCTCCATAATAACCTCAAGTTCTGTACCTGGACAAATAATAAAATCTAATTGAATGAAGATATACTGTAGTTTTTTTCCAGCAATGTTTTATGTACGGGTAAACATAAATTGGGTTATATATGCTGTTTATTAATGCTTAATTAATTGAGAATTTTTTTGGTTTTTAGGAAACCAACATGAAGAAAATAATATAAAAAAATATAGACATAAGAAAAAATGTTGTAAAGTGAGGCATGGTGAAAAGAAAAAGCTATACGAAAAATATAAAGATAAAAAGAAAGAACCATGGGTAAATGTGGTAGATGTGGTCGCCAGAGCCTCGACATACGTTAGCAGGTCGTCACACATACATTTTAGTGACTGTGACGATTTGCTAACCTATGTCGAGGCTCTGGCGATCGCATCTAGGGAATAAAAAGTGGAAAATTTTAAACAGGTTAACAAAAGTCTTTGTTTATTGTGTTTTTTTTCAGGGTAAATGATGGGTTAACCAAATACAGATATCCATTACCTATATAGTTTATGAAAAAATATATGGAAGCTCTGGGTACTTTAGGGGTGTGGGTATTGTGTGGGGTAGGTGGTAGGAGTAATTAATATGTAAATATAGTTATATAACTTTCTTGTATGTGCATCTACAAAAATTTCATAAAAGTATAGTCAAAATCAACATTGACTGAATTTTTCATTGTATTTGTATGATCTTTTAATTTACATACCGGGTATGCATAATTACGATATTAAATATTATATTGTCTGGGCATTCTAACACATGAACAATGAAATCTTGTTGCAAAAATGCAACCCACGTAGTATTTCCCTTTTCTGAGAACGTAAATACTGACTACGTATAACGTACCACTATCATACGTTGCACGTTAGCACACCTGTACTTGCACACGATCAATCAATCACGTGTGAATATTGAATGGTGAAGTGGGGTCTTGTGATAATTATTCACTCTTTTTGTATGTATTTCTCCTTTTTCTCTTTTGATTGAACTCTTTACTCATTCAAAATTGCCGCTACTCGGATAGACATAGTAATTCCAATTTTGAACACAACGCGCCACCACTGTAATATACGAGAAGAACGTAAACATTAATGGCGACCATTCACTAAAATCCTCTTGAAAGTATGTATTTTATTGCTTTTATGTTAACGTTTTACGATCTTCAAACAGATATAAAGAAGTTTATACCATATTATTGATTGTTTTGAGACGTCGTCGACTCTTATATGTGTAATCAACAAATAATTTCGAGATTGAGGTGAATTTGTTTAATTCAAATTCAAGCAAATTCAGACTGTCAAAAACAAAAACTAAATGGCCTGTATACATGCCGAAGTTATTGTGAACAGCTAAATCAAATCTCCTTTTCATTTTAAAAGTACTAAGTACGTCCATCTTTTACTCCATTTTTACACCAGAAATCTGCATCTTTGATAAGTATATTGTTGAGATGGGACACACCCTAAAGTAATCCCTGTAATCCCAGGGCTGTAATCCCTCTACTAAGGAGTCATGCTAAGAGCACAATTAACATGTTATGGAGGACGTTTTTGGAGAAGACAAAATATTTTTAGCGTGAAGAACAAATCGGTATTTCCATACTGGACATTTGCTGATTTTCATATTATCCATCATGTACTCTGAGATTTGAGGTTCTTTTAAGTTTTGGAATATTTTTGCATTCTGCAGAAAACCAGGGGGGGACCTATTAAATATAGACACACTTATTTAATGGGTTGTATTTTTTTTCTTGAGCATAGCATTTTCCTGTTTTCCTCACAGTCTCAATATATTAAACTTGTAACTAGTTTCTGCTGCATTGTGGAAAGTATCATCCATGGTGACAAACCAGTGTTTATAATGGACCTATTAAATATAGACACACTTGTGGTCCCTAGGAAAGCGCCCTAATTATACCTCAATTTGAATGTGTGGCTTGGTGCTCACTGTATGTTGGAACTGTCCTTCCCAAGTTTTTCAATCATTTTGATCCATGTGATCCATACCTACACATGTTAGTCTTTCTGCACAACTGTGTCCGTGGTCTGCTTTGGTCTTCCCTTGCCTTTCACTCCATGTATCTCCAATTTTCTTACTTTAATGATCCAATCAAAAGCTGGCCTATACATGGCCTAGCCATGTCAATTTGCCTTTGTGAAGCACATTAATTATCGATATCTGTGATATCCAAATAAAATACTAATAATAGAGTTGAATTGATGTTAGAGTTGAACCTTGTTTTTTTGCTATTTGTTATCCCAAAGTTTCTTTCATCTCAATGTTAGCTTCATTTTCCATCAACTATCATAAACATATAGTAGTAGCATTTTCTCTTGTTCTTTGTTCTGTTTTTGTTTGAAATTTGGACCAACATAAATTTAATTTTAATTTGATTTAGAAGCAGCGAAAACAGAACAAAAAACAAGAGAAAATGCGACCACGTGCTGCATACCATATCTCACAAATCTTGTATATATAGTAGTAGGTTATCTTGAATATTGGATATTTCACGCATTTTACTGTTCTTCCTACAGCTTTAGATAATGAGTTTCTACTGTATTGGTTTTGAAAGGCTTATCATATATTCATAATCCTAAAAATGTTTTCTAGTTTTCAATTTGGAGTTTTGATGAAATCATGCTCATGAAAATTCCAATATTGGCAGTGTTTGTGTTTTTTTATGATAAATGACATGAAATGGGCAGTGGTAATGACGTGTAGGTGTGTTTGTTGACTTTGTTCATACACCTACAGCACAGATTACATTGCTAGTACTGTATGTGTTGTTTGACCACAAATACTAATAGCTGAAATGTTTCTTTCAGAAAAGTATTACTATTTATAGTATAGTATTTATATTTTAGTATATACCTGATGTTTTATGTGATATGATTTAAATTTATACTTATGAGATTAGAATTCGTTAACAAGCTAAATATTAAACCGAAAGATAAAATTGTTTTTTCAGTACTCGGCTGTTCAGCATGGGAGATGACATTAAGTTGGACGATCCCGTTAAGAAAACTAAGAAAAAAGTTTGGAAATTTTGCAAATGTAGTTGTGGTTGGGGATTTCTTGGATTGGCATTCTTTGCTACAGGAATCGGTTTGTTAGTAGCTTTCTCAAAGTATTGGGATGATCAAGACCATTGGGAGAGGTAAGGTTCTCATGTAATTGTCATCGTTTAAAAAAACCACCCATGTTGATCATGTTGTAGATTAATAACCTTGCGGAAATTGCCTCTGCATAAAACATTTAAAAAGCAACCATTGTGGTTCTCAGACTGTTAAACCTTTCTCCCAAATATTATTCATTACTGTTGCTATGTTAAAACTTGAATTACTATTGATCAAGAATTTTAAGATGCCATTAGGAACCAGTAAAACTCACTTTTGGCGAGGCTTTTGTTCTTATCCCAAGAACTTCTTCAGGCCGATTGACAGTACTTTAATAGATTGTCACATGACCACCATGGCGGCGGTCACATGACAGCAGTGACCGAAAGACGGGGGGGGGGGGCAGGTTATAGTCGGTCACGTGACAATCTAAGGTCTGTCATTCGGCCTGAAGAAGCTCTTGCGATAAGAGCGAAAGCCTCACCAAAAGTGAGTTTTACTGGTTCCTAATGGCATCTTAAAATTCTTGCTTATATAATGAATGAAGGAACCCAAGATGAGAGAAGTGTACATTTTACTATTGACCAATTTTATTCCACTACTTTTTTGCCTGTAACAATTCTTTTCTTCTGTAGACACTTATTCTGTAAATTATTGGAAATTATTCACACAAAAATGCCGCACCTAGATGAGAATATTTGTGTTTGTACATATTCAGGGTTCATACAGGTCAAGGAAAACAAAACGTCATGGGAAAACATTTTTTGTTCAATGTCAGCTAATTGGCAGGGAATTTTATTAAGATAACCATTTTGGTAATAGGCTTATGGACAATAATAGGAACAGCTGTGTTTTTATACTTTTGTAAACATTTAAACCATCCTATATTAGGTCAATATTTCACATCTCATTACTGTGTAAGCATTGTCGTCTAAAGGGTTAAGGGGCCAGGGTGTTGGCTGCTCCATCCCTCTAGAAGCTCCGGTTGGAATGCCCCACTCTAAATGTTGGTTGTGTTTGTGGGGGATGTAGCCGAGCTATTCCTTTGTGTGAAGTCCTTTTGTTTAAGTCATTACTATTTATAAACGTGCATTAGATGTTATTTGACGGATATGTCTTGTTCAGTTTAATTTGCTATTAGCACTAAAAACATTTTAATCCTTTCATTTGTTTATTCTTACACTTAGGTGTGGCCCACGGCAAAACGGGGTTGGAATCACGCAACTTATATTATCATGATTATAATTTTGAGATCTTTAGACAACTGTTACTGGCAGTTGCCAGCGTGAAAAAGAGCCTCATCAAAGTGAGCTAGCAGTTTTATTATTAAAAACAGAATGCAGCGTCACGTGATTCTCCATTTGAGGCTTTATAGTTACCTATACTATCTCATGCAAAGTTATTTGCATGTGCTTGAATATTCATAGCCAATTCTGTGCGGCTTTGTTAGCTAATGGTTGTGTGATGCAGTGCACCACATGACAGCATCAATGTTGTTTCATAATCTCCTATGCATTTGAATACATGTATTATATGGACCAATCCAAGGCATCTTTCCTTCACTGATTTAGGTCAGTGATAATCCCAACTCAACTATGCAGATTGCTCTTACATTTCATTTGGCTTTTAATACTAGATCAAAATCAATATTTTCAGATTTAAAGTTTGAAAATGATGAAATTTATGCAAGTGCACTTGCTTGGAAGCATAACTCTTTTTGTATAGTTGCAGAATTTTGTTTTAATCATCTATATATAATTACGCGAGTGGGGGCGTGTCAAATGGTTGTTTTTTGTTTTTTTTGAAATTTGCCTAGAATAATTTTCCTGGGGCGCTTTCACGCTTTTTGCCCATGCCGCTTAATTGGACATCACCTTTTACAGGTTTATTAATTCTTTGTGCGCTTGCTTTCATCAGCATTGACGAGAAAACTGGCTTAGAATCACTGATTCGTGTACTAAATATTCTCCTGCCTCCTCCGTCTCGGAGAAAGAGGACGTTATGTGATCAGATTGACAATGGCTATTTTTACGGGTCCGTATAAAGCAGAAACCGAATTCTATTTTTACGGATCCGTAACTATAAAACCAAGTCTATTATTACGGGAAAGATTGTCAATTGCCTGTATTCAAATGTGTCACCTGTGATGAAAATGTGATGCAACCTATTCAATTACAATTCCTAGGGTGATTGGTGAAAGACAATGAAATGAATTGGTAAATGGATTTTCACCAAGGCTATAATCATTTTTAATAATTTTCAAAATAGGTGTCTTAGGAGAAACAATGTTGCATGCAAATTAAAGAATAATTAGTATATGTCCAAATAAATTTATGATTTGGATAATGATGATGATAATGATGAAATGGTAGTAGTGGAATCAAATTGGTTTCAGGACAATGTTAGATTTTCAAGTTGTTTGATGAATGACTAGCCATTGATACAACATAAATTATAACTCTATTTCAGAGGGTTGGCATATACTGGCGCAGCATTTATCATCTTGGGATTTATATTACTTGCAGTCGGAATATCTTTATGTGTCTTCCTAATTATTATCTATAAAAAAGTAACTGGTGATCACAGTACAAAAACTATGGTAAATACTTATTGTATTATTAATTTTTTAATTATAGTTCATACTCATTTACCCATCTCTAAAAAATTAATTTGCATATAATGTCAGTAAATAAGACAGTTGGTGTAAATTATTCTTAGTAATCCTGAAAATTAAAAGCAATAACGTAACTAAAAAAGTATCATCATGGTAAAAACTTGAATTTTTAGTTTTAAGAACTTTCAACAGAAATATGTTATTTCAGTTTCATCCTCCCAAATATGAGTATGGAAAAGCTCCGTATCCTCAGCAACCACCATTTAATCCTGAGCCTCCAGGCGACACGGAGCCTGGAAACTCGCCCTCAGCACCACCACAAACCCACAGGTAACCACGGCAACCTCTTGGTACATGGGTGAAAGAAATACACAGCCTTGTTATTAGACCACACAGGCGATTGTATTCAAGTGGCCTCAATGAAGAGGTTTGTGACCACGCAAAATGGTCTTATTACCTACTTAGCTGGTCTCTTTATAGCAGTAGTCTTACATGATGGTTTTATTGTATTTAGATTATATTAATTCTATGCTGTATACACCAATACAGTATCTAGTATTTATATTTTTTTAATAAACACCGTCCCTCACATTTTTTAGTGTCTTTTGTATAATTGTATAGGTATTTTTTAGTAGACAACTATTTTAAGTTTATGATCAACTTAACTTTTAAGAATCAGGTACATTGCATAACTTTATTATGCATATACATGAAATTTTAACTTTTCATTTTTCAGTGAACAATCTGGTACTGGAGCAGGTGATGTGACTATTGAAGTTGCAGAACATCACAAATTCTAAGCTACAAAACCTATGAGATCACAGTTGTGTAAATAATGAAATGATTTCCGTATGTTTTGTATGACATTATGTTAATGCCCTACTATTACATGATTAGTGGTATTTGGTAGATTCATGATAAATAAAGATATTTTTACCGTTGGACCCATTTAAGTCAAACTGGTACACACCAAAATTGAGTTAAGCAAAATTTCAAGCTATCGTAGGTTTATAACGTAAATTATTGAGTGATAGAAGTTTGAGACCAACAGGTCCAACTGTACTTTTCACTGCAACAGGTTTGTACTATGTAAGACACGTTACAAGCAGTGTTTTGCTGGCATTTCTTGTCTGCTTTCTCAGGATCA
>CM032666.1:55838734-55849426 GCA_019095985.1 Streblospio benedicti | reverse complement strand
TCACCATGTAGCCGTAACTCTTACAGATTTGAAGACTGCCATATGTTAAGTATCACAAATACTTCATCACTTACCTATACACAGTTAATTCATACACTCATTTGTGCAAACAAAGTACAAGTTATGTAGATACTGTCGATTATGAGCATTCAAATGTTCAATACATAACATACATACAAAAAGTGACCCAGGTTTACACTACCAGATAATCATGTTAAATTTCTTAAATCTACGAATTCATTGGATTGCTATGGATAGATTATTGCAAACTGCATTTAATTTACAGTATCAATATTTTTAATATCTCAGATACGATCTTCATAGACGTAGCAATTGACCATATCCGATGTTTTACTTTGAAACTACCTATAAATATTTCTATGGAACATTTAGAGTTCTAAGCAAAAGAGAAATCCCAATACTTTGCTAAATAGAACACTTAAGTCATCCAAGGTATAGCACTATTATATAAATGTTGTACAAATATGTAAAAAGCTTTGAGAAAACACTTCTATTTAGCGCATCATTAAAATCTTACAACCACATACCAGTAGTTGTGGAAACACATTTGAAAATGTAATCTGAAAGATCTTAAAAATATTAATTCAAATTCTTTATAATTATTATTAAGATAAACTAAAGTATAAAAAATGTCTTTTTATCTTACAACGTTAAAGGTGTGAAATATTATTATTACATTCTAATTCCATATTTAAAATCTTATAAGAAAACAATTCATGAAAATCATAAACAAAAATACAGCAGCTGTTTTGACCTACATATACACAACAATATACATAAAATATTAAAGAGTTTGGAATGAAATTTTTTCTGGCGAATTTGGGTCTACTGCATGTGAATATTGACATTAAAATTGCACCACAGTAAATATACAATATGAGCAATAACTAAGAATTCAAAAACAGGAATCCTTATAATGGCTCGACTCATTGTAGCATTAATTTCCTAATAAAATCTAATTAGAGCACCAGGAAAATCTACACCTAAATTACAATCATGATCTTGAGAGAGAATTTACCAAAGCCCCACAATTAAAACCAAACTGCAAGTGCGGTGATGCCTGATTGACAATTTATGTCTAAAGTATCAAACATCAATGGATAACATGAAGGGCCAACAAGTGTTGCATTTTAATTTTACCATTTTAGCTAGCAATTTTGTTTATCTTCAACTTCATTGCACAGACTGCATTTTTTGAGTCAAGAATGTTAACATAACAAAAAAGTCTCTTTCAGTATTTGCCATTATTTGCGACTTTATACACATGACCACAAAGAAGCTGAGTATCAAAAATGAAGTCTATATTAAATAGTTAATACTTGAATTGTGATAATTCATCAATAGCGTTTAAACATTAAACACCTATCAATCCAAATACTGAACTTTTTTTGTTCAATCTGTTCATATCACAAATCATTGCTCGTATCCTAGCATTATTATAATGGCAGGAACCATTGATGATAGCTGTATATTTTCCCTGAATTGTAGATAACCCTCAGTACAATAGAAGTTAAGTCAAAAGTGGTGTTCTTTCATCTGCAATTGTTTCTATTTTGGTATCCTTTTTAGGCCTGCAGCATTGGAGCTGTTGTGATGGGCCTCGATATTTCTCCATGAGCCATAATGATGTGATCATCAAAAACTGAAACAAAGGTACACAAATTCACATTACAGTGGTAAAAAATTACAGGTGCATTTACGTTTTCCTTTTTTCAAATGTGAAGGATTTCAATTTCTTAACTTCTATCCATTGGGTTTTAAATTATACTTCAGTCATATGAAGTTGTTAAATCCAGAAATACCTGCGAGTTCAAAAGTGCAAATACTGATCTATTCAAACACACTTGCTGGAGATGAAAGCTCTTACCAAAAAAAAGCATGCGAATGCGACCCACGTCATTGTCCAAGCAAAGCCAATTTTCTCCAGCAACATGCCACCAAGAGTAGGTCCGGCAAAATCACTAAAAATCAAAAATGTCCTATCAGATTGATATTTTTCATCATAACATTTTCAAACTCTTAGTTGTTAAACCACCCAACATAATGACCCTTTGTTGAGATGATTGGCTAATTTGGAATCTAGCAGTTGGCCTCATTGTATTGTTAATGTATAACTGTACAAAATTATAAAAAATTATTTTATTTTATTATATTATATCTTATTAGAAATTATCGAAATTATAAACTCTTAAAGTGCCGCCAACAGCAGTACAGTTATACATTAACACAATGACCCTTTGCTTACATATGAAACTAGAGGCTCTAAGTGTGCCTGAATCGCTCACCCGCCTCTGTTCTATTTTTAGCAAAAAAGTGGAATACATGTAAGAGAGGATGGAGGTACAGAAAGATTTGCAACACCCCAAAACTAGGATGTTGGCAGCCCAAGCAGTTAGCAGCAATTCCCATATATACATTATAAATCACAGGTGTGTAGACGTAATGATCAATATAGAACTTTTAAAAATAATAATACAAATCTCTAGATAGCACTATCCAGGTGGCTAAAGTCTCACACAACAAAGCACAACAAAACTTTTACACAGACAATACAAAATGGACATCTGAAGCCTTGATTTTTTTTAAAGTGAAAACTATTGTATCATTCCTGCATGAGTATCATATAAAGCAAGGTTGCACTGTGACTACTATAATCACCATACCAGACAAGTTTAAAACAAATGCAGTTTGCATTGTGCTAGAGCTTGCTAGAGTATTATTGTAGCAACAACCATGGTTTTCAATATATCTTTATTTGATTCACAAACTTTCTGCATAATACCCTAATGAACCACTATACACAGTTTCCTACAAATCTATTCAGTAGTTTGTGAGAAGATTTTTAAAGAATTATTGGGCGGTCGTCAAACGCCAAGTGATGGGAAAAGCTCACATGGCCTTAAAAGGGCAGGGACACTTGAGCAAATGACAGCACCAGTCACTACAATAGCACTTACCCGAGTGCATATATGGATCCCCATATTCCAGCAACTATAGAATACATTGCCAGTGTATCATCCAGACCAGCTTTGCTACAAGATTGGGAAAAAAAAATACATGACAAATATGATACCTGTCCAAGACCATTGAAATGTAGAAAATGAAGAATTTATCTATGTGCAATGCACTTAAATGGTCACTTCATGACATTCGTATAATGAAACTAAGAATAAACCAAAACCTGCAAGTCACAGGAAACTAATAACGAATAATTTTCACTTAATATTGATTTACACATCCCACTTTTAATACATGTATGTAATTCATATCATTAAAGATAATGCTCAGTCAAAAATATGAGTGATCTGTAAATTCCAGGATCAATAAACGATGTCTCTTCCATTGGAAGTGTAAGGAGAATAATACTAATATTTTTCACCTTAATTATATATTACACCTATAAAAATACCATGATGTCTTGTTCGATAAAACACACATCACGTGATATTGCATAATGGAATGATTTTCGCCAGACGTACCGTGGATTTCCAACGGCCGACGTCACAATTAAAATGGCAGAGATAGGAGGCTTCTTACGTGCACAGTGCAAGTTACGTCTGACGAAAATCATTCTGTTGACATTTCGCTGCTTCACGTGTTTTGACGGTTACTAGCTGTAACGGGGGCTGTTTATGTTCGTGGTATTTAAATTGCTCTACATGCTTTAATACGTTGTATAAATGAAAGAAACTTTTAGAATGCACATTACACATCATATTGCTTGTCAACAAGCATACTTGGTCGGCCACTGAGCATTACCTTTAAATAAAACACTACTACTAGGACTAAAATTTAAGACATTTCACATTATCATATAGTAACAGCCGTATTTCTTAGTAGTAGTGTTTCATTTAATCTTTATGATAAAGAATAACTTACTCAGCAGTATCTAATATCTTATCAAATGTTGGTATCACTGATAAACTTATGGAAACTCCTAATATAGACAAGGCAACCAAATTCAGCCATAGGGTACTGAAAAACAAGTAAAATTACATAAATTTCTGCCAATAAAGTTTGAATTGTGATGCATGAGAAACTTATTAAATAAAACTCCACTTACTGGTAATTTTCTTCTAATTGAAGTAAAGGGGATGGGCCGAGGAGGAGGAAGCCACCAGTACACACGAAAAAACCCAGGGCCAGCAAGGGAGAACTGTCATCCTGAAACATTGCGTGGTATTGTACTTAAGTAAATAACAAAACCAAATAATACTATATACATAGTTTCATGGTTGCATTGTTGACACGTACCACTTTATCACAGACACACCCCCACAGTGGGGAGGACAGAGCATAAAACGCCGACATCAACAGGAACACCAAACCAAGCATACTGGGACTCAGGTTGAACTGCAATATTTGATTCATAAAGTCTTTATCAAATATTTTCCAATTCAACAGTTCTTATCAAAATAAGATATCATTCGTGTATTAGCACACTAGAAACTCATATAACTCAATTTTGTTTCCACTGATTTAATACCTACCACTTCAAGATGTGGCGCCAGAGTTGGATCAAGAATGGACCAAGCTACAGCCCCTACAAATATGGCCATCATGATCACCCAGATGGCTGGTATGCTCAGTATGTCCAGGAGCCCGACGTCTGCTCTGTTGTCGTCCAGCTCGGGGGTGATATTGGGCAGGAGGCAGTACGCGACGGGAATCGTGGCCAACATGAAGCCGCCCAGCACTATAAATGGGAGTGAAAATCCGCCAACCTAAAAGCAATGTTTTCAATGATCATAATATTGTTGAAGCTTAATTTGCAGAGCTAAAGTAATATATACCTATACAATTATACTAAAGAGACACGAAAAAGTATGTGAAAGTAACACTAAGGACTATATAAGAAACACAAAGCGTAAAATGAAAGCGCAGGTGACGAATTTCAAGCGGTGAAGCCGGCTGTTTACCTCGTAGAGCACACCTCCGAGTGCCGGCCCCAACATGAGGCCCAACCCAGACGCCATCTCCAACATTCCAAACACAGTCGCAGCAGAGTCAGAGAACTCGTAAGCAATCATTGAGAAGCTCGCCACTCCACTGGCAGAGCAGCCTATTGCCATGGCGATTCGCAGTAAGAAAGCCAGACTCACAAACACACGGTTGTTTGGTTCGACAGGAACATAAGCCAACAAACTAAAAATATGAGAGACCGAATTATCGTTCTGAGTAAATGCATCTTGAGAGCTTTTTTACATATATCAAAATATTAAAATAGCAGTTTACCCAAATAAAACACAGCACCCTCCACCAAAAAACTGTCCGGCTAATATCAGAAAGTGAGTTCCCGTATGAGGTAGCTGAAAGTATTCAAAATGAAGCATTATTATTCTATTCTATACAAAAACATTTGAAACCAAAATATTTCTAATTTCATAAAATATTTTAATATTTCTAATTTTACAAAATATTTCAATGAAACGTTAGCCTAGAAATCCACAAATTTACTTACTATTTTTCCATATATTGGAAAAGCAACACACTGTACTAAGGCATAAATGCCAAATATCCATCCACTGACAGAAGAGCTCACACCTTTCAATGCTGCCTGAAAGACAGCAAACTATTTATAGCATTCTATTTCAAAATATTGTTGACTTAATGTTGTATACAACTGTCCAAATACCCATCCCTATATAAGAGCCAACCACCAAATTGGGAAAATATCAAAATGCAGACCATTTAATTGAAATTAATGTAATTACCCACTCACTAAATTGACAACTTCTCAACCTAAAAACCCATGGGATTTTAAATGGTTGTGCAATGAATATCCTCAACAACGTAACCTAATATGCAGTCACAAATCCTTCCGTTATAGAGGATTTCCATAGTTTACTCCATAATCTACTTACCGGTACATTACTAATGTGTAATGCATAAGAAAATTTTCCGTTATTCAGTTTTTCTGTCGTTCACTCTTCCGTTGTTGAGGATGTTCACTGTATAATGTAATACCAGAATCCCCCACCTCCTGTGGAAAGAAGGGCGCCATAACGGCAAGACCAAGCCAGGAGGAGAGCTCCACGATGGCCAGAATCAGCAGCATCAACTTCTCCTCGCGCGTCGACGTCCAGATAGAGAACGTGTTTGTGGACGAGGCGTCACTCCCCTCACTTAATGCGTCGTCATCTTTTATCACTCTGCCATTGAAATAAAGCTCTTTAGCATTTGCTGTTTGTATCTGAATATTTAGTTATAAATATTTAGATTTTGATCAACTGTCCACAAATCACATGAATTACTTGATTGTAATTGTCTGTGGTCTACCATCAATGAATCTATCAAATTTGGATTGACATCAATACCATCATGAAAAGCTTATCAAAAATATTTTCCCCCTGTTTAATAACAGAGATGATTTTTTTCACTGTGCAATTGGATTTCAAGAAGTTTTGTAACTAATAGAAAGTGAGAATTTTCACTTGAAATATTTTTCTCATTCAACGTAAACCCGTTCTAGCTCTCCGACATAGTGTTCATTACACATGTAGTATATATACCTGTTTTTCATGTTCTGTGGTTGCATGGCATTTCCCTGACGTAATTAATCGAAAATAGGTCTTTCATACTAGCCTTTAATTGCCCTACCTTCTCCTCAACAAGGGCGTTCTGGGGCGCAGTCCAGGCGTTCTACTGCGTGGATTTAGAGCCGAGCGTGGCCCGGTGTGAGAGAGTCGGCGTCTGTGCAGCACCAGCTGGTGATGGCGGTGACCTCGGACGCTCTGCCGCGCAGCCACAACCGAGTAAATGCCTTCATCCACCGATACACTTCTCACTTGTGTTGCTCCTTCTGCAGCATAAACCCAACAAAACATGTGTACCGTATTCGTTCTTTTAAGCGCACCTACCCCATTAAGCGCACCCCCCTGTTTACACAGATTAAATTAATCAAATTTTGCCTTTTTCATGTTTATCTCGCCATATTGTAAGGCTAACACGCCGCTATGCGCCGGGCACGTTGTGAAAAAGTCTAATACACCGGTCACATTGAGAAAACAAGCCGGTAGCATTGTGAAAGAATGTTCGCAGTCAGCAATAAGAGCAAAATGCAAGAACCGCGAAAAATTGTCGGGGTGCGCTTATAACTAATATTCGACATTTGTTTTTGTTTGAAATTTGTTTTTTGTAAACGCACTGTGCGCTTAAAAGAATGAATACGGTATGCGAGAAATGTAAACCGAATGATTTTCATTGACCGTAACTTCACAGGGCACGTTAACAGTCGCCCATCTCCCCAATGTTAAATAGCACGTCTGCAGTTGGAAATCTATGGTACCTGTGGCGAAAATCATTCAATTGTGCAACATCACATGACCTTGTGGTTTAGTTAACAAGACGGCATGGTACTTATAAAGATGTAATAACTATTAAACATGGAGAATATAATTATATCATTTTCCCTACACTTGCAAGGGAAACAGCATTGTTAAGCTTTACAGAACAAATATTTTTTTGGCTGAGCATTATCTTTAATAAATAAAATATTCATACCTCCAACACAACCACAAATTATATTTGATGCATTTTCTGCATCACCGTGATAGGAATGAGTTGAAATGTTATCAAAGTGTTGAGCAACTGTTTGAGATACATCTCCAGAGTCCTGACAATCTACATCATTGAAAACATCACAAGGCTCATGCTCACAGCCGACAGCTGAAACGTCTGGTAAACTAGAAGAAATTCTCACATATTGAACTTCACTATCGGAATATGGATATTCCTCATATTCACTATGGTATGGGTCATTATAATCATTTTTAAAATATTCAGAATCACATGCTCCACATGCTTGTAAGTTTGTAGAGAGAAACACAGGTGAAGAATTAGATGAATGACATGAGCCATTTTCTGTTATAGGGTGATTTCCATTGAATTCACATCTTTTGGATGTAGACAACTTCTGTCCATCTTCTCTCTTATCATCTTTCCAACTTACTGTTCGTGTTTTCCTTTTTGAAATTTCTGAATTCTCATGTGGAACAGAACCTTCTTCCACTTGGCATATATTACCATTTATACTAGAATATGTATCCTTATTCGAATCCATATTTTACAAATTGTGTATGATAGTTCTTCGGAAATGTTTTTTTTTCACTATTTTGTTTTGATGACCATCTGAAAGAAAAATGCATACACCTGTAAATAAGACGCGTATATACTGGATATATCAGTAGCTCTTTTCATCAAAATCCCATGCATTCAAATATGGAATGATTTATATTGGCACACAACCTATGTGCAAGTTGGGCAAAAATCAAACGAAAAATGAAGAAACTATTGTGCAATTATCAATTGTAGACGGTTGACTGACAGACGAACAATGGATGACGACGAAAGATGATCACAATATCTCACCTTGTCACAAGAGTGACAGGTGAGCTAAAAAGGAAGAAATACGCAGATCATTTACGTAAGTTGCACATTTAGAAACAGTTGCTTATTAATCGACCGGTTGTTCGGATTACGATGAAAATGTATTCTTTCACATAAAAGCATGATTGCTTTCTCTGTTTTCACAGCATACAATCTGCAATCACATGCATTCAAAGTACACATAATCATATCTGTAATCTGTAATCTGTAAGGTTACGTTGCCTCAATCAAAAGTGACATAAATTGGCAACGGAAAGAGAGAGCGCAGTGTTTAATTTAGTCTGTCACTGCGCCACCGACCAGGGATGCCTTGAATTGGTCGATGGACTCTGCAGTGACTTGATATTCCTGTAGCTGATTCCACTCGCGAATAGTTCGTGGAAAATAAGAGTTCTCAGATGGCTGGGTTCTACAGCGTGGAACAGCAAAACACTTAGAGTTGTTGGTAACTGAGCGGCTCACAATACTCGTGTTGACGAAATCGCTCCGCAAATGTCTGTCTCGAATCGGACGTTTGTTTCTCCTCAGTGGTACAAGGAAAACATCCGGACTCATGGCAGGCAGGTGTCCCTCCACGATTTTGTACATCAGGGTGAGCCTGCACGCTTTCCTTCGCTCCTTGAGTAGCGGAATGTCTAGCCGTAGCATCATACGCGTAACACAACCGGGGTCTCGCGAGCGGTAGTCGCCAGTAATAAAACGGATAGCCTGTCTCTGGACTCGTTCAAGACGGTCGATATCTCGAGCTTTGTGCGGGTCCCAAACTGGCGCCGCGTATTCTAAGATGGGACGTACAAGTGCGAGGTATGCAATGCTCTTGGTGTCTTCGGGACAAATTCTGAGATTTCTCCGCAAAAATCCTAGCACGGAAGATGCCTTTTTGCAGGATTTAGTTATGTGTTCTTCCCAGCTGAGAGTGTCCGATATCGTGACCCCGAGATATGGTCTGGACTTCCCAGTAATTGGACGACCTACTAAAAAAATTCTGTGCTACACCCCCATCAAAAGGTTCAGGTTATTTTTGAGTAATATGACTAATTATTTTTCCATTATCATGTTAGGTTAGAATATTTCTCAATCGATGTTTCTATAGTACAACCTTTCGCCTTTGACATAGGCCTTTTATTAGTCTTCAAATACAGTAGTTTTAGTGCAGGTATTTGATGCAAATATAGACTGCTTGTTGGCAAACTATTTTCGGCGTCTACTAAAACACGGGATGGAACGGCGCCGGGACGGCTGGTGGAAACATTGACGACTGCATGGCAGTATGCAAAAGTCAGTTTCCCAGTATTAGTGGTGTATTAGTCGCATGCAGTCTTGCTTGAGCGTCTGTTCAAGGAAAGCAGAACCCATGCAAGGACCAGGTGTTCAAATAATGAACACGGATCCATTTGGCAAAGGTTAACATTTGATCCTGGTATCCACACGTAGCTCTGTGGTTGAATGTTTGGCAAAGTACATCCCAACAAAAACCGGTGATAGCCTAACATTCAGATTCATTCTCTGCGATAACGGGTCGCCACGGGACGCCACGGAACGTTATGTCTGATGGTCAGAGCCCTTGAAAACACGGAACACTATAGCTACCATAGAAAACGATGGATATCACCATTAATTAACTCACGGAACGCCCCGGGACGACACGGGACGTTATGTACGATGTGTACCGTCCCGTGGTCTGTTCCGTCCCGTGTTTTAGTATTATAGGCACTATTTTCCCACAGCAAAGTTCAAGTCATACATAAAATCTGATCACACATTTGGAGTCTACATTAAGGTTTACATCAGACTTATCCATCTTCAACATATCCAAACTTTTATTTTGTTTTTGAAAAAATATCTAATATGAACAGTATTTTACACTTTGATATACTGCATTTTCCCCAATAATTTCGTCAATTCTCATCCTAACTAGAATCTGATTACGAATTCATTATGTAGGCAGAAAATTCTATCAGACACACACTTTTTACTAAAGGATTTAAATAAATAATGCTCGAAGCCTCGGACACTATATTATGATCATTAAGTCATGAGTTGTGTTCATTTTCTGTCACAACCACCAGACTTACAGGTGCTCTGGCAGGTGTGCAGTGCGGTGTGCGCGCGCAGCTGGGCAAGATGGCGGCTTTTTTAAAAAACTCCGCCTGTGACAATATATTTTAATGGAATACAGTAAGTAAGTAAGTAAGTAAGTAATCCTTTATTATACATCACTTTACGAGTGTCACCAGCTAAATTCATTTGGATAATATATCAATCTATCTGTCAGTGTATACA
>CM032666.1:55811503-55826762 GCA_019095985.1 Streblospio benedicti | reverse complement strand
TATTTTGTATATTTTTATCCTGAAGAGTTGTTGTTAGAACACAAAAATATTAGAGAATAAAAGTTGATTTCATTTAGTCTAGCATTTGATTTGAAGTGTGAACTGGCGGGAAAGACGGTAGCCACAAGATGAAAAAAACCCACATACCTCCAAATAATAGCCACAGCAGCTGTAGAAAATATCACCATAACTTCACAGGCACTGAAAGAATTGGTACAGAGTGCTATACAAGGTGCATTATCTGCTAAAACGAATGAAACCCCTCAGCAACATCGTCCTAGAACAAAGAGGCCTGATCCAATACGCCCTACCATTGATTTAGAATGCAGTGAAAGTGATTGGGACTTCTTCATTGAGGAATGGGAACGTTACAAACGGCAAGTAGCCCTCCAGTCAGAAGAGCTTACTGATGAAATATTATCAACATGCAGTACACAACTTCGGAAGGAGCTATTTGACTTCGTGAGTATCCCAGTTATTAGAACACTAAATGGAGAGTCACTACTAGCCAAAATAAAATCATTAGCAGTTAAGGGTAAAAACAAAGCAGTGCACCGCAAGGAATTTTACTCTATGGTACAAGCACCTGGAGAACCCATTCAAACGTTTGTTGGTAAACTAAAAAGCAAAGCTGCCCATTGCTCGTTCACATTCAAATGTACCAGTCCCTCGTGCAACAATCAAATCAACTGTTATGCAGAGTCTATGGTATCCGACCAAATGATAGTTGGATGTAATGACACAGATATAAAAGAAGAACTATTAGCAAGAGATGCAGAATTAGACCATCAAGGAAAATTCAACCTAATTCTATCCAGAGAGGAAGGAAAAACTGCAAAATCTCAACTCCACTATGAACATCCAGCATCCACAATTGCCTCATCAAAGTACAAGAAGAATAAAAAGATTGAGTATCAGCATACCAATCAGCATACCAATCAGCATACCAATCCAATCTGTCAGGGATGTGGAAGTGACCAACACGGTAAAGGTACAAAATTCCCCAGAAATACCCACTGTCCAGCTAGAGACAAATATTGCGAATTCTGTGAGAAAAAGGGCCACGTTTCTGATGTCTGCCGAAGCAAGCAAAAGAAAAATAGTGACGGCTCCCAGAATTCCACATTTAGCTCGTTTTTTCTGGCACATCATGGCAATCAACAAATAATGTCACAGCCTATGAAAAACAAAGTCATGGTACCTCACATGGAATGGGTGGAGAACAATTTTGAACCATGCAAGCCGAACCCCCTTCCTACGTTACAAGCAAGTATTACACTTATCCATCAGGCCCACAATAAGTTCAAAAAGGGTATATCGTCAGCTGATATCCGTAAATTAAAGAATGATACACCAGTGACCTGTCTTATAGACACTGGAGCTCAGACATGCGCTAGTGGTCCTGAACTGTTGCAAACATTAAATTTACATCAGAGGTATCTGATCCCTACCTCACATCGAATAATAGGAGTGACTCAATCACCAATGAAAATCATGGGGGTGGCTCTGGTAAACGTAAGAGTTGGTGACAAATCTACTAACCAAGTTGTATATATAAGCAGTAACATAAAAGGGTTCTTTGTATCAGAGAGAGCCCAAAAAGAACTTGGTATTATTCACCAATCTTTTCCACAGCCCCTAGACGTAACTTCTTTAAGCAGCTACAAAAACGCATCTACTACTTTGTGTGATTGCCCTACCAGATCAAATCCACCACCACGCCCTACAAAAATACCATTCACACCATGTCCAGAAAATCGAGAGAAGCTTGAAGAATGGTTGCTTCAACATTTTGCAGCAAGTGCATTCAACACATGTGAGCATCAAGTCCTCACCAAAATGTCTTCAAACCCACTAGAGATTCATTTTAAATCTGACTCCGTACCTAAAGCCTTCCACTGTCCTATACCAGTTCCTCATCACTGGAAGAAAAGAGTAAAGGAAGACCTAGATAGAGATGTGAGACTGGGCATCATAGAGCCTGTTCCGCCAGGAACTCCGACAATATGGTGTGCTAAAATGGTTGTCGTAGCAAAAAAAGACGGCACACCTCGTCGCACAGTAGACCTGCAGCATTTGAATGCAGCGACCTACAGGGAAACTCATCACACACCTAGTCCCTACAACCAAGCATCTGTTGTCCCACCAGGAACTGTCAAAACCATCCTTGATGCTTGGAATGGTTATCATTCGCTTCCGTTGTCTCCAGCAGCTAGTCATGCCACCACATTCATCACAGAATGGGGAAGATATCGCTATCTCAGTTCCCCTCAAGGTTTCCATGCTGCTGGTGATGGATACACTAAAGCGTTTGATGATATTACCATTGACTTCCCCAGAAAAGCAAAATGCATTGACGATTCTGTTCTTTGGGATGACAACATAGAACATGCATTCTGGCATACATTAGACTATATCAATTTGTGTGCTTCTAACGGCATCATTTTTAATCCAACAAAATTCAGATTTGCATGTAATGAAGTGGACTTTGCGGGATTTACTCTAACTGAAAACGGCATAAAACCCATGAAACAAATAATTAATGCTATAGAAAACTTCCCTACCCCCACTGATATCACAGGGGCAAGATCTTGGTTTGGGCTTATAAACCAAGTGGCCTATGCATTCTCGATGTCAAAGGAAATGCTACCATTCAGAGAACTATTAAAACCCTCGAAGTGGTACTGGGATGAAACACTAGATGATTTGTTTGCAAAGTCAAAGATACATATAGCAAAACTAGTTGAAAAAGGTGTTCGATCCTTCGAAATCAACAGACCTACATGCCTAGCAACTGACTGGTCGAAAGATGGCATTGGTTTCATGTTATTGCAAAAATTCTGCAGCTGTATCATGGATGAGGCTCCTAACTGCTGTACCGACGGGTGGTGTCTGGTATATGCTGGGTCTCGATTCACAACACCTACAGAATCCAGATATGCCCCAGTGGAAGGCGAGGCACTGGCTGTAGTTTACGCACTTGAAAAATGTAGAATCTTTGTATTAGGCTGTCCTAACCTCCTCATTGCAGTTGACCATAAACCTCTGGTAAAAATCTTAGGTGATCGAGCATTTGAAGATATAAAGAATCCACGTCTATTCAATCTCAAAGAAAAAACATTGATGTACACCTTTTCAATCAAGCATGTCCCTGGCACATGGCATAAAGGACCAGATGCTTGCTCCCGGTATCCTGCTAAATCCTCGATCACATGCATCAGCACAGAAGCAGATGAAGAGGATTTTGATGCAACAATGGATACAGAAAATTACGTTCATTCATCAGTCATCACAGCTATGTCTGGTGCAGGTTACACTACCGGCATCGATGTCAATGTCATAACATGGGAACGTGTCAAAGAGGCATCCGCAGAAGATGAAGAAACTATTGCTCTAGTAAAAACAATTATACAGGTTTCCCACCTTCTAAAGATCAGTTGGATGCCAATACCCAACCCTACTGGAACATAAGAGAGGATTTAACTTGCCTTGAAGGTGTTGCACTCTATCAGAAAAGGATAATTGTCCCCAAATGCCTCAGACCTGAAATCTTAGACAGTCTTCACTCTGCCCACCAGGGCGTTGCAGGCATGAAATCAAGAGCTAGAGCTAGTGTTTACTGGCCCAGAATAAATAGTGCAATTGAAAACAAACGTGCATCATGTCGAACTTGCAATCAAATAACACCATCACAACCTGCAGAACCAGCAATCCAGTCTCCACAACCAGAATATCCATTTGATCAGGTAGCCGCAGACTATTTCAATCTTGCAGGTAGAATGTATCTGGTATACGCAGACCGATACTCAGGCTGGGTAAGTGTCATTCAAACACCACCTGGAACTACAGGAGCCACTTCATTGAAGAAACATCTTCGCACACTCTTTTAGCATATTTGGTGCACCACGAGAACTCTCTGCAGATGGTGGCCCCCGTTCCCTTCATATGACATCCAATGTTTCCTACGTACATGGGGAGTCCACTACAGACAATCATCTGCTCACTATCCACAAAGCAATGGCAGAGCGGAACTCGCTGTGAAAGTAGCAAAACGCATTCTCCTGGACAATGTTGGTAATGGTGGCGAAATATACACTGATAAAGTTACCAGAGCACTATTACAACACCGCAACACCCCTATACCTGAAATCGGATTATCTCCTGCTCAAATTCTGTACGGTCGAACATTGAGAGATTGTTTACCAACAGTTGAAGAGTCACTAAAAATACGACCTGAGTGGCGTTTAGTAGCAGAAGAAAGAGAACGAGCTCTATCTAAAAAACACATCCTCAATGCAGAGCGATTCAACGAACACACTAAACTACTTCCTCCCCTCGAAATTGGAGACACTGTCATGGTACAAAATCAGAGTGGCCCACACCCCAAACGATGGGATAAAACAGGAGTAATTGTTGAAGTTGGTGACAATAGACAATATACAATTCGAATGGATGGTTCAGGACGTTGCACACTAAGAAACAGAAAATTCATCAGGAAGATAAATCCTGTGTGTGCGAATAGACATGGAATCCAGCACCAATCAGATGTTCAACTGATTCACAATACATTAGAAAGTCATAAACCTCACGTCACTGAGGCTAATATTACTGCACCCAACAATACGGCAACTAATCATCAAGCACCTAGTGCACAAGATTGTGATCCAAATCCACATGACGGCACAAATGTCGCTGATAATTGTGAAGAATCATATGAGTCTATAACACTACCATCAGAACCTAAGCCGCCAAACATCGGTACAGTGGATCAACCAGCAGAAGTTATGGCCGTGGGTCCACGTAGGAGTAGCAGACTTCGTCGTAAAGCAGAATACTTGTCACTCTGTCCAAATGGTAAACATCATGAGTACAAGGAGCGCCCTTCACTCCCTAAGAGCAGACTGAAGGACGAAGGGGAGGGGGGAGATGTAGAATATTTGACATAATCATTGGGGACATTATATCTTTATATGTCATTTTATTATTATGTGTGCACAGTCATGATATGTATTCTAAAGTCTTCTAACGTATTGATCAAGTAATCATGAATATATATTAACTGTCAAACACAATAGCATGCCTGTAATCCATATTCTTTAGTATATAAACAGGCATGTCTAGTTATATTATTTTATCCATCATATTTGTATATATTGGAATGTGTCCGTTAATAAAGGTTCTTACATAATGCAAGATCTGTGTATTGCTCTTCCACTGCATACCAAACGAACGTGTCTCACTCCCACTCACCTTGCACGGTCAGTTTGGCCGTACAGTTGTCCTCTCCGGCTGCGTTTCTGGCACAGGCCCTCAGCTCGCACGAGTCGATCATCTCAGCCTTGTGGATGGTCACTGTTGACTTCTGGTTACCGCGCACCTTCTTGCTGGTGATGGTCAAACGTTCAGTGGACTTAATGAGCTCGTCACCCTGCAAAGAGGTAGAGCCGATGATTGGGGGTTAATGATGTAGTTTGCGAGTTGAATATAAGTTATATGTTTAAAATTGATGTTGATTTTAGGGACTTGGGTATAATATCATTAGATATAATGGTGTTATTAGTCATTTAACTCTCGATCAGTTAACAACTTTTAAAGGCTTCGAATTTCAATTGTAGAAACTTTTATACAATCCAATGTTACATGGGGAGTGGCCTTGGATCTACAGATAGATGAGTGTCCCTACCTTGAACCACGTGATCTCTGGGATGGGCCTGCCCTTGGCCGTGGCGTTGAACATGGCCTTGTCGCCTTCTTTGATGTCTTTGTTCATCGGCTTCACGGTGAATTTGGGAGGATGCATTTGGTCTATGCAAATGAAAAAAACATAATATTGACAAGTGTAAGCTCAACCATGAATTAATCATGCCCTGAATATATACTTGATTATGACACATGATGAAAAGAATATATGAAATAAACTTTTATAAGAAAAAGTCTGTATATGCATTTTAGTACATTTGGGTAAAAATCGCGATTTAGGGGTAGGGGTAAACAATTAATCATAAAATCAATACTGGAGGGCCTATGGTAGTGAGGCGTATGTCATTTTGTTCCTAAATAAATAATATGTATATATACAGTTGCTTAAGGCCCAAACCCCTATATTACACACGCATGTCTTGTTTATCTGTAGAAAATTTAAGGAAAAGGAATTATATGAATGATTCTTTATTATGATAATGAATATGATAAATGAATACGAAAATATTGTCATAAAGTATAGAAAATATTGGTGTGAGGACGCATACAAGTAGTATAGATAGAACTCCATATAGTTATAGACAATATAAGCCGATATAGGTGGCTGCCTCCATTAATATCTTCTTTTTATTACGCTCATGTATCGAGAGAAAAATGAAACACAAGTTGAAGAATTAGTATAGAGCTATATCACATCTGTCTGTCACACTTTCATAGCTGTTAATGAGGCTGATGTAAGTCCATGTGCAGGTTCACTTCACTGCACATGATTCGTGACCCCACAAAATGTTAGAACTATGGGAATACCAGCAGAGGAACATACATGTAGGCCGCAAAATCCAGCCTAGTAATAGTCATATTCAGTATCATTTTTTTGTACAATGATGTTTCTAAGGCTAATTTGACAGATGTTTGGTTTGTGTCTTCTAAAATAGTTATTTTTGACGATTCAAATGTCGGGTCACAGATAAGGTGTTTGACAGCAGTCTTATGAAAGCGGGGCTCCGTATATCAAGTGTTTTTTGAAAACGAATAAAAATGATTGTGTCAACTACGTAGATATTTTGCCATCCCGGAATAAACAACAATGTTTAAAAAATGTTTTCACTCAGAAATGTTGTATAAACATCTATTATGCATGAAATCGGATTCAGTAAAAATTTTACCTAGATGTATGAAGAATTCGAATTCAATTATAAGCTCCACAACCTTAAATATTAAACTATTCCTGTTTTGATCAACGTACATCCGCAGACAGACCACCGGATTTCAAATGGCAACGTTCAGTGGATAATGACAGCTAGTATCCACATTAAACTGTTTTTCATTTGTGTAATTACTTTCTCCATAGCCGATATGAAAGTGTTACGTTATCCATAATCGAGTACAGTAGGTGCAAACACCACGTTTATCATGTCGTGTGACGTAGTTATCTGAACGTGATGTACGTCATTCGTTCGGGGTCACCTGTACTAACACGGTCATCCGGTGCGTTTTGCTGAAAATCGTGCTGAATTCTGATTGAGTTCATAGGATTATACTTAGTGCGTCTTAACCAACCCAATCGGGGGCTTTAGGTATAATTTTTGATAAACACCATCTTAATGGCTATATCAGGGTTTTTCAATACATATGTTAATGTACTAGCCCCAAAAATAAATGGACCACGTTTCATGTTACCCGGCTGCTTCAGTGACATCCCTCCAGCACTGTATGTATATATTCCAACAGCAAATACTTTATATATTAAGGCCAATCAATTAGCTTTAAAATGACACTATATAAGCCTGATACACAGCTTAGTTTTCATATAAGAGCTAATTAAATCAGTGGAAGGTGTTTCAGTTTTTCCGATTTTTTCTCGACCCTTCCATACTAAAATATCCTTTAACTTTTTATTGTCAAGGTTGTATAATATCCAACATGTCAAATTTTAAAGCTAAGATATCAGGCTTTAATAATATATGGGTCTCCAAAAATCCCAAAGGGGGGGGGAGGGTTTCGATATCTGGCCCGCAGGCTAAAACTAGCTTAGATGATGCAGAAAACTCCTATAACAAGGATTGTCATATATTCTTAGCTCTCGAAATTGCAAAAAGTGGTGGGGAACTGTGAAAACCATGTTTTCTTTAAGCTGATGATTCTTATCCAGCTATGAGAGATACTGATATCATATTACTTATAACAAATCTAAGCAGAGTTATTTAATGACTTCTTTCTTTCCCACTGTAACATAGATGAATCTACCTTCGAACTTAATGATGGTCCTAATCACGTCATCAGTAATATCAAATGCAACTGAGTCTGAAGTTAGTGATTTATTAAAATCCCTTGACACAAAAAAAAAAAGCAACGGGCCCAGATGGCATTAGTTCACAACTTTTAAAAGAGGCAGGGGTCGGGTGCATAAAGATTTGCCGTAAAATAGCGTTTTTAGCGTGATCGCTAAGCTTTTTGATCCCCGCAATTAGCGATAGCGAGGTGTGCATAAACCTTTGCTAAAGTAGTATCGAACTTATGTTTAGCTTGATGTTTATAGCAAAATGTCCTTACCCGCTATCACCAAGAAGCCATCCTTGTATCTCCCTTCTTTCAAACTGTTGTCTCAAATAGCAATTCATCCAAATGAAGGAATCATTTGCAGAACCAGGATATTTTGACACAACATACATGAATTGAAGCAGTGCATCACACACAGCCAGCACATTTATGTTATGGCCACCCGTTCTACTTACTTACAAGTGTTCATTCGTAACAGGTATTTTAATTGGAATTAAAGTTCCATCAACAGCACCTATGACATTCGGGAATTGTGAAATGTGGTAAAAATCTTGCTTTACTGATTGAATATTCTCTCCTGTTCTGGAAAATCGAATGTATCTATGTCTCAGGTTACAAATTTTAGCAGTTACTCTGCTTACTATACGACTGACTGAGGATCGGTGTACACCTATACTGTCACCTACCACATTCTGATAGCTGCCACATGCATAGTAACGCAAGGCACAGAATATTTACAGAATTCCCGGAGTTGCATGATTTCTGTTTGTTAATGGTTCTAACTCATCCACAATTTGGTCATACAAGTTCATTATAAGCTGTCGTGATAAGCGATATCTTTTGATTATCTCTTCATCATCATATGCATCTAAAGGATTCAATTTATCCCTGAACGCACGATGTTTTCCAACACGTAGCCTTTGTTGATGTATATTTTGTATATTTTGAATGTGCAAATAAAGATGCGAATGTAGTACTTTCTTCTCGCTAACACTTTTATGCACCTGACCCCAGGTCCAGCTATTGTGCCATCTCTAAACCAAGCTTATAAACCTTTCACTACCACTGGAAAAGTGTCAACGGACTGGAAAAAGCTAACGTTATCCCTATACATAAAAAAAGAGGATAAATGCGTTACAAACAATTATCGCCCTATTTCTCTGCTTTTTATTACAAGCAAAATAATGGAACGGATTGTTATTTAAATATTTTTATAACTTTTTGTTCATGCATAACATATTGACAAAAAACTCCAATCGGGTTCCATTCCAGGTGATTCAACCGTATATCAATTATCATTTCTATATCACACTTTCTGTGAAGCTCTTGACCAGAAAAAGATGTACGATAAGTGTTTTAAGATATTAGCAAAGCATTTGACCGTGTTTATATAAGGGTCTACTCCATAAACTTTACAATATTGGAGTTAGAGGAAATCTTTTTTAGATTGGTTCGAACTACCTACACAATCGTATGCAAAGAGTAATTATAAGGGGACAATGTTCCAATTGGGGAATTATTAAAGCTGGTGTCCCACAGGGATCTGTCCTGGCCCCATTATTATTTTTGATATATATATATATATATATATATATATATATATATATATATATATATATATATATATATATATATATATATATATATAAATATATATATATATCATATATATTATATATATATGACCTTGTTGATAATAAATAGCAACATTTGTTTTATTTTCAGATGATAAACTCTATTTCTATCAGTAAACCATGGCACTACCAGGGAACAAACTGAAGTCCTTTCATCGGCTGCTGCAGATCAGCTTAACTCTGATTTAATTTCCATCAAGCAATGGGCTGATAGATGGTTAGTAAATTTTAATTCGGACGCCAAATCAATGGCTATCTCTAATCGCACATTTGAACACCATCCTTATCTTTTGATAATGTGCAATTAAGTATATCTGAACATAAACATCTTGGTATAACCATAACTTCAAATTTGTCATGGTCTACATAAAGAATAACAATAACAATGCTTCCAAAGTCTGCCAAGTTCTTAGACGGTTGAAATTTATTGTTGACCGCAAATGGTGAGAGACCATTTACTTACATTTATACCATATGGCACAGAATATGGGAAAAGAACTATTGAAACATTTTCAATGTCCATTGTCCGAGACAAACACTCAAATGTGTGGCAGCACGGAAAAGTGGAAGTCGTCAGTGTTTGTTGTTGGGGGGTAACAGGCTAATTGGCCTGGTCTTGTTACGTGCCTCGTGACAGAAAAATTCAGACGATGGACATTGAAAATGTCCGAAAATATTAAGACAATATAGTAAGTTTTTTTTGTTTATCACAAATTAATGTTTGTGTTGATAGAAAAGAGAAATCCAATGAATCTCTTTACAAATTTACATGTATACGTCCAAAACTTGAGGCTTTTTATATGGGATGACTGCACAATTGAGGACAAAGAGGCACTAGAAAATTCCATTACGCAGAAGAATATAATTTAAAAACATGAGGTATTGAGACAAGAACTACATTGGCCTAATCTTGGAAAGAAGGTCTCGTTTTAGATTAATCAACATGCACAAAAATAGTTAACAATACGGCCCCACATACTTAACTAGCTTGTTGCCAGAATAGGTTGCTCAGGGTAAAATTCTAGATGAAGTCTGACTTCAAATCTGGACTAAATTTAAAGGCTTTTAAATTGTTATATGAAATGGAATGATTTAGATCCAAATACCAAATTTTGATCAATAATTTAAAAACAAAATCATAGAGAGATCAATTTTATATAATGATAAATATTCAACAAATTGTGAATGCACCATGTTCAGACATCATCTTTATGAACACATGTAAGAGATGACCCAATATGTTGTGGACTAGATGTAGAGGATACAAACATTACTTCATGAACTGCCCTTTATATAACACTTTTTATATAACATTTTTCATTATCCTACTATTGATGTATTAATGTATATTTACATTCATATGTAATAACTACTAATTATCCTTTAAGATTAACTATTGTACTAAGATACAATTATTTCATTTTGTGTTTATATTATCTAAGCATGTGTGATTTACCACTCTGTTTCATGTTCTTGTGTGAACGTCTTTGTGTATATGTGTAGAGACGGCTCAAGTCGCATTTTGCCATGCCGAATCCTTTTTCATTTTTGAAATAAAATATGTTTAAACCAACATATCATGACACTGCAGAGGAGCGGTCTAAGGCCTTTTGATAGACAAACCTTAAGAGTCAATACCTGACAGGTGGCTGAGAACATGAGCACAGGTGATGGAGCATAAGACAACCTTCTGAGATCGAACCCCAAACCCTGACACCCTTCTACAACCAACACTGACAGACTTCTGTTATTGCCACATGTCACATCTACTGACAGAAGTGTCAGACGATGGAAATGATTTAGACAGCAAGTTTAAAATGTCTGTATCTCAACATTAATCTCTGTATTGAGATATATTTATATAAATTGTACCACTTTGATACATAGTGTAGTATTAAAACAATAATATTACCATTCAATAAAATATATCTATTGCCATTGTGAATATAAAGCCTGATGAATATCGGGCATGCTAAACACACATTCACGCTTGTGCATTGGTGATCTTCCTGGCTACGCACCACTGTGGCCGCAGCAGGACCCTTGGCACCCCCTTCTGATCCAGTGCCACTCGGCAGACTCTCTGGACGCGTGGCTCCATCTGTGCTGCATGGCTCTTGTGGACGCTCATTTTCTTGTTCATTTTGCTGAAAAAGTATATGCGAACATCATTACGAAATAATATTCACAGAGTAACAATATGGTGATGACAATCTCAGACGATGGTGAAAATCTACGGGAATATGGCACAGAATGTGGGTGAGAACTGAAGAAGCATTCTTGAAACAAACACTAATGTGTGTAAATTTACATCATATGTTTAAATTGTTGGCACTTTGCACATGTAATGTCCATTCAATGAGACTGGAATAACGTGAAAATTGTTGTTGTGTTTATTCAAACGCGTGGTCTCCGTAATGGTACTTTGTAAAACAAAAATATTTGTCTTGACATTGGACCACGTTTGTAGATTACCAAAAATATAATTCATATTGAACTGCCTCTTGAATGAAGAGTAATCAATTAATTTTGTAATATACCCAAATTGTTTATTCTCAGGGGTTCAGACTGCGTATCAGATTATTTGAAATTTTATGTATGTTGTGTATTCTTAATACGTTTCTTCATAGAGATCACATTAATGTAAATAAACAATAACGTGAATGTTTACATCACTTTGGAACACAGTTAATTATTATATACGACCAACATTACTCTGATTTTTTGCAGTCGTCATTTTTCCCTTTGTAATAAAAGATGGTTGAAAAGTTCCAATACACACATTCAACAGATATCATAATGATTTATGATTAATAATATGAAGTTTGGTAAGTTATGTACTGATAACCAATGGAATTAAAGTCAGACATTCTCTCATTTCCATGATCGTTATGGAGCTAAAAATATATATACTTTTTCAAAATGAGACAATAATTGTTTCGATTGACACAATTGTGAGAATGTTATGTGTAAGTACAGTAAATGAACTTGATGATTGGTTTTCTATATCTGAGGCACACATGATGAGAAACGGAAATACAATATAATTGTACCTTAATTTGGTATCTAAATACGATCATTCAACATTTGAAAAATACTTTGAAAACAATGACTGTGTATTTCGTTCGTTTGTAACTAACTAACTAATTAACTAATTAACTAACTAACTAACTAACTAACTAGATAAAAAGTGTTCAAAGAACACTGCGTCGCTAGAACGATGTTGACTCGTGGGCAATTAAGATATATACTGAAATAATGTATACTTTACAATCAAGAAATTTATGAATTTGAGGAGAAAACATCAGAATGAATCAGAATCAATATATCCAGCAAAAAGATATTTTTGTTGCCATATAATAGTATTGAATAACAGATGATAATCAGTATCAGTTTCAAATCCTATAATCAATTTTGCTGCTTGGTTGGAATATCAATTTTTTTCTTGCTGGCTAAGTGCATTGAGTATCATTAAAATGTCATAAAAGCGCTTCTAGAAAGCAAAATTTAATTGGCAGAGCGCCCAAAATCGAATCACTTTGGTGTATATATCTTAATTGCCCATGAGTCAACTTCGTTCTAGCGACGCAGTGTTCTTTGAACACTTTTGATCTAGTTCTATGTTGCATAATAATCAATAATAGTTTCAAACCTATGTAGGTGAGTACAATGAGCTAAAATAAAGGTATTGTGCCATTGTTCATATTCATTCTTATTCAGATGTTTACTAAAATATTAATGAAATAATCTTGATTAAAAGTACACAATTACAATGTTTTGATCAGCGACAAATAGACATTGTATAATCAATATTGGCCTCCTGCACCAAATAGCAAACCGACCAAGTAGACTCTGCTGCTGGGTTGAAAATTGATTTTTTGCCGGCTTAAGTGCATTCAATATCAGTAAAATGTCATGAATAGCCTTCTAGAAAGCACAATTTAATTGACAGAGTGGCCAAAATCGAATCACTTTGGTATCGCTTCATACCTCAAAGTTTGAACAAATATCAGTTCATCGGTAAAATCCCTAGCTTTTCCAGAGACATACATACAGACACACACACGTGCGCGCGCACACACACACACACACATACGTACGTATGCACGCACGCACGCACGCATGCACACACACACACACACATACACACACATACATACATACACACATACATAGAAACGAAGTGAGCACAATGTTTTCACTTCAGCTACTGAAGAGACGCAATCAAACTTCAAACCTAGCATCTGAATGTCTGGCTGTCAACTACTCAGTTTAGATTGATTATAAATGACAATAACGTGGCATCCATATTGGCTTATACATGTCGTACGTTTGAATATATCATATTTAAAAAATAAAGATGAATTGGACGTGTCAAAATAAATGCTACTTGAATCATCTGGATTAACATAATGATACATATTGAATTTTTGTTATTCTTTGACTTAAAACATGCATATAGACACTAAAATCATGATTTTATCAAAATTAGTGAGTACATACACAAATAAAATTGGGCGTTGGGTGATATGATGATAGCCATCTTTAAACTTTGTCAATGGAAGTTGACACAGAGCCAAAATATTTGAAAACCATATACCCTTTTCTGTCATAAAGGAAGAAAACAAATAATAAAGTCACATAAAACTAATAGCACAAGCCATATTATATGTACTTCTTATACCATAATATAGCTACACGATAATAGCATTGTAACCTGTGGTATCTGAGCGCCGGTAGGTGGTTGGGCCGACACGTAAAGCATACGTCCACATTCACACGTGCGGATTCTGTGCACTACGTCCTGCACGCCAAGGGCAAGCATCTGCCGTGGATCTACTGTTCCTATGTCCTGCCCACTCTGGCTGTACAAGTGCAGGACGGGCGGTACCTCATGGACGAAGTGATGTGATTTTGTGCAGCGGACGGCTTCTGGCACTCCAGTCTGAGGGTGTTCGACAGGTGACATAAGAAACACTCATTTTTTTCTGAATGTTACAACAAATCATTTCCATTATTTGAAGCACAGTACGTAACCCATTACCATGTAAAAGCATGAAGTGTGGTAATTGCTCAAGTGAATACATCAAATAGACTGACAAATCCCTTTGTTGTCGACATTGCTTAATGCTAGCCATCTACGGTAGTTAATATTAAACAGAGAATCATAACCGCTTACAGAGACCATATCAGCGAGAGAATAAATACTTTGCTCACAATACACTTGGTTATCTATCAGCTTTTTAATGGCATTGTAAGTTGAGGTAGCAAACATTACTGATGGGGGCGAAACTTCGAACCCTCAAGGAGAACACAAAGGTAGTAATATAATAGATGCGGTTACATTATAAAGGTTCTGATATCATATATTTTGTCACATTATTGGGGTGGTTCAATATAGAGGTAGTCACATTTTAGTGCTACCATAGGAGGTGGTCACATTAAGAGAATTTAGGGAGAATACAACCCCGTGATAAATAATCAAACAAGAAAACCTCACTAAATTCAATTTCATTATATATACATTGAAATATTGTAACATGAGCATTGCCTGTCATATACCTGCTCGTCTGCTGGCGACTGTGGGCAGTGGGCTCTGACTCCATCACTGCTATGCTATACCACCTAAATAATCCAAAATATAT
>CM032666.1:55772616-55804408 GCA_019095985.1 Streblospio benedicti | reverse complement strand
TAGAGAGATAGTCACTGGTAGCTTTATGTTTATGATGGTGATGAACAAGGAGGATAATGAATCAAGAAGGCGTTACCGTTAGAAGTTGGCCGTTACGGTCTGCTTAACCTGTAATAAACAAGCCAAATGTCAAAACAAAAACATGCTTCGTCAATGAAACCAGAAAGTTGTCATATTACAACCAGGCGTAGTAATATTACACCTAGTGTGCTGTTTACAGTGAAATACACGAAGATATGGATTATTATCTATAAACAAACTTCAAAGTTTAACTTGCAATGTTTTTGGACTAAGTGTCGTGTTACTTTAATATGCTGTATTTTAGGGTACGTATAGTTTATGCAATTTAACTCTAACACTTGGATATTTAATGTTCAGTTACAAAAAACAGTTACCGATTGTTGGATTGTTTACTTGTTTATGTTTCAGCTCTTGTGCCTGGTTTTATGTTTAGCAAAGCAAATTTTCCCGAGTGTGGTCCCACATTTTCCGAGTGAAGTCCCACATTTCCGACTAGCAGGTACGTTATAATCCCCTGTGGGTTGGAATTATTCATAATTTCTTTCTCTTTTTGTTTGCAATGTTTAATATTTGAGCTGCAGCAGGTCCTCTCCTACTTATTTAATATCAATACACAGTTCTTTATACCTGCTTTATAATTAAGTTTTTTAGTTTCTGAAGTGGATATTTTCTTGTCGAAACTTTAAACTGAATAACTTTAGAAATTTTAAAATAAAATATTTAGGACTCTGGATTGGATTATAAAGCCGGTATAAAGAACTGTGCATTGATATTAAATAAGTATTCATAATTTCATTCTAAGTGCGCTAAGCTCAGCATATTGGTTCCTTTACGGGGATGGAACTCTGTACAACTAGTCGCTTATGTTCATTCTTTGTTTTTCTTCCAAAAAATAAATATTTTCACAGCGTCCTTGTGCGTCAATTAGCACTCTATTTTAATTTATACAGAAATAATATTATTTATAACTAACAGCATAACCCACGACCTCTGGGTTGAGATGATAACTGACCAGATCATGTATTTTTACAGAGACACGGGTTACGTGTAACCTTTGCCCGCTGCTTGGGATGATGGTATCATTCTGAATTTTGGTCTCACAACCCCAAGGTTGTGAGTTTGAGTCCCGTCAGCCACTTTATATAGTCAAATGGAAATTTAGGGTTGTAAAACCGGTCTTCAGCTATATTTGCTGGTAGAAATATGCTTGCAAAAAAAAGACGTGAGAGAGAGAGAAGTTTGAAAATGTATCCTGCTTTTCAAGCACTGGAAACACATATCACTAACAGATTTAAAACCCAACTATTAGAATAGCTAATATGAAATAATAGCAATCACGAACATATCAGGTGACCTGCAACAATCCTAATGCGTAATGAAGTCAGACTTCAATCAGAATGTAGTCAGTATTTTAATAACTTTACTTGCATAAAAATATCTTCACTATTTTAGAGACCTACGTTCCTCTGCCCGGGATAGACGTCCAATGGTTCCTGTATAAAGGGCTGTGAGTAGATAACTAGAGAACAGTTTCATTGCGTCTTTATAATAGTATCACTTATATTATCATAGTCAGCAAAAACAAAAACCAGATAAATATAAAAAAGTAACTTTATGTGTTTGTGTTTCGCATATCAAAAAGCTTTCGCCAGGCACATAAATTGCTTTGGTATTGAAGAAAACTTGGATCTGCTCAGAAAATATGTTATATGTTTATAAAAACAGCACATGGTAACTTTTTAAAACGTTGTAGCTCTGATGTGTTAAATGGACATGCACAGCAAATGCCACCATAAATAGATTGAATTAAATATGTTGTTTTTTGATACATTTGACATGTTGCTCGTAATAACTTATGATTTTACAATTATTAGTATGCGTTTTGATAAAATATCAATACCCATAAAATGTAGGCTGCCATATTGATTGTCGGTTTCATATCTCCCCTGGAAAAAAGAAGCACTGCATTATTTTGCAGCCTCTATCACCAGTGTGCAGACAGCCAAAAGCAGCTTATCAGAAATATTTATTAACACTGACACAATGAAATATTGACAGACAGGATGGTTGGGTACATTTCATGAAACCAGTTTTAAAGTTATGATTAATTGTGAAGAAATGAAAAGTTGCACATAGATAAAAATGTATATATTCAAATGGCAAGTACTATTTATGTGGCGTAAAAGGTTGATGTGACATGAAATCAAGGATATTATAAGTATGAAATTCACCTGCGCATGTCTCTTTACTCTTCAGGCGGGCTGAGGCGTTCTCTCTCCTGCAGTCGCTCCGGCATCAGGCTGCCACAGACCTGGTGAGTTTATTGCCTACTCAAATACGTCAACTGTCCTTTATTCAATCTCATTAAAACAGATAATGGACATATGTGTTAGTTTTTCATCTATATTTGTTGAATATGACGTTCACCATTTCAATGTTTTACCGAGATACAGCATAACAGGTTTCATAAAAAGACTTGAATCCTCAGAGAACAGCTTACTCAAAGAAATTGTCATGTCTCAATTTTATATCAAGAGTAATTTATTAAATAAACACATTTGAGAACTGCAATTTTCTAATTTTAATGTTATGTGTTATTCTAGTGTTTTATCTTGTTAGTTATATAGTGATTTGTCTGTTTTTTACTCTTTTACATTTTTACATTTTTATACTATGATTATACATCCTATATATTATTGAAATAAACTGTAATAGTATTAGTATAAAACCATCTATATTTGTTTCCTGTATGTGTCACATTAAAAAAATACAAGTCATAATGTCCCCACGTCAGGACAGTCGGGGAGACACTCAGTTTTTTGTTCAGATTTCTGAAGGAGCCACTCAATATTGAGATCAAAGTCACGTGTACATCCATAGAATCCAGTGTATTGCCTACTCAAATACGTTTCACTCCCGTTTCTACTATGTATTATACATAAAGTTATATTCTTCTCTCTTTCTCTCTCTCTCTCTCTCTCTCTCTCTCTCTCTCTCTCTCTCTCTCTCTTTTCTATGGCAAGCAAGCTCCTACCACAGTTCTGACTTAGCTGAAGACAGGTTTTTCAACCCTAAGCTTGCATTGGACTATGCCAAGTGGCCCTAACGGGACTCTGGTTTGAGATGATAACTGACCAAGTTTGTGGGCTGGGGGTTACAGAGACAACGGTTCTTCCATGGAACCTTGTAACAGCCCGATGCTTGGGATGATGGTATCATTCTGGTCGCACAACCTTGGGGTCGTTATTGGAGTCGCGTCTGAGCCACTTGACATTGACATTGTCAAATGCAAGCTTTGGGTTGAAAACACCTGTCGTCATCTATGTCAGAATAGTGGTAGGAGCTTGCTTGCCATGGAAAAGAGAGAGAGACAGAGAAGAATATAATTACTACAGTACAGGTCAATGCATAAACAGTACAAGGTGCAGCTTATGGTCTGCAATAAAAATGTGCGACATGAACAATGAACACAACAGCCACTGTCCTTGCAGCCCACCGACTCTTCGTGCATCATGTATACGCCAGAGCAGCTGCTGCAGCGGCGGCGGCGGCGGCAGTGGCAGCGGCGGCGGCAGCGGCAGTGGCAGCGGCGGCGGCGAGGGGTGCTGCCTTTCTCACAGCAGCCACACAGCAAGTGGCCAGACAACGTCAAGTACAAGGTGGACGCCCAGCTCTACACAGGTATAATACAACCTCCAATTAAAACCACCTCTCTGCTATTGAGATCACGTCTATAAGGGACCAGGGATTTATGGCAGGGTGGGGTAGGACGATTTTCCAAAAATGGGTGAAAAATTGATAGCCCCCCCCCCCTGCTTGAATCTCTGGAAAAAAAATTGGTAAACCCCCCCTTAATTTCATTTGATAAAAATTGATGACCCACCACCACTAACAGTTAATGCAATCATTGTCAGTTAACCCTTATCTACCCTATCCTATTTGAACGACATCCATAATACAAAAGCAGTAAATTTTAGTTCAGAATCTATAAAATAGGTGTAAACTGTGAAAAAAAATTATAGGAAAAAGTGTGTGACAAAAATTGATAGCCCCCTCCAAACAAGGATGACAAAATTTCATGGCCCCCCTAAACCCCCTACCCCACCCTGTCATAAATATGAATGGTCCCTAATGTTTGAGACAACTTTTTACGGTCCCAAAACGTCGTAAGCTCTTAAAATCAACCTCTGTATATGGAGACCATTTCTCTATTGAGACCAGCTAACACTGTTCCCAAAGGTGGCCCTAATAGAGAGGTTTTACTGCACTGCAGCTACACACACCTATACACGTGCATGACAGGTGTAACCAGAATCCACAGTTGTACACACGCACTATGCACACATTCAAAACACATCCTTGAATGTGTTCATCGTGTTAGAATCCATATATATTTACAAAGTTCATCTTTACACAACACAATAAAATCTTACATTGATTGACAGTTTCAACAACTTCTGTTGCCATTTTCAAAATCTCTCTGCGCATGATAGGTCAATCTGCACGACTTCGTCTCTGTCCTCGTATCTTGATCGCTTCCTTGATTGTTCTTATCCTACAGTCACCGTCTCTGTCCAACACACTGACTTCCTCCCAGTCTATCTCATCTATCTAGTCGTGCAGATTGACCTGTCATGCGCAGATAGAATTTGAAAATGGCACCAGAAGTTGTTGAAACTGTCAATCAACGCAATATTTTATTGTGTTGTGTAAAGATGAATTTTGTAAACGTTCACCACAGTTCTCCCCAGCGTGAACTCCATGTTAGCAAATGTCAGGCTAGTGTGTGCAATGCCGGACCACTCAAAATCAACCCAACCAAAGGGTAGGTGGACACATCACTCTGTTCTGTGTACTGGCTAATCATTTTTTTCTATGTTTAATATAAGTTTAATATATTTGGGCTGCATATTTGTCAATATGAGCTAATGTTTTGTTCCCAAAGATATGTAATAGCAGGATAAGCTAGAATCTGTAATACAACATTGTTTTAGACACTTTTTTAATCTCCCAAGAGGTGTAAGTATGTCTCAAATAAATGTATCTTGGTATTTATCATTTTAAGGTGCTATTCAGAAAGAATCTAGGAAATCTTAGATGTAGACTGATTAAGAGTGACAATGTTTTTGTTTCTCACATTGTTCAAAGCAAATATTTCAAGTTTTATTCTAGTCAATGTGGAGAGAATATTTGTTTTAATATGCTATGTTCATTATTCTTTTTTTACAGTCTAAATTGCCTATATTTTATGTGATTGTATGATACTATGTACTTTTAGTACGAAATAAAACAAACGTAACATATAATTGAAGAGTCATACACCCCGCAAAGAGTGAGTAGGAAAAGTGTGCGGCACTCAAGACAGGTCCGACTCGAGTGAATGTAGAAAATATACTAGTGGCACCAAACAGGTTGTCAAGAGGGATCCATCAACATCCCTTCCAAACAATATACTCCCGGTGTGAGACACTGATGAATTCATTTTATCCTCGTACCATAAAGGATCGGAATGGCCTACCACAGCATATAACATCAGCTGACACTCTTGACTGTTTCAAAATACTTGTAAATACTAAATGTTAGACTGATATGTTTTCATTTATTCATGTAAATGTTCTAAATTATTTATTTTCCTATGTGCACCACCACAAGGCAGAATCCATCAATCAGTTGATGTTGGCCTTTAAATGGTTGAAGTTGAAGGTTGTTTGTTCCAGAGCGGGAGATCGCGTCCATCCATAACGCATTCCGCATGTGGACGGCCAAGACGTGCATAACGTTCTCGATGAGCGCCAGCGAGGACGTCATGACAGAGCAGTATCTGCTGGTCACCAAGGAGCCAGACGGGGCCGGCGCCTACAGGGAGGGAGTGTAAGTGCAGCCTAAAGTTACATGTAGACCACCTCTGTGCTTTTATAGATTGCACCTCACCCCATTTTCGTGATATTTTTGTCTAAACCATCTATCGTAGCACTTCTTTGAATATGCCAACAATACCGTTTAAGTGTCAAACGAAAAAAGCTTCATGATATATGATGCATTTCGGGTTATGAAATAACGTATGCTATACACACATCCATTTTCTGTGGCGATAATATGCGATTTTTTAACATGTTTATTTACATTAGATCTTACTAAAAAAAACGCTTTTTACACTTTGGCACCGGGAAAACTATTGTGTTCAAAGTAGTAATATTATTTGGTCCCCCAACTTGTTGGGATGCTAAATATTTAAAAAAAAAACAAAACAAAAAACATGGGGATGGGGTGTGACCTACGGGATGGGTGTGCACTGCTCTATGTAGTGTGAAATAATCAGGTAGGCTATGTAAATATATTTGGAAGATTCGTGGAATCAAACTCACGGTCCATGGCTCAGATCAGTCATATGTCATGATAAAAGACACTAACCACTGAGCTAATCTCCCGGGATGAAATAACTTCAGTCTCAACCAGCATCAATCTTACGCACTGGCACTTTCCGGCATTGATACTATCATTAGCCTACTAGTCATGGGCCTTGCAGCCTTAATCACAATCATAGCCTACTTACGCTACCGACTATTTACGTAGCAGTCATCATTGCAATGAGACACGGCACCTGCGTCTTACCTCGCAGCCTTTGTCACCATCACAGCCTACTACTGCCGACTATTTACGCAGCAACCATCGGGGCACATGCGTGATACCACTGTATCTGCGACTTACTGACTCCTCACTACTAACATGGGCGTAATCAGTCACTTCTTTCACAGTAGACCACCTCTGTATAGAGTCCACCTTTATGAGAGCATGTTCCGTGTTCTAATAGCTTCACAAATAGACCGTCGTGACAAACCGTCATGGTCAACCACTGTATTGGTGCCAGCCCCGCTGTCGTATAGATAAGTTTGATATTGGACAGTGACATCATGTATAATGGAAATTTATGCTGTCGGGTTTAAATTTTAAGATGTTAACGGTGAAAAATGATACCATTACAGTTAGGATGGAAGTGCATGCTTCACGCTCCTCTAAGCACAAAGCTTGACCCCAATTTTTTTCATCAAAATATTTATAACATCCAAATATGAGCAGATTTTTTTTTTTCAGAAATAAATCCACTCATTTTGGTGTCTACATCTTAATTGCATGTTTTCTTTTTTTTTTCTTTTTAAGTATTTTGCATGCACATCACCAGGTTATGCATTGCCGATAAGCCAATGAGGTTTTCAAAATATAAGCTTTCAGCATGTAATGGCTGTAACCAATTTCGCTAACCATGGGACTTCTCTCTGCAGATGCACCTCGTATATCGGCCGCGTGCGCATGGCGACTTTCGCGCAGCCGCTCTTCATGGGCAGAGACTGTCTGTCATTCTCCGTAAGTAAATGCAAATGTAAATGTATTCCCATGGTGGTTTATAGTCCTGATCCAAGTCTGGCTCTTTTGAAGGAAAATTTACACCAGGTCAAAAGGAGTTCTCACTTATCTGATCAGCATTTGATCGGTTCTCGTATATTTTACTTTGGCAGCACATTCATCGCACAATGCTCAAAAAGACTCAATCACTCACTCACTCTTTCAACCCAATTACCTCCATACCTATTTGCGATTTTACCATGAAGTGTGCATTACCTGCTAGGGGTAGGTTTTTTTCAACACCCATCACCATGAACCCGACCGGGAATCGAACCCGACCTTTGGTCTTGAATCAACTCCTTTTTATTTCGGTCACGGAAGCACACGAGTAGATTGTTTATAATCAATGCGCAAGTTGTAAAAGCGGCACATGTACAATACTCAGTACGCAAAATATATACTGAAAGTCAGAAAATGGCGAAAATTTGTTTTAAAACAAAGTTGTTGTACTGAAGAAATTTTAAATTAACACCATTCGCAGCATACTTGTCACACTTAGTGTGAAAAAGGCAGTATAGTGTGACACTATACTGTCTTTTTCAACTCCCTGATGGAGCGAATATTGCAAGTACTGCAACGCATGGTGTTTCATACGATTAATAACAGTATTGAATACTAGTTTTGAGTTGACAAAAAATGTTTAAACTTTTTATTCACATGTCAATATCAATGACATGGGTTGAAATGATTTGTGTTTGACAAGTTCCAATAAAGTTCATATAAATGTTTTCTCGGGTTGCTAGGCAACCATTGCTACATATAAATTTTATTGATTTGTGTTTCATGTTTTATTTGATACCTATAAATTTTAAAGTTGTGGTTAACAACGGTTGCTAACCGCAAGTCATAACGATGCTAGGCAACCATTGCTACCTATAAATTTTATTCATTTGTGATTTGTGTTTCATCTGTTACCTATAAATTTTAAAGTTGCATATGTTAACCACTGTTCCTATGTAGTTCCTATGTTGATTATATGACTGTGTGACTGTGCTGTTCTCTCTTGCAGGCGTCCATCATGGCTCACGAGATCGGGCACGCGCTTGGCATGTACCACGAGCACTCGCGCCCAGACAGGTCAGAACACATGGGTCCCGCTCGTACCTGCTCATGTTCTTACAGATGTAGACCTCATTGCTGTCAGCACGCTTTCCCCCATCTCTTATAACAAGTCTTCTATAATCTTACAAATTCCTTTCACTGAACCATGTTTTTACTGGGTTTGCAGACGTTTCGCTGTTGTCTCAACAGCCGGAACTGAATATTGACCACCAGTAGCACTGTTGCTCGGGGTCTCACACTATCGCATTAGTACGGACGTGCCTCGAAACTGGTAGTCTTTTTTCACATTTTTCATATATTCTGGGTGTCTTTTTTTATTTTTTTTTATATTTCTGGGTGTCTTTTTCACACTTTAGTATATTTATCAGGATAAAAAAATAGTGATATTCATTATATTCATTCTTGATATCTACATGTACTAGAATCTGAATTTGATATATTCGTGTGTCACCTTTTACTCAGATATTGCTATATTGGTGGGTCACATTTTCTCAGATGTTCGTATATTGTAGATCACTTTTTCTCAATAATATGTATATTGGTGGGTGCCGTTTTCAACCTGTCCAAGGCACGTCTGTGCCCATTTTCTGACCAACCCCCCTCCTGAGGGTACAGTGCAGCCTAAAGTTATATGTAGACCACCTCTGTATAGAGTCCACTGTTTGATCGATATCAGTTGACATCTCACAGTTCACACAGAAACAACACCATTATAGTGCATCATGATAAGGCTCACTCAAGGTGGAAAGAACATGATATACCATTGGAAAGCTTAATCTCAGATTTCTAACCATGGTTCATACCCCCCCCCCCCCCCAGCACTGTTGACTGTTGAGACAACAGCGAAAGGAAATTATTTGATTATGTCCCAACCAGAACCCACTAGTAGCTTCCATTCAACGAATAAATATTTTGTAGATCTATTGTAAAAAGTAGAAGAAACCAATGGTTAAAGCATGACGTCTGTATCTCTGGAAGTAACCTTGCCACTACAAGCAATACCTAAATTGAGCCTTTCTATTGATTCATTTGCAATGTTACAATATTACAATCCAATTCTAAAAAAGGTCGCACACGCTACATAAGAGGTACATGTAAGTGCCTCCGATGTTTGTTTGTTTGTTTGTTTTTTGTTTTTGTTTGTTTTTTTTTGGGGGGGGGATATATTCTTGTCAAACTCAGAATGAACATTTTTGTTTTTTACGATCTAAAATTGGTTTGAATTGAATTTTGAAGAATGCTTTCCTGTCTGAGATAGGCTCAGAAGCTCTGAAAAGGGCCGAGGTTCAACACTTTTCATACAGGAGAGCAGGACATGCACCCCACCCCCACCCCCACCCCCACCCCCTTTTTGAAAAGCGACGTGCAGTCGCTCGTCTGCTCCCTCTATCAACTTATTTTGCCTCGTATCCTTTTTAATCCAGCAACGGCCCTGACAACGTAAATATTTCAATTCCAAATAGAAAACTTTCTACACTGTGTTGTCGCATCTTGTATCAACCACAATCTAGGTCACCAGACAGATATCATTTGGGTCCATTTTGACGTCCTTGTTATAAGGTGACTTGACGGGTTGACGATTTAATAATGACAACACGAAGACCTTTATGCTTTTATTACTCGCATACACAGAAGTAGTTCTAGAACAAAAAATAATAAAGAAAAGAAATATGCACATAACACTAGTAGATTCAACAATATACATACAATAAAATAAAAAAGACAAAATACTCACGGAAAAACAAGAATGTGTTTACATTTATACAACTGATGACAAAATGACTTTAAATGTCGAAGGTTGCCAGTATTCACATAGGTAATATAGTACAGATAAGTGCATATCAGTACAAGGTGCAGCTTATGGTTTGCAATAAAAATGTGCGACATGAAACTAAACGTAACACGTTGTTTACAGAGACGCATTCGTGACGATTTTCCGGGACAACGTCCGCCCCGCCGCCTTCACTGACAACTTTGGGCTGGAGATGGACACACTCACTCATGGGGTGCACTATGACCACGGGTCCGTTATGCATTACGGAATATTGGTAAGGGGTGCATTGTGGACATTTGGTAAAGCTTGCATTTTGGAATGTTTCTATTGCATTATAGAATGTTGGTAAATAGTTCACAGTGGCATTATTCAATTACTTAATATATTACCTGCTTTTATTTCAAAATAAACTCTAAAATCTAAATTTTAAATACAATTTGGTCGATTTGGAACAAATTTTTCAAAAAGAACCTGTAGCGTTTGAAATCGATCAAATTGTATTGGAAATTTAGATTTTAGAATTTATTTTGAAATAAAAACAGGTAATGAATTGAGTGATTGAATAATGAGACCTACTGCTGTATACCACTTATTGAGAATTAACTGGACATAAGCAAAACTTCACAATGGATTATGTGCAATGGGGTGGATTATGTTAGTAAAAGGTGCATCACGGATTATTGGTAAAGGACATAGCTCGGTCATACATTCATTGGAAACACCATCCATGATAAGATGGTCATTAGACCACATTATCTATAAAATTTGATAGACGATACCTTGCTGTGGCAAGATGTGGAAGCACACATTCACCAATGTATATCTAACGTATGTTCGTCTTTGTCAAACTTGTGTCATTGGACAAAATCCAGTCCTCAACTGTACACTAGCTCGGGGCGGCCGAACTGTCAGAAAATGGTACCCATGCACAAGGCTAATGTTGCACATGATGTAGTATTCTCAAAAGGTCACAATGTCTTAATTCTAAGTACCAAACATATATATTCAGGTGTAATATAAAATTGATTCTATATTCAATTTTATCTTTTTGTTGTGTTTAGTTGTGATGTTTCATATTGGCAGTTCTCTGCAACGTTCATAGGGACAATAGCGTTAATGTTTGTCTTGTTCATCTTCTAGGACTTTTCTATTGATAAAGCTGCAAAGAAGTATACGATATTACCTAAAAGTGATCAGCGTTTGAGGACGACCATGGGCCAGCGCTCGGAGCTGTCCTTCTACGACGTAAAGCTCGCCAATATCGCCTACTGCAATGGTGAGCTCAGTGTTCTCGGCTCTTGTGATTGAAGGAAATATGAGGGTCTAGATGGGGGGGGGGGATCCTGATCCCACTTCCCACTTAAATTTTAGCTCATTTCCCACTTCCCACTTAAATTTTAGCTCATTTCCTACTTCCCACTTAATATTTTCATTTCCCACTACACTTTTGATGAACATTTTGTTCACTTTTACAAAAAAAATGGCATGATATTAAAACGACCAGTTTTAAATTGTTATAAATTTACGTGCATGACCCCCACTCGTGCATTATTTATAGTTTCCCACTAAAGTTAGAATTTGTTACCACTTAATTTTGGTAATTTTCCCACTTCCCACTTAATTGCCCAAAGTCCCACTAACCACTTAATTTTTGCAAATTTCCCACATCCCCCTTAATTCTAAGGCCATTTCCCACTAACCACTTAAAGTGCATCGGCACCCTCTAACATACAGTGTGGTTGTGCTACATCATAGGCAGATCCAGGGGGTGCAGGGGGGCACGCCCACCTTTCCCACCAAAATACGTTATTTTCATTGGGGTTTTGGCATGTTCGGTATCGGTATTGTGCAAATGAAACCCATGATATCCCTTAATTGCTGCCCCCTTTTTGAAAAACTGAATCTGCCTATATACATAGCTAAAATGAAGTGAACACAGAGCAAAGGTAATGCTAGCACACAGCAATGATGATTGTGACCAAAACATCACAAAAATTCATACACGATGAATGAAAAATCAAGAATATATGTCTTCCAATTTTTAGACCGTAATACTTCTTATCAGATTCTATATTTTATATGTCTTCTTTGACCATTTTCTTTTTTTATTAGGTGAAGATAAGCTATGTACAATTCAAGATAGACATGTTTTCATTCCATAATATCATGAATATCAAACTAAGCATACAGACAATTCCATGGAACTCTTAAAGGGACATGAACAGCAACCACCTCCTCAGACAATTTCACTTAATAATTTTATTTTTCTATATACTTGACATGTTGCACCTAATAACTTCCAATTTTACAATCATAAACACGAGTTTGATAGAAAAATATAAATAAATTGAAACAGGGAGAAAAACAAGTTAATTGACATTGGACGGTTCCGTAATAACAACATGACTGTAGCCTTTATCACTCGTGCGCCGCAAGCCCAAATTTGCGTATATGCAATGTTTATTAAGACTGATAGAATAATAATATTGACATCGCCAATGTTTGGGTACAAAACATCTTCCCAGAGTTAAAAAAAAGGTTTAATTACGATGAAATGGAATTATACAAATATCTGAAAATGTATATATTCAACTGACTTAGCAAGTACCTTTACATGACATAAATTTATTATATACCTTGGAAGTCACCTGTGCATGTCTCTTTAACTTTCAGAGCGGTGCACTGAAGATGCAGAGTTCTGTGCCAATGGCGGGTACCGAGACCCGCGCGACTGCAGCAAGTGCATGTGCACCGACCCGTGGGCGGGGCCACGCTGTGACACAGTCAGGCAGGGCGCGCCAGGTAGGAATCTGGTATTATCATTCTTTTTCGTGTAATTTCAATGGTTATCAGGATCCAGAAGTATCCGATAACCCAGAGAGGGTTATCACCCCCCTTCAAAGAGGGGTGATACCATGGTTATCATGCTTGTTCTTAGCCGGACTACTTTTTCACATTTTTGAAAACAGTGTTGTAATTGTTTAGAAAAGAATGATAAATGCAAAACCTGGTTCATTGTGTCACATGAAATATTTTATCAGGATTTGTTCTTGTGGCGCATCAGCCTCGGCCTTCGGGCTCGCTGTGATATGCCACAATAACTCACCTGATAACATAATTTCATATTACAAACTCACCCGGTTTTGTCTATATCCAGTGATGAGGCCGGTTTTATAGCAGTAGATGACGTCACATATAAAGTACTGAATTATGAGGTGTTTTTTTTGTTATGTAGGTGCCCTGTATCACATATTTTATTAATTGTACAAGAAAATTGAGTATTTCAACTGGTGTTTTATTCAAAGACGGAAATTATTTGGAACTATGTTCTGGGCATGGAAATATTATGTTGATGTGGTGATTCGGCAGGTCAAAGTTGAACCAGTCATAGCACATTGTTTGGCTTGTTTACATATGATAATTCCCTGGCCAAAGTTCATGAATTCATAGTAGAATAAAGAAATGACACTGAACTTCCAGTATTTGGCATTCATATATTTTTCCTACAAATCCTGAATATTTGAGAGAGCAAGGCATTTGTTAATAGAACAATGGCAAAGGTATTTGTGTGTTCTACCCGGCAGGTAGCAGTACCTTATCATTGCTGATGGAAAAGTATATACTAGTATTCTGCTTTATTACCGGTACCAGATGTGTTAGCATAACACCAATACCAAAAAGTTGAATTATTAGAACCTATTTAAAAATCATTAAACCCACATCCCAGTTATCATATTCAATCTGTCAACCTGAACATCAACTGAGAACACATCAGCTTATACTTTTGTTGATTGCAAGAAGTAGATCAATATTTTACTACGCTTATTAGCACTTGCATAATAAGAGTTCTGTGTGCAAGACGATGTTTACTGGCGGGGGGGAGGGGGAATGACAAAGGGTCAAGTTTTCTGCTTTATTACGAATATCAGATGTGTCTTTTTTCCCACATCACGAAACATTTTAACCTTTTTTTCAACATGTCACAGATTTTCAGGCTTTTCTCCCACATCCAGATTCCTTTAAATAAAATACCAAATCCCACTTTTTGGCCTTATCCCCACATCACTCTTTTTGGCCTATTCCCCACATTCCTCTTTTTACGCCTTTTCCCCACATTCTGTGTACTAGGCGATATTTACTGGCAGGAGGAGGCGGGGGTGATAAGGGGTCACAAAATCCCTGGGTTTTTTTCCCACAACTCTCTTCTTTGAATCTTTGTGGCCGTTCCCCACAGCCCGCTTCCTTACACCCAGCAGGTGAATAAAGCAGTGAGAAAGAAAGTATATTACTAAAAATGAGACTTTTCCCCACACCCCTCCTGTGTTGCAGGCTGCACGCCGGCCAGCGGGGTTGTGACTGACATCGCGGACGGCGGCATCCACTGCCTCATGTCGCCCAACTACAACCCCAACCCAAGCGCCCAGTACGCCTACAGCTCCGGGGACGCCTGCACTTGGATCATACAGGTGGGAGTGTCACTGACAGAGCCAGGCGTTCAGAGAAGGGGGCACACTTTAAGGGATCTGAGGGGTTTCGCACGGGTGAATGGTAGTGTGATATAATCGGGAAGGCTATGTTAAGTTATTTGGAAGATCGTGGAATCAAACTCACGGTCTTCTGCCCATGATTCAGACCAGTCATATGTCCATGGGCGGACGCTCTAACCACTGCACCAATCTCCCTTGACACAGTACACATACTTCAGTTCGCACCTGTATCAATCTTATGCAATGGCACTTTTCCCGCCTTGATACTATTATCAGCCTACCAGCCTCGCAGCCTCAATCACAGTCATAGCCTGCTTATACCACCGACTATTACGAAGTAGTCATCCAGGCACATAAGCCGTGCACACCTATATATAGCTGCGTTCTTACCGGCTACTTACATTGGGCGTAATCTTGGGCCACTTCTTTCACAGTAACAAACATCAGGGAATGGGGGGTGCACTCTCTGCGCCCCCTCCCATCCCCCCATAGATATGCTTATCAGGGTTGTAAGTGTGGAGCATCACTGACAGAGCAAGGTGTTCAGAGAAAGGGATGCACTTTAAGGGATGGGTTTCGTACGGGTGATTGGCAGCATACATGAACAAAAACTATGAAAATAAACCATTTTGATAAGAAAACGGGGTGGGGGTTTGCGCTCCTTGCCCCACCCCACCCCTGGATCTGCCTGTGGTTCAAGGCCGCATGTTATTTCTAAAGATTGTGCCCTCCAGGTGCCACTGGGATACCGCTTGCTGCTTTGGTTTGAGGCGACATGTTATTTCTCTAGTGACCCCCAAGCCATAGAACACTATCATTCCCGGTTTGCAAGGCTTGTACACACGTTATTTTTCTTGTGACTCCCAGGTGCCACTGGGATACGGCTTGCTGCTGTGGTTCGACATGTTATTTCTCTTGTGACTTCCAGGTGCCCCCGGGGTGCACAACTACGCCACCAACAACTACACCAACCACAAAAAGTACACCAACTAGCACAACCACCACTCCATCTACCACAACAAATACACCAACTACACCAACAACAACCACAACAACTACACCAACTACACCAACCACAACTACACCAACCACAAAAAGTACACCAACCAGCACAACCGTCACTCCATCTACCACAACAAGTACAGTGGTGGTGATGTTTATGTACAGTATTGATGATTACATATTGGTTTTGGGTATTTTTTAACATTTTTAAATCACAATTACACATTCAATATATAATACAGCAATTACACCAACAGTAACAACCACAACAAATACACCAGAATGGCAAAGCAAAATGATTTGTTAGCAGTTAAGTTAAGGTTGGGTTCAATTTATTATTTTTTAAGAACAATAGAAACTCTGTGATGGGAGGTTAATTGACAAAAAATCATCTAATTTTAAATGTCAATCAAATCTGCCATTAAAATACCATTTTTGGACATCCAATAGGTGTCTTTAGTAAATTGTTTGAGCAATGTGAACTCGTTCTGTTAATTTTTGGTGATTCACTTACCAAATATGTTTGTACATTAATAGTCTTTAGAGAGCAAGGATTTCTTCAGTGAACTGTGGTCTTTATGGGATGTAACCACCTTTATGGACAATTTTCCCCAACACCGTGCAATCATACAAACATCATTTACAACAGCAATGCTGTATTGTTGCAGATTTTGTGGCGACCGCGGCATCATCGACTTCACCTACAACTTCACCCACCCTCTGGTCGTCATGGCAACGCACGTCCCCATCATGTTCCGCTCGTTTGAGATGGTCGAGCCCTGGGAGTGGTACTTCCGCCTCGGCTTCCGGCTCTGCTACAGGCTAGGTCAGGGAGGCGCACCGTGCAAATTGTATCATGTTTTACATTGGAAAGTTAGATTAGATAATTATTGACAATCAAATACTTTTCAGAGAACACTACCTGTCTTCAGACCTCCACATCATCATCATCGACAACAACAACCACACCAACAACTACTACAACTCCAACAACAACAACCACAACAACTACACCAACAACAACACCAACAACAACACCAACAACAACCACCACAACTGCACCAACAAGCACAACTACCACAAGCACAACAACAACTACACCAATAACCACAACAACTATACCAACAACCACAACTACACCACCACCAACAACAACCACATCAACAACCACAACAACAACAACAACAACGATTCCAACCACAATAACTACACCAACCACCACAACAACTACCACAACTATACCAACAACCACAACAACTACACCACCACCAACAACAAGCACTCCAACAACAACTACACCAATAACCACAACTACACCAATAACCACAACAACCACTCCAACAGCAACAACTACAGCAACAACAACTACTACACCAACAACTACCACAACTACAACAAGTATTCCAATAACAACAACAACAACAACAACAACAACCACAACCACCACACCAACAGTAACGACAACCACAACAACAACACCAACCACCACAACAACTACACCTACCACAACAACTACACCAACAACAACCACAACAACTACACCAACAATAACAACAACTACACAAACAACAACTACACCAGCAACCACAACCACCACTCCAACAATAACTCCACCAACTACCACAACAAAAACACCATCAACAACTACAATTATCACAACCACCACTCCAACAATAACGACAACCACAACAACCACAACAACACCATCAACAACTACAACCACTTTGCCAACCACAGCAACCACAATAACCACTTTGCCAACCACAGCAACCACAATAATCACACCACCATCCACAACAACTACACCACCACTGTCAACATCCACATCTTCATCCACATCTTCCACCTCATCATATAGCACAATCACTTATCCATCACCATCACCGTCCACACCACAGCTGTCTCTAACATCACCAGTCACCTCCACGTCTCCACTAGCACAGTGTTTCTCCAAAGAAGCTCCTCTTCCAAATGAAGTGGAAAAGACATTCTATGTAGAAGCTACCGTTGCTGACAGGCAACGGTTGCCGGATGTAGCTTCCGGGGACTTCGCTAGTCTCCACAATACATTACAATCTCAGGTACGTGTTCAGCTTAGATATTGTTAGGTAATAAAATCATCATTAGAATAATCGTAATCTTTGTTGCTTTATTTCTGCCTCGTACTTTCTTTCAGGTTGAAAATGCATTCTGTGATTCATTTGGTGGAAAACTTAGTTTTCTCTCTGCTATAAAGCTTAGGTATTTATATTTATGTATTCGTTTATTTATTTAGTATTCATTTATTTATTTATTTATCACTTTTGATATAGTAAAACTATAGTTTGTGAATGAAAACATTTAGATAAGTCATATTATAATTGCAATGTTTAATCTTTTCAAATTGTTTTCATCTAATCATCCAGCAATCCCGACCATGTGGTAGCCTCGTTTTCCATCTCCGTGACGTCATCTCGGGATGACGTCATCACGGAGCAGCAGATCAAACAGTCCGTGCTGGCCGTGAGCCGGTACGGACCGGAGGCTTTGGTATTCCCCAGTAAGACCAATTTTATACACTCTTGATCGATCATTTTTGCACCATATTACCTGTCGGAACTCTTACAACCATACTCACCACCTAGATTACTGCGGTCAACAAATAACCGATTGTTTAAAGAATTTAGATCAAGTCTTATGGTGATAGAGCATTTAAAACAGCAGCACCTAAATTATGGAATAAACTTCCACTGTCCATTCGGCAATCCAAAACTCTTGTATCTTTTAAATCCCATCTGAAGCACCATTTGGTTAAGGAGGCCTACAAGCGTACATGAACATTTAGTGGAAATTAAGCTATATAATTTGTATTGTATTGTATTGTATTTATATTGATTATGGGTTAGAAATGCCGAAGAGAACACCAAAATGGCGTCAACATTACCATAATATGTTTCACATCCTGAGGTTTGTCATGTTGAAAATAAACCTGCTAAAGGTCCAAGGGAACGATCATAAATAATGATACTGGGGGAGGGGCGGTCGTCCAAAAAGTTGGAGGGTCGTCCAACTTTTCTGATTCCTTTTGGGGGTAGTCACTGAACTTTTTTTATCATGCTATGGTATAATCTTTCAAATATTTTCTTTTAACAATTGAAAACGAAATGCAATGACTATGTAGGAGACTTTTGCTTAATTGGGGGGGGGGGTCACCCAACCTTTTGAAATGTTGATGGGAGTCTCGGTTAACTTTTTGTTTGAGTCCCAAAAATGGACGACCCCCACCCCATCCCCTCCCCCGGTATCGTTATTATTGTGATCATTCACTGTGTATAAACTGCTAGTACCAGAGATCCAATGTCAGTTTGTAGCATTGTTTAAATGAAGGAGTTCTTATGAATGTTAGTTTGTGAAAAGTCTCAGGTTTAACCCATAGCATCTTAGCACTGTATTTCCACAGAAGTATAGATCGCAGTGTGATGATCATTGCTTGAATTGCTCACTTCATTATGCATTCATTCAACACATACGAGAATAGACCCAATGATTCTAAATTCAACACATAGTGCATCTGGTATTCTAGAGTAGACCACGTCCAACTAGCCATAGGCCGAGTGGCAATAATGAATCAACTACAATAGTGTTTTTCTCCATGTTCTTAACCCTTAAACAGTTATCTTAGTCTTACAATAATATCCTATATTGTACACATACATGTATGTCCTGATGAGGATTGTAATGAATTGAAAATATGTCGTTCATAAATTTTCAAGAAACTGTACACAATTAAAATATTCAGTAAAGATTTAAGATTTAGAATATTCCCAAATAGCACACAGAAATGATTCTAAAGTGGCAATGAATTGTACATTCCAGATGTGATCATCCAGACTTCCCCCGGAGTAGCGCCCGACCCCGTGTCCCAGCAGACCCTGATCATCGCCGTGACGTCATCGATCGTCACCTTTGTGCTGATGGTCATCGTGCTAGTCGCTTATTGTCTCCGCTACAAGAGAGACCACAGACAGAAGGTTGACCAAAAGGTGGCAGCTGTGACCAGTGTCAACAACCTTAAGGGTATGGATTTGAGCTCATGTAATCAAAAGGAATTTTTGTAGCAACTTTGGAAATGTGTTATTTGCCACAATAATTTGGGGTATATTTCCTTAATGCACATTGAATATTGATTTTAAAATCCTCCCCAATTCTAATCTTTGTTGTGATGAGGCTGAACTTAGAATTATTGTACCGTATATTCTACTATTAGGTTGGGATGCACACTTTAAAAAGTCTTCTAGAAATTGATGTTGAGGACTGGGTCTCCCATATTTTGTTGACCTTCATTTTCTTATAGAATAGACCGTTGACTTTCATTGTATAATATTTTTAATTGTGGCAGCTCTTGCGAAAGTGTTGAAATTGACTGGTTTCCATGGTACCTAAACATAAAACCCTAAATCTCTGGATTGCTTTTCTTCTTACTGGTGTGTTTTAACGTGTTTGTTTGATGTTGCAGCAAAGAGGTCAAAGAAGAAACATCTTGCCAGCAAAAACAGTGTGCTGGAGGTGGAGAGAAGATTCTTCCAGAGTAACCACCCATATTATCATACGTACCACTTTCAAAGGGCACCAAGATACAACCAGAACCATTTCCAAACCACAAAGTCATCTCACAAACCTTTGTACAGGGGACAGAGCTATATGTATGGAACTAGTCAATACGGTGATATTTCTATAGAAAATGAAAGAACTTTGCGCCAAACGCAGAGTCTAAGAATTCATGTGAGTCAGGCACCATTTAGGAATTTATCGCTGTCAAACGTGGACTCAAAACGGTCTAAAAGATCAACATTGTATTTTTAATGTGTGTAGTAAAATACATTTATATGTTTTTGGTATAAATGCTGTTATCATTTTGTGAACGATTCATGCATTAATGCACACATTTTCAGTGAAACTAAAAAGTTTCTAAATCTACTGCTAAGGTCGACATTATATAAAGGCCCAATTTACAAAAAATGTGATGTAAATCAATAGAATTCTCCCTACAATTATAAATATGAAAACAAATTTTACAAATACAATGAAAAGATCACATTGGCCTATATTTGAAATGAATTATTAAGTCAAACAAGAAATTGTTGACAAAAAAAACAAGATAACTAATTGAATATCAATATACTGATTTATTAAACAACAACAAAAATTGAATAAAGTAAAAAGTGAAAATTTCAGTGGAAGACCAAATATGCAAATTTTAACATGAGTAGACCACGTGGCTTGGTAACTCTAACGATTCTGTCCATCAGCTTTGTTTTAATATTGCAAGGAACTATGAATGGCACTCAATCATGCCGCTCCATTATTTCAGGTGTAGGACACATAGTTATATCAGCAGCTCTTTATTGATAGCACTATAGCACATACATCACTCCACAACACCGAACATTTGAAATATTACATAAGTTAGAAATTCACGTTTTTGGTTAGTTCTTTTCCTCCCTGTACTTGTGCTCTAGTCTATTTCTCTGCTGTGGGCATTAGTCTACTTGTCGCCTTCTAGCTCTTTCTCCAGGTCTTCTGAGGTGATGGTTAGTCCGTCCACCATCTCCTCGGTCACCTAAAAGGTTATTGGTGTACAGCAAACATAGAATGGATCACTGGAGTGGGACATAATTTTGTATGTAAACCTGACCACAAAACATTTTCATTTTCTCATTTATTAAAGTTACAATATCCTACGTTTCCACACTTCTTCAGGGAAATAAATATCAAATACAACTACAAAGTAATAAAATATAAACAAATTCTAGATTTCATTTGTTTTATTATATTGTAGTTGTATATGTATTTGAAGAGGACACTTAAGTGTCGAAGCGTAGGATATCATTTTAAATAAGATAAATGAATTTCAAATTTTTAAATTATTCACTAATAGTCTCCAAACAATACAAAATAAGACAAAGATATCAAAATGAGACCATCTCTAATGTCCAAAATAAAACAACTTGCATACATGCATTTAGTAAAGCATTCTACAAATGCAAGTGTAGTGTAAAATCATTTAAATCAACTGCCACTGCTACGGAGTTTGATGAATCTGTTTTTAATCTGTTGAAGATATCAGATCTTATGCATACTGCCAATTTTGAATTTACAAACAGAATTGTTCTAGCTCCAAAACTCTAAAAGATATCAAGCAAACACCCTGGTCGGCCACAGATATTCTATTTTCGGCCGAAAGTACTCATGTCGAAATCAATATTGTACCGAAATTTCTCTCAAATTTAAAGTCACTGCGACACCGCGGGTGTAAACCTTCAACCATGTCCTGTTGACGTGGGCACAGCCAGGAGTATCCATGGAAACACCACACGTCTATCCATGTTAGTAAATATTTCCGGAAACTATACTCACTTACTTTCTAACTTCTACTGTTTTTACTACGGCAGTTATAACAGTATGTATGTTATAATCGTACGTGCAACAGCTTGTGATACATGCAGTAGAACCTCTCTCTTAAGACCAGGCTTGGATTGACCAAGGGCAGTTCTCTCTAAGACCTGGTGTCTTCAAGAAGGTCGGCAGTCATCTCTACTGGAAGGTTTGTAACCCCCGCAAATGGTCCTATTGAAGAGGTGGTCTCCATAGAGAGATGGTCTTAGTTGGAGGTTCTACTGTTCATGTTTGATTTGAGTTTCTTCTAGTGTAAAGTTTTCTATAATTGCTCACAAACGTAAAAAAAAATAAGTATTAAAGAATTTTAGAACAACATGTGTTTCTTTTTACATTTTTGAACAATTAAAAAAAACTTAACACAACAGAAACAGAAAACTCAAATCAAAAGAAACCATGTGCTGTCTACCAAATCACCAGACTTTTATCAGCTGAATTACTAAGATTAATTATTTGGTTGTAGGTGGTTCTTTTCGTGTTGTGGTTACCGTATAGGCTCCATATTTGTATATTTTTTTTCCTGAAGAGGTGTTGTTAGAACACGAAAATATTCGAGAAGAGAATTTAATTTAGTGATACTTGAATCTTTTAATCTTTTTGAAGTGTGAAGAGTTGGAAAAGACGGTAGCCACAACATCACATTTTATCTACGATCAGTAGTATGTCGGGGCTATAGACCCCAGTGGGCTGTGACACCCGCTGGGGTTCCATGTTTACCTTTCCCTCCAGACACTGCAGGCTGTAGCGCCACAACACTTCCTGCTCCTTGGCGTCCTGAAAAACACGTGACACATGATAAAAACATACAATACAATATAAAAATTCTTATAGCATGAACAATAAATGTTCATGTGCTGGGCTTGGGGGCCTCCTTAAAACAAATGGTGCTTTGATTGGGTTTTAAAATGGTTTTGATATGTTGCAAATTTCAGTGAAATGCCATTTTACATAAATATACAGTAACATATACATTAATATAATATATGCGACAAAAGAAACATGTTTACATATAAATATATTACACAATATGGGTTTGGGCTTACATGTCACCTATTAAATTTACATATATTTGATTGTTTTACATGTTATGGACTGGGGACGTTTATTCCATAATTTAGGTGCTGCTACAGTACTGTAAATGCTCTATCCCCATAAGACTTGGTTTTTTATTTAAATTCCTTGAGTAATAGATTATTTGATGACCGCAGTAATCATCACTGACAGGTGTATGTTATTGGAAAAGAGGTTTGCACTTGAGGGAGTTCACGGGTACTTCTTGATTGTACTTCTACACGTGAAAAGTGGCAAACATTGTTGACCTGGATCGTGAAACATCACTGGCAGGTTTTTGGAAAAGAGGATTGCACTTCAGGGATTTCATGTTTCAGTTACGTCTACCCGTGAAACATAGCAAACATTGTGGCAAAGGTTCATAATAATATAGTAAATACCATTCTGTACTATTTATGTTGTGGAAACATGACGTTTCGCCATGGTAGCTACATGGCTTCTTCGGATATACTATGTGGGTCAGAACGACCATCCTACCATGGCAAAACGTCATGTTTCGACAAAGTAAACAGTAGAGAAAGGTATTTGCTATATCATTATGAATCTACCTACTGTCACTAATCTTCACTCTATCATGGCAAAGGTTGTTTACATCAAGCTGTGACACATCACTGGCAGATCCAGGGTTTTCAGAAGGAAGGAGCGCACTTGAGGGATTTTATGGGTTTCGTACAAGCGATTGATGGCGGACATGACGAAAAGCTTTGGAAAATGAAGTATTTTGGGGGAGGCGCATTCCCACTGCACCCATCCCCCTCGGGTCTGCCTATGAACGTAACAATGCAGTGGAAGGGGCCAGGATTTCTCAAACTGGGGGCCTCCGTGGCCATACCGGGGGGGGTTCCTTACCCCCAAAAATGGTACGCTCTTGCCACCATGGTATGAAATCAGGACTGAGAAATATAGTGCCACCGCCGAAGATATCAGACCGAAAAATGTAATGAAGCTCCGAAGTAGTAACCAAAAATATAATGTCATGAGTGACCCATTAGTTTTTCGATGATCCTCACAAATAATTTTACCAACGGATGATGTGAATCAATGCAAGAAAATTTATTACATTAACGTAATGATTTGTCAATATTTGCATGGAAATGTCAAATATGTGACCGAAAAATATAGAGAATTTTTGAAAATTATGACCCAAAAATATAATGGATGGAGAAATTGTGACTCAAAATTACATTGGACGGCGCAAAGAATTACCCGTATGGGGCGGTACATCCATACGCATACAATACAACAGTACACACCAACACGCACGCACACACAAATGCACCAGCATTTACCCATAGTATGGGGCGCATGTACATCCATACGCATACAATACAACAGTACACACACACACACGCACACACACACACACACACACACACACACACACACACACACACACACACACACACGCACACACTTGGCCTTGAGACTGGGTGAGATGGGCACACACACACACACACACACACACACACACACACACACACACACACACACACACACACACACACACACACACACACACACACACACACACACACACACACACACACACACACACACACACACGCACACACACGCACACACACACACACACACACACACACACACACACACACACACACACACACACACACACACACACACTCACACACACACGTACACACGCACGTACTTAGCCTTGAGACTGGGTGATATGGGCACGCCCTCCACAAAGTACGAGCCCTGCAGGTCGCGCAGCTGGGGACTGAGGGACACACTGAGCAGGTTGGTCACGTTCTTGGACAGGTTGTTCAGGATCCGGCCTGCAAGAGGAAGAAAATAGTCTCATGAAATATGATGTAATGGTTTACATGATAGTGTAACTTTGGCTTTACCTTCCATTTGGAATGGCCACCAACATTTAGCTATCTAACGTACTAAACACATTGTCTGAATATTCTAGTCACAGGTTTGTTCAGGATTCTGTCTGGAAGAGATTTTAAGATTAAGATTAGCAGCAATTATTAATGGATTTAAAAATGCAGTAAAAACTTTTTTTGTTATGGCTGATAATATATGTGTTAAAATCAGAATAGTTTATTTACAGGACATTATTATAAATATTACATCTTCATCAATAAACTTTAATAAAATTCACATTAAAATAGGTCAATTTGGTCAGTTCAAAAGGCATTCTGTAATATGAAAAATCATTAGCAAAATGTAGTTAATATTGTCATTAAAACTTTCCCTCTACAAATGTACACCAGCATCTGCATAAAACGTTCAGTATAAAATATAATGTTCAACAGACTCAAAAGCAACACAGTGCATTGACCATCATTGCGATTCAGTCTCTAAAAATTTTCCCCTATAGACAGCAAATAGTCATAACATGTGATGTAATGGTTTACATGATAGTGTAGGTGTGTCTTTATTTTCCATTTAGAATGGCCACCAACATGTAAATATCTAACATATTAAACACATTGTCTGAATATTTTAGTCACAATTTTGGAGGCCCTGAAGGGGGGCAAGAGTTGAAATACCATTTACATTTGGAGCATAGGTTTATTCATAAATCAAGGTGCTACAAATAATGGTAAACATTTGAACGATAAAATGCACTAGACGCGCCATTCTTGCAAAAGATCCGCGGAGATTTCGGCGGCCATTTTGAAATGTCATGATGGCCAATCAAGTCAAATTTAAGGATGCATATCAAAGAACACATATACCACATTTCATGCTTTTATCATGATTTGTACGATTTTTCTATTAACTGCTCCACTATTCATGCATTGACAATATCGTATGTAGAGGGGGGGGTATAGCCTTGACGAAAATCCATTCCCCAGTAATTGTTTTCTGGATCACCAGTCACCAATATATTTCAATGTCTTTCTCCAATCACCAGGAATTGTAATCAAATGGGTTGCATCACATTTCACACACTTAAAATCAGGCAGTTCCCAATTCACAATCAAGATTTAGGGCAAATCACCAATCACGTGTTTGCTATATGACCCCCTCAGAGTTGTTAATTAAAATGGATATTGTAGTACAGACAGTTCACAAGTCACAATCAAGATTTAGGGCAGATCACCAATGACATGTTTGCTCTATGCCCCCCCTTAGAAATTGTAATATTCCATCATATAAATGATATACATTAACAAACATATCAAAATTTACAATTTGAAATACCTAAAATTATAACATTAAATTCACAATCTTGGATTTACAGAACAAATCACAATCATTTTCCCCATTCCCCTTCTTAAAACATATATTTTAACAGAATAATTCAAGAATGTTGTATAATTAGATAGAAGAGCCTCTATATCACATAATATGTTGTTGAACAATTTTAGAGCGTTTGAAAAAATATAAGTTCATTTTAAATTTTAAAAAAAATAGAATTAAAAAATTCAGTAACGTTTAAGTTCACTGAACAGCACCTCAAACTGCTGGCATATAAGTCATTTCAATATTGTCTTTCAAAATAAAAACAACTGTTTTCTCAATTAAGATTTTATTTACCGAGTTTTATTGATTTTGTAACATTGCTCCAATGTATATTTTATGTCTTTTCTAAAAATTTAATTCAAAAAAATGTTTCATATTCTATGCCCCCCTTACCGAGACTCCTGCCGACGTTGTGGACGCCTGGCGCCGGTGCGGCGGGTTGTCCATGTTCTTCTTGAGCACGCTGTCCACCATGCCGACGTGCACGGCGTAAGGACGTGCTTAGTCGTACGCCAGTTGCGCCGGTGATCAGAGCGTACATGTGCATGATCTGATGAAACGATGAGAATAAAATGTGTTTTTTCCCAAGTTTGCTTGTGGATACAATTATATTCTCTCCCTCTCTCTCTTCTATGACAAGCACGCTAAACCCCTATATTGACTGAAGACATATCTTCCATTTGACTATATCAAGTGGCCTAGACGGGACTCGAACTCACGACCCCAAGGTTGTGAGACCAGAATCTTTCTTCATCATTTCAAGCAGCGGGCTAGTCAAATGGAAGATATGTCTTCAGGTATGTCAATATAGTGGGGGGGAGCATGCCCTGCCCCACCCTAGCCTATGAAGAGAGAGAGAAGAGAGAATATGATGAGAATGAAAGATTATTACCATAGAAGCCTGGAATCGTCTCTATTAGGACCACACTTCGGACCAGTGTTAGGTGGTCTCTATACAGAGGTTTATTTTGGTAGGTCTATGAAGGCTTGGGACAGTGAAAAGCAGAGGTGGTCTCAATAGTGAGGTGGTCTTAAATGGAGGTTCCACTGTACATGAGTGGGGGTGAGATATCAGAAAAACGAGTGTGGACGTTAAAGTACGAGTGAGTGTAAAAGAAGTGGGCCAGTTGTATAGAAAAAGAAGAATATAAATGTCAAGATTATTTAACAATAATGAAGACACATTCTGTCAGAAATATTTTTACTAAACTAAGGACAAACTGCTCTAAACTTAGTGAACAGCCTTACTTAGAAATACAGAAAAAGTGAATAAGGTGTAATAAAATGACTGACTTTAAACACTTACTTTTTGAGTGCAAAGATATAGAGGACAACAATAAATCATATTTAAAAGAAATAGGTGATATTGATCAACGCTTTCGGAGAATGAACTGGGATGATAAGATATCGGTAATGCTCAATTTATCATTTCAAGCACGGAACCAAGAACTACAAAAAGCTGCAGTGAATGCTACCATATCGTTTATAACCAAAAGGTATCTCTCATGTAAAGGGACACACCTTGTAATCTATGTTGGAACTTTGTATCATTGGCTATTTGTGAACCTGTCACATTGACCCATAAAATTGATTTGAATTGATTTGATTTTGACAACGTCCTGTCAGGTTACAAGTGTACCCGTGAGTTTGATTCCTTTCATATACCTTTACAAGCCTGACTCTGGAATTTCCTTACAGTGATGGCAGCAAACGAGTTCTGTTTAAATCCAAATGAGGTGAGGTATTTCCTGATATCTCACCCCCACTCTTATAATAACCTTTTTCTCCCATGTTTATTCATTATTTAGACTATTAACTTTGCAGTGTAGGATATCGGAGAATATCCTCCACCTCTCAGCCAATCAGAATCAAGCATTTTCAGCAAACGTGGGAGAAAGACCACTATGTAGTTTTCGTGTTCTTTAATGCTACTTAAATGTTTCCTGTATCAATCAAAAGTTATAAAATTGTATGATCCTTATGCTTTTATTTTGAACAGTTCTCAAGACTTAAGTTTCCTTTTCAAAAAATCATCTATTACCTGGCAAATTGAAATAAAATGAAAAGAAAGTATGCAAAAAATAGGAATAGATATATTGTTATGATTAGGGCTCTGTAGAGTTGAAAAGCTTCAAAAAGTTTAAAATTAGAATAAAAAACATTTTTGACATTTTCTACATTAGACATAGCATAGAAAATAGCATTAAAGAACAAAAAAATACATGAATACTCCATACCAAATAAAATTATACAGAAATATTATTTTCACAATTCGATAATTTGAATGAAGTATTTTCATGATGTTGTTATTGAATAATGTTAACAATAAAATAACCCGGGTCATTGATTTACCATCACTGACAATGACCCAACAACAAAAAGATGACTGGTACGTCCAATGCTAAAAAAATAATATCATCAAGAATATATACTGTAGACATTGTTAAAAACCCTTTGACCATCACAATAGCTCAAATATCCAGAACAATTCTGAACAATTCTGTTCTGGAAATTTTAGCTCTTTAGAGGAATTTGTTTATCTGAAAATACTTAGCAAATGAATTTTAGAAATTGAAATCTAAAATTATATTTTTTGACCTTCATTTCAGCAGCAATTACAATGGTCAAACACAACAAAATGGGAGGACCTCCTGTTATTGAATTTAGCTTACAAGAATAAAAGTGCCTAGTAAATGTTATCAAGAATAAAATACCTGGTAGTACTTGGAGTTAGCGTAGGACTTGGACTTGTTGTACTGGCCTTTGCCCTGGATGGTCTTTAGGTTGAGTTCCCCATTCTGGTGGTCCTTGCTCGACACGATCACGATCCGGCAGTCGCCTAGAAATGAGGGAGAAAATATAACGCACTTACGGATAGTCAGCACAAATACATAACGCAAACAAACACTCCCGCAGTCGGCCAGAAATTGGTGAAAATATGTAAATGTTTGGTCCTCAGATTGGTGGTGATTTTATACACTTTTCACTAGATGGATCAATGTCAACATTAAGCAAGATTTAGTCAGTATTTGTTGGACAAATTTATATTTTTCTTTTCTTTTAAATTATCGCTTTCTACTTTTGATTACACTACAAGATTATGAAATTTACTTGATATCTTAGCCATGCCCTTTACATGTACATAATAAAATAGCACATGCTTGTTTTATATATTTATATATGGTACAAAATACCCTATTCTAGTCACTTTTCACGACGTTTTTTTACATCTTAAAGTAAATCATGTAATTGATTTGGTAATTTTATATCACAAAATATCAGTCCTAAAACCATGGTAATTCACCACATTTTTGTGCAATAGTGACAAATGAATTCTTAAAACTATTACACGTCGTGAAAGAGGTGTGCATGTGGACTAAGAGACTAGACTATAAGTGCACATACAGGGACTTTGACAACTTATTTGCATGTAAAACTTTATTCTTCTAACTTTGAGACAATTCTGTTACCACTTTTCTTATGTAGTGAAACAAGATTTTTTTGTCTCCTGACATCTTTGTTCCTAACTTCAAAATGACTTATAAAAACAATAAAATAGTACATAGATTAAAACAGAATACAACACAGGGACTATGACGACAAAAAATACCTTCAACACTATGTAAATAAACCTATTTATATAGACCTCTATTTACACTCAGCAAATTTGCATGTCTGCATTAACAATAAGTATTTCGAGTAATTTACACATGAGACGATACCTTCTGTGGCCTTCATGATGGGGGTCAGTTGCAGGGTCAAGAAAAAGTGACCGAGGTAGTTCCTCTGGAAACAGAGACAGCGTTCTTTAAAAATATGATTACTAATTCTCGATTGAAGAATAAAGTGTATTGAAAACATGACTATATTGGTAAGTGACAATAGCCCCCTAAATGCATTTGTGTCGTTTGCCAGTTTTTCAACAGTCAAACCAAAAAATATTTTTTTCCCAGAAAGTTTTGTTTTTAATACTTTACATGAGACGATACCTTCTGTGGCCTTCATGATTTTTGCAGGGTCAAAAAAAAGTTGTGAGGTAGTTCCTCTGGAAACAGAGACAGCGTTCTTTAAAATAAATTAATTAAATCAGAATCTGAGTTCATATATTGGTCTGAATAGGTTTGCATTTGTGTCGTTTGCCATTTTCAGTCAAAAGGAACATGTAACGAAAAAAACGGGGCTTCCAGCTTTTTAATATGTATTATATGAATTAATCAAATCAGAATCTGGAGATCTATGTGATTGTGAGAGGTTTGAGCATTGCATTGATTCACCATATAGAATTAGCATCAGATTTGATAGCAGACACATTAAAATCAGTGATCTTGCGACGAACAATTGTTCTTATATTAGCTCAGATTGTGAAAAAGATTGGTGATTTGCTTTCGTTATAATTTCTACTAAGTACATTACTATGCATGTTTTTAACAATGGTGCGTAATTTCTGTGTGCATGAATAATAATAAAAGAATATTTCCTACCTGAAAATGGTTCTCAAAACCATCTTCTGTGAAACCTGCATAAGAACAATAACACACGGGTCATCATCAACAGTATATGACTAAATCGAATTCAAATGAATATTCTGCACTATGTAATGTGCCTTCAATTGTGTCTATTTTGACCAGGCAGAACTGAAATCGTATATTATGTTTTAATATTATATAATAGAAATTTTTAAAGCTAATTATTCAAAAGATATACGTTCTAAAGCACATAATCATAGTACAGTTAATAAACAAAATTTGATTCAAGATACAAACATGAAAAATGATGAATAATATAAAAAAATATTAGCAGGATATAAAATACATGGATTATAAAACCTTAAAATTACACAATAAAACGTTGATTTTATCACAGAGATTTTTGTAGTCATCTTGTGGATGGTTTTGACTTTCTTAAATACGTGAGCATATAACTTGCAGTCCTTGCGCCCAAAAGCTACAGTAGTGGCATCTTTCGATTCATGAAGTGAAGACATTCAATGGAGGCACTCCACTTACGTGAACTCAGACCAGCCTTTAATACCCATGATGAATACAGAGGGTGGGAGCTGACAATTAAGTTATTGTCATTTAATATTAAAGGATTAACCTACAATTTGATTACCGTGTACTTTTCACATAGTCTCTCTGTATTTGTACTGTAGAGTACAATAATTCTGCATTGTTAGCTGAGGATGTGTTGTATAAACACGAAATACATTTTCCTCTCTTTGGTACAATTTATTTAACATGAAGATATTCACGTTGCATATATCACTGAAAACTCTCTTTCTAGTCTGAAACGCTTGCCTGTGCGCACAGCCCTC
>CM032666.1:55756523-55761523 GCA_019095985.1 Streblospio benedicti | reverse complement strand
GAATCGACTGATTATTGCAGTGGTAGCAAGATTATTGATAATCTGTGATTAGCGCAGTGATGGTGCTTGAAGGACTTTGACCTGGTGTTATCATCATACTTGTAATAAGGTTATTGTGGTCGTAAAATCATATGCTTGCTGTATATTACTGGTTGTTATAGTCTTGCTATTTCGTTTTTTTTTTTTTATTTGTTACTTTGGCCTGGCATTGGTGAAATAACTGCATTTAAAGTTGAATTGGTGATGATTGCACTGGTTGAGCTCTGCATAAGGATGTCTTTACACGGGTACATTATTGTTGTTTTTGGGATCCTTGTTATTAATAGACTCCTGTAATGGACTTGGTTACTATCAGTATGAGAATGTTTGGGTTGTTTGCGATGTTTCTACACAAGTGCGCACTACTCCATATACAATGTATACTGCTCCATTGATAACAATGATTATGATTGACACTGTTAACATCTAACCTTTAGGGATCATATTATTAGTGAAATATTGAATGTTTTTATCCAACAATTAATTACGTGAATGAACATCTTAGTCACGATTATGTCTTCGTTAGTCAAATATTGAATGTGTTAGATTAAAGAAAATAACAATAACAAGATTCTTAATAAAGGTTTTTCGTTTACAGATCACATCTGACCCTCAAGGGGGTGGGCGGTGTGTGTGTGTGTGTGGGGGGGGTCTCAGGGTATATGCGCGTGCCATTTTGACTTCAGGAACAGCACCCATAAATATAGTAAGATTTGCAAAAAGCAAAGCATACCCCAAAATATAGTAAAATTCATTCAAAGTATACCCATAACACGTATACTAAACCCAAAGTTCATCCATAACGAACTATGGAAATACCCAATACACTCATGGTTTCCTTGCAATAAAAGCAGTTTGCATTGTGATTGGGCTTTTGGACTTCTCAGACTGGTGTATTTGGAATGTATAAGATACTCTTGAGCTATGATATTTCTTCTTTAATGATGATACTCAGAGTGATGAAACATGAGTATATGCAGTAATACACGATATTTCCATATCAATGCCCTATGATATAGTTATCTCTGGAGATAAGACACTAAAATATAGTGTTGTCTTAAAATTAAGACCCAATAATTAATATACTAATTTCTCAAAATAGGGACCCAATGATATATCAAATATCTAAAAATAGGACCCAATAATATCAGAGGCTGGAAAAGGTGACCTATAAAAATGGCACGTCCGTACTAACCAAATGTTTTCGAGATCCCCCCCCAGATCTGACAAGAATACCTTGTTGGTAATTAAGTCTTTTTCTGTGGTTGGAGACTCAATTTGGAAACTTAAAATAGACATTGAAAAATAATTTCATTTAATTCATTAAGAATATTTTTTCAACATTTCGACATGTGAGTGTCAGAAATACAACTTTTTTTATAATAATCAAGAAATCGCCTAATAGACTGGATTTTATGCTATTTCTTGATTATTCTAAAAAAAAAAAATCCCTGAAGATGACACTCACGTATCAAAACGTAGAAAAAAATCTTTTAATAAATTAAATTATGCTTATAATTCAATTTTAAATTTCCAAATTCAGTCACCAACCACAGAAAAAGACATAATAACCAACAATGAGACCGTCTGAAATTCCCGAGTAAAACTCCTGTAAAACATTTGCAAATTGTTTGATCTTGGATTTCACAGAATTTAATTCAAAATGAAAAATAACACGGACACGAGATGTTTATACATTGAACTTTATTGGCTTTCTATTCAAATGAGCAACTTACAAATATGTTTATAGTGCATATTTTTAAATCACAATAGAATCACATATAATCAACTGACTAGAATCCCTGATAAAAAATATATCATAAAAAAAGTAAACTTTATTCCCTTAATATTTTCACAGCATAAGGAATTTTTGAATTTGTACAGTATTTTCTACTATGGAAATAACTCATATTTGTTGAGTAATTACTACCAGGTGAGTGTTATTGAAATTTTCAGAAAAAACTTAAAATTCTCAAGTTAAGATTTTCTTTATAATAATCCTAGCACTTCAATGATGAGTATGATTAGGATTAGGTAGTTTTGATTAAATTAATCCTGATCATTAAATGAATAGATCTCTTTACAAATCTGATAAAAATATATCATTTGAGTTCCAGCTCATGGAAATTAAATATTTGAACAGCAACATTCAACTCAAACAGTAACATCATTCCTTATACTGTAAACATCCAAGAATAAAGGACTTCAAGATTTTCTAAAACTTATTGGCTAAGTACTTTTAATAAGTATTTTTCTGCTATGGAAATAACTCATATTAAAACATCGTAATTACCATGAATTATTTTCATATTTCAGAAGAATTTTCTGCAAAAAGTATATTGTTTTAAAGTTTTACATCATGAAATATAAGATGATATTTGGTGAGTATGCTGTAAAACAGTATTTCCAAAATTTTTTCATGATTGTTATTACATTTATTTAAGAAATTCAGAATAATATAATTCTACTACTTAATATTTCCGATTTTCACAGTAAGTTTTACCTTATTTAATTCATATCAAATTTCTTATACTACTTGTTTACTTTTATATGTTAGTTACCAATGAGTATTTTCAACTCGGATTTTAATAATTTCTGCAGACAATTGACTTCATAATCATGAAATGTTTCTATTATTTTTGGACTTATTTAAAATAATTTTAGCAACCAATGATGAATTTATTTATTCAAAGGTAGTTTCTATATTAAATTGCTTTGATCCTTATATGTGGACATTACTATACATGTATGTATCTATGAGCATATGACCTGTGATTAGTACTTATAATTGATTATCTTAAAACCAATTATTTCATTTACATACAAAAATTGATATTTCCATGAAATGTTCACAAATCATTAAAATATATACTATTCATCATATAATATACAGCTGCAGTTTATTATATATTATTATATTAAAACTATATTAAAGCAGGAAACATTTGTATCTATACTGAAAATACTTGCACACATGGTTCATACAATAACACTCCAGCATACACGAATTTTTTTTCTTTGCTTATTTGTCACATTTTCACAATATTTCTGACATTGCTTTTTCCACACTAATTCAGCACTGCAACTCAGTGGTAATAAATATTGTGAGTGTAACATGATCCTTGGACATGAGCAAAACGTTACAGGTCTACATGTACTAGTGTAAATATCCCAAATCGTCAAACGGTACTGTGTTAACTGTGAGAGCACTTGTTTTAGCCGGTGCCTGTTTCCGGGTGTAGAGGATTTTGACGGCGGTCGCTGCTATGGCGATAAGGAGAAGAGGCAGCCAGCCCGGAGCCGTCAACCACAGGAGAGGGTGGTCTGCAAAATAAGTCAATCAATCAATCAAATAATCATGTTTGCAAGGTTTAATATTTGAGCTGCAGCAGGTCCTCTCAAACTTATTTAATATCAATACACAGTTCTTTATACCCACTTTATTTTCCAATCCAGAGTCTAAATATTTTATTCTAAAATTTCTAAAATTATACAGTTTAACGTTTCGACAATAAAATGTCCTCTTCAGAAACTAAATTGTTTACAAACTATTTGACATATATATGGACAATTATCATTATTTATTATTATAATTGTCCTTATATATGTCAAACGCCAATGTGACGTCATTTCTCCAGAATTGGCACTTAGGTCAAAGGCTCCATGACGGAAGCCGCAACGTCAGTGTGTGTGTGTGATTTGTAGAATTGTAAGTACATGTAGTAGAGTAACTTAGTATACTAACCTTAAGTTTGTAAACAATTTTGTTTCTGAAGAGGCCATTTTATTGTCGAAACATTAAACTGCATAATTTTAGAAATTTTAGAATAAAATATTTAGGACTCTGGATTGGATAATATAGCGGGTATAAAGAACTGTGTAGTGATTTTAAATAAGTAATCAAATAATCATTTATTATACTCACCCCTTAAATATTACTGAGTCCCAATGTTTTGTTTACATCTAGAAACACTCCCTACCTAAGGTAGGTCGGGGTGTGTCTCTAGATGTAAACAAACATTATACTGACATGAGATATACATATTCTGATTGATATATAAAAATACATTAATGATATCACCCAGCCAATTATGGCTTATAAGTCAGTTCAAAACATATCTTATAATAAGTGTGCAATAAAAATATCTACAATTGTTAGTTAAAAGTTTGTCTTTTCTCATATTCCTGGCATTTTCTATGTATTTAGCTACATAATATTGACATTTTGTCATAAGATGTATAAACTTATCTTGATCATTTAAACTTAATACATTTTTACAGTTATCTATTGTTTTTTAAAACAGTACCGTACGGGGGTCCTTATACAGATCACAATTTATTAGAAAATGAAGTTCATTAAGTTAAAACTTTTAGGAAAACTGCCGGAAGATGAACACCAGGTCATTTATGTTATTGTTGCCAAAAGTTCTATATTTCATTTACATTCAAAAAATTGAGATTTCTATGAAATGTTCACAAATCATGAAAATATAGTACTCGGTGATATTAAAACTGAGGATCGTCACGGTGTTGTTCCACATTGTCCTTAAAAGTGGTTAATCCCACATATCCAAAATTATGTATATTTTTTTGTATTTTACAAACTTTAGGACCTTTTAGCAAAGATTATTATAATTCGGTTTAACAATGTCATTAAGTAAAGCAGAATTTTCAAAACAATAATCCATCAATAATTTTACTCAAATAAACTTGGGTAAATAGTAACATTGAAAAATGAAAATATGAATTAATTTGCTTATGTGAAGGCTACTTTCTCCATTTTTACGTTATAGTCAATATTTGGTTGTATAGCTATAATAAAGCATGTAAAATTCTTAAAACAGGTGTTCTTTATTTGTCAATAAAAATATAGAATATTTGACCAGAAATTATCATTTTCACGCTCACTTTAAAATGTGTGATTTGTGCAAGACCTGTGATTCTGTACCATCCATTGAAAC
>CM032666.1:55742341-55756423 GCA_019095985.1 Streblospio benedicti | reverse complement strand
TCTATATTTCATTTACATTCAAAAATTGAGATTTCTATGAAATGTTCACAAATCATGAAAATATAGTACTTGGTGATTAAAACTGAGAATCATCATGGTGTTGTTCCACATTGTCCTTAAAAGTGGTTAATCCCACATATCCAAAATTATGTATATTTTTTTGTATTTTACAAACTTTAGGACCTTTTAGCAAAGATTATTATAATTCGGTTTAACAATGTCATTAAGTAAAGCAGAATTTTCAAAACAATAATCCATCAATAATTTTACTCAAATAAACTTGGGTAAATAGTAACATTGAAAAATGAAAATATGAATTAATTTGCTTATGTGAAGGCTACTTTCTCCATTTTTACGTTATAGTCAATATTTGGTTGTATAGCTATAATAAAGCATGTAAAATTCTTAAAACAGGTGTTCTTTATTTGTCAATAAAAATATATAGAATATATGACCAGAAATTATCATTTTCACGCTCACTTTAAAATGTGTGATTTGTGCCAAGACCTGTGATTATGTACCATCCATTGAAACTTACTGAACAGCTCTCGTCTTCGCTTGAGTCTTCTGGCGCATGTAACACATGTTTGTAAGAATGGTTTCCAAAAACAACTGTGCACCTCAACATCTTTTCGCACTTTGCTACAGTATGAAGTCTCTAGCCACTCATTTCTGCTATTTTCAAAGTTGCATTTATCCATCTGCGTGTAAATGTGACGATTGGCTTCAATCTGTGCTCGATGTTGCCGTTAACATGGTTCTCATTCAAATACCTGAAAAGAGGGACGTAGAATATTAGAGTAAGATTAAAAATAGGTTCACATAACAATTCAGCATTTTACAAGTAAATATGCAGGCTTTAGTGATTAGTGACTGGTCGATATATGAAAGAAACTAAGTGATCTCAGGCTGCTTTCAGGTAGATTCTGTGCATATATAGTCCCTCGATTGCTTGTGGGGTTCGAAAGTTAATTCCATGACGGATCCGAAATGGGGATATTTTTTTTCACAAAAGTACAGTACGCCTTTTACAGGGGGCATCGGTACTAAGTAGTCTTCACGGCTTGATATCTCATACTGCCTTCACAACTCCATGGTCATATCAACCCGTAGGCTCAGATGTGGGTTTTACATGTATGTGGAAAAATCTCTTTGGGTTAGACTTACGTCAAAAACATAATCAATACTTGTTTTTTCTTAAACTTCTTAGTCTGAGCAAAGCTAGAGTAGGTGCCTGGGGCGGGTGGACTTTAGCGTCCACCCCAATTAGTGAGGCAATTAAGTAAATTGATTGCCCCCGGCCTAGTTAGGTTACGTTCCCTGCTCACGCTCTTCGTACATTTAACGTTACTCTGCGCTTACGTCATAGTTGCCAATGGAGATGGGGCAATAGCCCAGTTTCATTGTCAACAAAACGTCAGTTTAGCTTGAGAAGTGGGAGCGACCACTTAGTAGGGAACTAGCACCCCCGAATCTTTGGATTCGGGGCCCCTTTTCTTGTCTAAACTCACACCGATTGAAGGTGGACATACACGGGTACATTTGCACGTGTATGTAGTTACGTTCGATTGGTATTTTGTGAACTGTACGCGGGCTATGAGGCTTGTTGTTGCCAGCACAAGTGTTAAGTCCTCCCACACGAGGGGGGCCGTCATTCTGACCTGGTGGTGGCCTGGTAGACATATCAGTCTACCGGTATATGAGTATCAAACCATCTGGATAGAAAGCAAGGTTTGTAAGTGCCTCGCAGGTTTTATTTGCAGGTTTAGCAACTCAAAAAGCTTAAACTTCATTAGCAATGTAAGATTGTACACTTGACATTTGATATTGTCCCTGAATATTTTGGCAGTAGGCATTGTCATTGGTTGGATTTGGGGGTCAACTTCCCTGAATATTAGAATTATTGATTCACAGATATATACTGGGTATATATCCGTAAGATATGACGATGTTGGGGAGGGGGGGGGGGGGTGCTCATATTTTTTCCATAGTTTGTGAAACGATCTACACTAGAAATCTGGCTTTGCCACTTATAGACCAGTTGCCTCCCTTAGCGTTTGGAGCTTGTTACCCCTCTACAGGATGCATTGTTTAACGGTTAAATATGGTTATCTGTTAATTGGTTCAGTTCAGTTCATCTCCGTTGTAATCTTTTGTAGGGTTAGGGTAAGGTTATTAGCCAAACACTATCCCACGCCGGATACGCAACAACCCCCCAGGCGACTAAGCACCTGAGTACCTGATGCCCTCTCCCCACCACTAGTGTTGCTGTGTGCCGAGTGGCCGATATGCACCACTCACCAAAACCAGGGCCCCAGAGGCATGAGTGGCCCTTGGAGACTTCAAGAGAAACCAAGGGGGCAAGTCACCCCCTGGTGTCAACACCGGGAGAATGAAAGACATAGCTGCATATATGGACCCAACCGGTTCCTGGTTCGTCACCTATAACCGTTTCAAATATTTCTTCATTAAATATGTGCGCATGCGCCGAACGACGTCCCCGCGGGTGGCAAAAACCGAAGCAGTGCATGCAGTGCACGTTTCTAGAATCTTGAGGCCGCAACCCTTTCACTCGTGACATTGTTTTCTAAATTACCTAACCATCTACATTTGGAGTGCTCAGTACCAGGTGTGTATCGTGCATTTCTTGCACGATAAAATTGTACGAGGTAATTGGGACGAATAATCGTGATAATTACCAATTTTAAGAACACCTACCACTTGTCAACATTGTCACGTGGTTCTGTTTACGTCAAAATACATGTGGTAAAATATTAGAAATTGAGAAAATAATAGATATAATCAAGGTTTGTTCTTATTTCTTATCAATATATTCTTTGGTCTCATATTTGGTGCACATATATCATATTAGTTTTGATTCTTATGTAATATTGGATGTCGTTATTTATTATTACACACCAGTTTATGTTAATGCTATGCTTAGCATAAAATTTTCCTCAAAATTGATAAATTCCTCATTCATTTGATAGTTCAAGGTAGTTATGGAATTTTATTTCAATTTTCACTTTATATGGTATACCAATAATATAGTAAATGTGAATTTATCACCCGCCGCATCGCCGTTTGAATTAATTTCAAATATGCAGATAGATTGAAATTCCGTTATTATCGCCCAACCAGTAGCAGTGGCAGCAGGTATAGTTCTTTCATCTATAGACTTGAATAGCGAATAATTGAAAATGCTAGCGCACAGAAGCAAGTCCATTGGCGCTATTTCATCTGTAGACTTCAGCAATAAATATTGGCCAAATGGAACATACAATATAGCTTGAAAACTATAGCTAGTTGATCCCCCCTTCCCCTGAGGCTCAGTTAGCTACCTAGCCTGCCTCTGGAGGTACATGTACCAACACCACGTGGCCTCCCTCTGCTATAGAATAATCATCAGAAATTGATGTCTGCAGAGTATGGAACTAGAAACTAGAAATGAAATACATGCAGTAGTGCTAAACGTTTGTGGTTTCTGCGGAATGAATATATTGTGGAGCATGCACTTGTCTGGTCCTTGGTGGTGCAGTGGTTACAAAGTTTGACTTTCTAACGGGATATGCCTGCCTCGTGAGTTTGTGGCCCATCCATGGCACACTTAGTGTCGCCAACTACTTACGTCGTACATCTGCCACTGCATTGCCGATCCCACACCGGCCACAATAGAGTATACTACTAGACAGTGGCAACACCATGCATGAGGTTAGGAAGCCTCGTTAAAAGGCGTGACCAGTGTAGAGGACAGTCACCTTTATGCACGCAAAAGAACTCACCTAGCTCCATAACAATACCTAGTGATCCCTCTACCCCGAGGCTCAGTTGGTTACCTAGCATACCTCTGGAGGTCCATGTACTAACACCATGTAGCCTCCCTTGGCAATAAACATTAGCAAGTTGATGGTTACAGAGTATCAATTTCGGCAAATTATGAGTTGGAAATATTGTGATAATTCTTCAAAAATAAATCCAAATAAAATGCAAGTTTCATATTTGAAAAATAGAGACGTATGCAAAGATTTCTGTTTGTAACATGATACATAATTATGAGTATAGAGTACAATAATATCATCTATAATTAAAATGTCTGATATACACAAAAGTTTGTTATAGCAGGTTTCACTTTGAATCCAGTCTGCGTGCGCATATCGCCTCAGACTTGACTTGAAATTGACCAATTGGTACAGTTAGGGCCTGGGTGGAAATAATCAAGTGCTCAGACTATTTTCTTTTGTATGTTTAAGTTATACATTCTGCGATTTATGGAAAAAAAGAAAATGAATATTTGTATGTTTCCGTACAGAAAACATCATGGCTGAATCTGCTGATAGCGAAGAAATCGTCAAAAGGTCTCTTGAGGAATTCATGAAAACACATGATCCTGAAGCTTCTTTAGAGTAAGCCAATAATAACTTTTCGTTCAGTTTATGTGTTATTTTTGCATGACGAGTGCAATGAGATTGCATTAAAATAAAAACTTAATATATTGACTTAATTAATTTTGTTATTTTGCATACAATCTTCAGTAAAATGTCAAGGAGAACAATATTGGTTGTTTTGTATTCTAAATGTGGATTTGAACCATTACAGGTGTATTGATGAAATAGTTCTAAGTTATATGGTGCAAGTGCTGGAAGAGTTGGGTTCTGATGATGCCACCGAAGATGATTTTGACGTTGAGACATTCACAGAAATGATGAAAGAATACCTGCCCAGTTTTGCTGATATTGACAGGTGAGGTTAATTACGCACATTCAAACTTTGAAACAAAGATGTAATATTTTGCATGTAGGTCTTTCTCATTTTATCATATTTCATCAGTATTTCTATCGTTCTTTTTCAATATTTAGCAACAGTTCTTAAATTGTGAAACAGAAAAAGAGAATGTTTGCTAGATTTATGATTCGAGCTGCATCAGGTCCTCTCATATCTATTTCATATTTGTCAAAATACTTCTTTTTACCTGCGTTTAACGGTTTAAGTTTAATGAATATTCCCAAATTACAAAATTGTTCAAAAATTTATGTTCAACATTTCAATGACGAATTTCTCCTCCGAAAAGAGGACATTCTTGGTCGAAGCCTTTAACACGTATTTCTAAAATATTTTGTAACTTAGGAATATTCATTAAAGCAGGTAAAAAAAGTGTGTTTGTTTTGACATTTATTGAATAAATATGAGAAAAAGAGAATGTTTCTTGAATCTGAATCCACCGATAACGGAAGGTTTGATTTTTTTCAGCATTGCCATCACTGAGTGGATGTTCACTCTGGCCAGCAAATTGAACAACGTTCCAGACAAAGGTCAGTTTTATCCCATGAAAGAGCGCGAAAAACTGTCCCAGGTTCTTGGATTTGATTGAAATAATATTATAAACAAGAATTTTAAGATACCAATAGGAACCAGCAAACTCACATTTTGGCGGGGCTTTTGTTTTTGTCATAAGAACTTCTTCAGGCCGAATGACAATCCTTAGATTGTCATGATGGTGGCGATCAAATGACAGCAGTGACAGGAAGACGGTATTTTTTTTTATATAATGAATGAAGCAACCCAGGATGCGAGAAGTTTACATTCTGTGAAATAATATTGTTTAGTGCAAAATAGAGTCATCTACATCTGTTTTCTAACGATGTGTCATCAGGCTTTGCAAAATTGATGGTAGTTCATTTTAACTAGCTATTGACAATACAATTGACATCCCAATATTTCAACAATATATCTAATGTCTAGATCACAAAATTTATGCTAAATGCTAGTAATCTTGTACGAACCTTTGAGGTAAATACAGCTATTAACATTTTAATTCGACACACTGAACTTTGTTCATTTATCAATTATTTCATAGTCATCTCAATATCAGGAATAGAAATTATATCACAGATCAGTATCAAGAGGTTAGCAGATGGAAAAAAATTGACTTTCCTTTTGGTTGCAGTTTTTAAGTCTACAATTCTTTTTACAGAAATCTGTTTTAGGATGTTTTGATTTGTGGTCAAATCCTACAATTTCCGTTTGGCAAAATACATATCTGACTGGTCAATCACCAATTTGTCACTACAGTAACTGCCCTCAACAACGGAATCACAAATCCTTCCTTTATAAAGAGTTTCCCTTGTTTACTAACATCATTTACTTACATTATCATAACCTAATGTATGAGAAAAGTTTCCGTTATTCAGTGTTTCCTTTGTTTACTCTTCCTTTGTTGAGGACATTCTATTCACTGTACTTATATAAAAAAGTTGCGCCTCTGATAACAAAGCTAATTTCAAATTAGTTGTTCCAGACCCCCCCCACATGCTGTTAAGTTAATTAGTAACAAGTTGATTTAGCAGAACGACCCCTCCCCCCAGGTAATATATTAAAAAGTTGAAAGTGCACTTTAAAAAGTTTTGATTAACAAATGTTTGGTCTTAAAGTTAACTATAAAGATAAAGAACAATATGAAACAACAAAGTTTGGAAATGGGCTGTTAAAAAGTTAATTTAGTTGGATGGCAAAAGTTAATTGGGCCTACTGACCCGGGTGACCTCCTCCCCACATAAGTTAAATAATTAACTTAGAAATCCGACATTGATCTTTTGGCTTGGTCCCATATCAAGTCCTGCAAGCTGATTTGAATGTTTTGTTCCAGACACGAAGTCCGTGACGTCGGCGAGTCTGTCCTTCCCCATCCCGCCGACGTCTCAGCCTCAGTCGTACAAGCGCACGCACAGCACGTCGGAGAAAGAGGCGGCTGGATCGCCGCTACAGGTCAGAAACCGGTCGTTCTGATCAAACAATATAACAACTAAATTACAGGTCATAAACAAGAATTTTAAGATGCAATTAGGAACCAGTAGAACTCATTTTTTAACGAGGCTTTCATTCTTATCGCAAGATCTTCTTCAGGGTGAATGACAAAAATGAGTTCTACTGGTTCCTAATGGCATCTTAAAATTCTTGTTTATACCCTGTAATTTAGTTGTTATATTGTTTGATCGAGGATCACAGGTCAGCAGTCCAAACCTGATTAACAAATTTTTCTTACATTTACCTTGTTTTTGTTCTGTTTCTGCTGCTTTATAATCTAAATTAAAATCTAATTCATGTTGGTCCAAACTTATTTAAACATGTTTCGACACCTCCAGTGTCCTTTTCAATTTAAATTAAAAACATTTCAACTACCAGTTCCAAAAACATAGAAAACATTGTAATATTCTATGTTTTTAGAACTGGTATTTGAAAATTTTTAATTTAAATTGAAAAGGACACTGGAGGTGTTGAAACACGTTTAAATAAATTTGGACCAACATGAAATAGATTTAATTTTTTTATTACAAAGCAGCAGAAACAGAACAAAAACAAGGAAAAAGCGACCACATGCTGCATACCATATGTCACAAATTTTGTTTAATTTTGCTTACATTTAATTTTAAGACATTTTATCCTCTCACGTTTGAATTTCCTGCGGGAGCTGATTTAATCGACTAATTCCATTATAGCAAAAAGAATTTTTTCCTTGAGTTTGAGCATAATATAACAGTGTGCAGTTTTTTTTAACCAAAATAAAACCTTTCACAGATTTATTTTTTTCTGCTGCTAGAAAGTGAAAATAAGATATTTTATATAAAAGTTAAAAGTGTGCACGTACAAATACAATTCAGTATATGCATGTTTACCTCATTTGTTTTGTTTTCTAATTGGAATACACTATGTGAAGAACAAGACAGGGGTGTCAACATTAGCCTGAAAAGGTCTTTCTGTTTGGGGAGGAATAATGCCTGAAAAGTTTTGTTAGAAGCAGTCTTTTAAAGGCCTAAATTTTTCTTCTAACCAGGTACATTTTTTGTAATTAATATTGTAATTTCTCTTTATTTTCTCAACATAGTGTACTCCAATTAGAAAACAAAACAAATGAGGCAAACACGCAGACTGAATTGTACTTGTACGTGCACATGTTTAATTTTTATATTAAACATCTAATCTTATTTTCACTTCCTAGAAGCAACAGGTCAATCTTTGAAAGGTTTTATTTTGGTAAAAAAAACTGCACACTCTGTTAATATTATGTTCGAACTCAAGATAAAAATTCTTTTTGCTGTAATAGAATTAGTCAATTAAATCTAATCCCTCTGGAATTTCAAACTTGCGAGGATAAAATGTCCTTTAAAATTAAATGTAAGCAAAATTTGTTAAATAAAATGGTTCTCAATGACACTCACAGTTTTACAATGTAGTACAGTGAATTTCCATATCTGTGATAAATTTATCTCTTATATTTATGTATTTAATATTTTTTTTGATAGTCCATATTGTTTCTTGTTGTTTTCGAATGGAAATAAGACTATCTATACATTTTTTAATACTGATTATGCATAACTATCTTTATATTTGATTTACTAAATGATTTGCTTTGCTTTTCGTCAGCAGCCACTGTATCTCTGCCGACATATGTATGCGCCTTAGTCTAAGTGTTCTAAGATGCTTATACAAATGAAATATAAATATATGAATTTTTTACATAGAAAAAATATCTAAAGACATGTATTAACATTGAAATCAATAGTTGTTTTTTTGTCCTCAGAAAAATCCGAGTAGCAAGTCCCCGCCACCCCTTGAAATGTTTGAAACTGGGGTCTGCCCACGACCGTACAGTGTACAATGTGTTTTTTTTTTGTAATGTATCTGTGACATAAAAAATGTTTTCAATTGCATTCATTATCATCACCATATATTTTTTCGTCCCCAGAAGCCCCCTCTCGGCACAATGTCTGCTCGGTCCCCTGCAAAGAAAAATTATGAAGTTACAAACTAAAATTAGAAAATTGGACATTTTGCAGAAAAGTAGAAAAAGTACCGTGACCACTCTCATATATGTATACAGTAATGGAATCATGATTTAATTTGATTGCTTTTTCTTTGTCCTCAGAATAGGCTGAGTGGCAAATCCCCCCGATTCTAAGAAGTCTTAGTAACTCGGTCCTTTTGGCCGAAGATCAATTCTGGTCAATTTGTACAAATAAACAAATCTTTGTGCAAATCAACAAAAAATTTGCAATACCAGTAGATATTTGAGAGTTTCTCAGAACTGCTGACAAGTAGCACTTTTCCAGATAATCCTCACCCTGATCAATCATTATATATAATAAATGAGTTCTTTTTAATCTATAGATTGAATGTATTTGGATAAAGAAAAAAAAATCTAATTCATTTCGATGACTGTTTTTCATCGAGAATATTAAAAATATTCAATATTCAGCTAAGATTAAAAAACTCATTTATCTAAATCAAATATGCTAATGAACGGTTTATTAATTATCAATCATTGTTTTCGAGACTCCTCAGGGCTGAGTGGCAAGTCCCTCCCGCGGTCACGACGTCCCCTCGGACCCCTGCTGTGCTGACCCTCCTGAGCTGTTCCTGCTGCCTGCCGTGTGGAGGGCCATGACGCTCACTGCCTGTCTGTGGCGAGACGGAGACCTGCAGCAAAGGTCATAAGCGGAAGCTCGTGTTAAAACTGAGACAGGACGCGGGGGAGAGCATCACGGAGCCGGGGCACAACGTACGTATTCACACAGAGGACGGCGGCATCACGGAGCTAGTGCACAACAGCGGGTTTTATTTATGATTTTTAAGTTTTTTTATTTTAATGATTTATTAAAGTTTTTTATTTTAATGACTTTTTTATATCAAGTATTTTTTTATTCTTTTTATTTTAATGACTTTTTTATATTAAGGATTTTTTTTTTATATTTAAGGATTTTTTTAGTTCTTTTTACGAGAGCATCACGGAACCAGGGCATAACGTAAACAGTGGGTTTTCTTTTTTAAATGTTGATGATTATTTTTTTTGATAAGAGCTTTTTTCTGAAAATTACATACATCTTAAAATACAGGATGCTACATGCACAACATACCCTCTTTTTTTATAGTTTTTTTATGTTAATGATTTTTGTAGTTTTTTAATAAGAATTAGTAAGGCCACAGACAGAACATACACAGTTTTTTTTTCTTTGTTTTTTATATTAATCATTTTTTTATTTGAAAATAGATTCATTCGATTTCTTCTTCTATAGATAATTATTGATTTTGTGATAAACTAGTGTAACTTGTTGTCTGAATATTTTCATACATTTTCATTGTCCATCTTCTGAGACTTCATTTTTCTGTCATCAGATGGCAGCACGTGAAATGAAAATGTCGGAAAATATTCAGACAGAATGTTTTAATGGATTTATCACAAAATTTATCACAAAATCAAGAAATATATCTATGATTTTTTTTAGTTTTTTAATAACAATTTTTTTCTGAAAATTACATACATGTTAAAATATAGGATGATCTAATTATTATTAATGATATGTGCAATTTATTAAAAAGAATATTGATTCTTGTTTAGAAAAAGAACGCCAGAAAGAGCAACGGGACGCAGCACACAGAAACAATGTACACGGTTTTTAGTTGGTTTATATCAATGATTTTTAGTGTTTTTAGTTGTTTTTTGTTTTTTAATAAAGATTTTTTTTTAGTGTGTGGAAGATTACATGCATATCAAAATATAGGATGCTCTCATCATTATTAGTACTAAAAATCCTATCTGTTTGCATGCACAACGCTTGTTCTCATTTTATTTTGGAATGTTCTTTATGCTGTGTGAATATTGAACTTCACAATTGTTTAAATATACAATAGCAATAGTAACATTATGCATGAACTCTAAGCTTGATCACTACCAACCTGCATTCCATAGACTCATATTCACAAACCAGCTTGCTTATTAAAAATTGATATTCATAATACTGTGTTAATCTTGATAACCATTATGTATTCTTTTGTACTGTATTTGCACTGTTTTTATATTGTATTTCTATTTTCCAGTCTAGATATTCTCACAGCATAAAAAAGAACATTCCAAAATAAAATGATCATTGTTAGTGATATGTACAATGAATTAAAAAAGATACATGAAAATCTTATATACCCAATATAGAATATTGATTATTGTTTAGAAAAAGGAAGCAGGAGATAGCATCATGGATGCAGGGAACAGAACCAGCGTACATGGTTTTTTTTGGTCGTTTTATTTTTAATTAAGGAGTTTTTTTAGTTTTTAATAAGATTTTTTTTTCTGAATATTACATACATGTTAAAATATAGGATGCTCTCATCATTATTAATGATATGTACATTGAATTAAAAAAGATGTATGACAAAACGTATATACACAATGTATGATATTAATTATTGTTTGATGAAAATTAGGGGAATACATCTAATACTTTTATTACATAATAAAACCTATCAGGGTAAAGACTACCATCCGGGATTGTCCCTTAAAATTGTTTTTTTTACACAATGTCCCTGAAATATTTGATTTGAGTTTCATGTCCCTGAAAAACGAAGAAAGAGTGCAATCATTTCATAAATCTGGATAAAGAAATTTGTCATAACCGAGGTATTTTGTGGACAGACAGTTGTGATATCTTTATTGTGAAAAAGTTGTGAAACAAATCAGTATTTTGTTGTATATATAATTAATATAAATCGGGTCTCAGAAAGGATAACCATTTTATTAGTTATGTAAAAATTGAATTGCACATCTGAAAAAGCCGTGGTACTGAAAAAAATATGTTTAGAAAGTGAAAAAATGCCCCTGAAAGTAGCAATTTAGGTTAGCAGCCCTGGTACTATTTCCATATTTTATGATGAGCTTCATAATTATAACAACTTATAGTGTAGCAGTGTTGGCTTTTGTGTACATAAATTTATTTCTTTTTGTAGTAAACGAACTGTGGGCAGCACAATGTAGCTCGCGGCATACATTATTTATCTCATTATTCATTTGCAATTTGTTTAATTTCAGGCCTCACAAATGGTCTCATTGTTGGTTATTATGCTATTTATTTCTGGTTGAGACTTCATTTGGAAATTTAAAGATTTCAAACAGATTTATTAAAAGAATAGGTTCATTTGATTTATTTAACATTTTTTCCAACGATTAGACACCATTCCTTTGCAATGTGTTGTCCTCTTTAGGGGAAATAAAATATTTATAATGAATCAAGAAAATAAACTAAAAACCATTTCAAATATTGTCTCCAAACTTTTTAGGCTATTTCTTGATTATTATAATGGTTTTAATTCCCGGAAGAGGAAACTCATGTGTTAAAAAGTTGGGAAAAATCTTTTTGAATTAAATTAAACTATTCTCATGAGTCTATTTTAAATTTATGAATTTCCAAATTTAAGTCTCCAATTTAGAAAAAGATGTAATATCCAAAATATCTAATTTGTCAATTATAAAAAAATCAAAAACAGTTTCAAAAGCAGTTTCGGGTCCATAGTGTTTTATATTTTGTATTTTGATGTTACTATTATTATATGTAGCAGAAATGAAAATAATTGAAAAGTCTTATGCTTAAACCTTATGCTGCAAACCAAATTCATTCAATCTTATAAGCTTGTCATATACTGAATTGCGAGTGAAAATTACATCAAAATTAAAAAGATTTTATAAGTGAGTTGTGCATGTCTTAACTACTGGTAAATAATTATGGTCAAAAGAACAATAAATGAATTTATAAGTCAAGTCTGAATATATTCATTTAACAGTCCTGAAATATCCAGAAATAAGGAAAGTTTTCTGATTACATTTGAATGCATAAATGAAATTTGCAAGCTAGCCAAAAAAGGCAGTTTATGGGAAATTTTTATAAGTGTACATAAACATTTTTATGCATTTTAGTTTTGTTATGTTTATATTACATTGTTTTTGTGTATTTTTGCCACATTTACTTGACATCTTGTTCAGCTAATTTCATAATTAAATGTGCTATGGGATCAACTTATTGTTGTATCTTATGTATGTGTGATGCAAAAAAAATATGTAGAGAGAAATAAATTGCACCCTTGACTGATGTACAATACACAATAGATAATATGGACCATCTTCAAATATATGTAGGGCCCAGCATCAAACTACACTTAAAGATATCATTTTAATGAAAGATACGGCCCTTTGGACCTTATTAAAGAGCATCCTAAATTTTTTCCAGCATATTCCCATATGCACAAAGTGCAAGGATAATCTAGCAGATGTACAAATAGCCTTTATAAAGTCAATGCTCTTTCCTCGTTGTTAGTTATTAAAAAAATCAAAAAAACCTTTTCATTTCGAAACATTTTTTCAACACCTCTTATACATGGTTGTAGATCTCACATGAATAGAAAAAGACACAAAATTCAAGAGCTATTCCAGGTGACGTTTTTGCTATCGGGGGTCTATTTAGCAGTACCCCGGTAATGTAAACATGTCGAAATTTGAAAAACGCTGGCCCGCTGATTTAACATGTTAAATAAAGATATGTAATGAAACGTTTTTTGTTTTTGTTTTTTGAATAGTGAACAGCAAAAGAAAGAAAAGACAAAAAAATCTGAATCCATGCTGTATACCAAGTTACTAGGGCATTTTATACATTTTTACACAGGATTGTTTTACACACAACAGTCTCACATGGGAATAATTCCTGCCATGTTTTATCCATGCAATAAACGAAAAATCCTAAAGTTTTCAATCTTTTTATTCTTTATTTGAAAACCTGGTTTCAAGGCAACAGCCACCTTTTCAATCTGTTTAACAACCACTGTTGTTTAATTTATATTATTTACATTTTTACAGGAGGTTGTTTTGAAACCAGGTTTCAGATAGAGAATAATTTTTTATTTTTTTAAACTTATATTCTTTTGTTTACGTATGGATAAGAAAGACTACATATAAATATGAGACAACATGTACCGTATAAACTTGATATTGGATAATTCTGCCATGTTTTTTCCCCCTGTTGTAGTTTGTTGGCCCCCCCGGCGGTGACCTTAATGGAGGGGCATGAAGAAAACCCCCCGTGAACGAAGCCGGGACACAAAGGGGACAAAAAGGGAACCCCCCGATCCTCCAAGGGGGAAGTGTTATAGGGTTTTTGCCTTTTTCATAAAATTTAATTCATTATCACATGATTCACTTATTTTAAATTACCTGCTTTTTATTTTAAAAACACTCCCAAAAAAACCAATATTTAAAAAAAGAAACCTGGT
>CM032666.1:55705309-55732442 GCA_019095985.1 Streblospio benedicti | reverse complement strand
TATTGAGAATCAACTTGACATCAATTCAAGGTCCTTTCACTTCTTTGTGCAGTAGTTTGCTTCATATCAAATTTGTATTCATTTCTTTTACTGTTGACTACTGTCAAAAAGGATCTAAATAACTTTCAAAAAATATTAATTTAGGATAGTTTTGATTTCAAACGTTTTCAAGTTACGCAACCTTTCAAATCAAGCCAAAACATAAAACCGAAAACGTTTTGAATTAAAACTGCCCTAGATTAATACTTTTTTAAATTTATTTATGTCTTTTTGACAGCAGTTAACAGTAGCAAAAGAAATGAATACAAATTTGATAATTCAAGGTCCATTATGGAAACAAGAATATACATTTAGGTGTGTTTCGCTCCTGCATTTTCAGACTTAATTTATGAATTAAGTTCTTAGCCTCATGCTGAAGTAATTGTTCCAAAATCTGTCTTTCCCTGGCATATGGAGTATCAGTTTGTTTGGCCGACTTTATATTGACATTTCATTATGACGCATCCACATTAGCGTTTATGGGAGGAAAAATAATTTCTACAAACATTTACTGTAATTTTCAAATTTTGCCCTGAATATGAAGGGCTGCCAATGAGCAGATATCATAGAGTGTCATAAATTTAAATGTATCCAAGCAAGCGGGCAAGCATTGTGAAATCCACATATATTAGATATGACTCTTTATTTCCTGCGTGGATGTCACAATCCTTGCCTGCTGAGATCTAATTTATGCATGACCAATTTTTCCTGCATTTACATTTATGTATCAGAATATAACAGTATATCAGAGCGTTAGTTGATCCTTAGAAATGTTAATATATCTTTTTCTTTTAAATAATAGTTATTAAAAAGTCTTACATCTCCAGAATATGTCTTTGAAAGGTCTTGTGATGTATTTCTTTGTTATCATTGGGATTTTTCTGTTAAATGTATGTAATTTTATAATTTATTTGCAATTAATACACACTATTACATTCATAAAAGGTGTCGCTTTGGTGGATCTGAGTAGGTCTTTTTCAAAAGGCATTAAAATGTCGTCTTGGTTCCCGAAACTGTATGATATAACCACATATTTCAACCAAATCTGAATTTGAATTTAAAGTTGAATTTTTGTAATTTCATTACTATATTGACAATATCGTATGTAATACTTAAATTTCCATATTGTACAAAAGATTAATAATTGAATAAATAATAAAAAAAAAAATAAAAAATAAAAAAAAATAAAAAAAAATTCAACCAAACTTTGCATCCCTCAGGAGGACAAGAAGCTGGTGCGTTATCTTGACAACAAGGTCGTGACCCTGAAAGGCGAGCGTTTCACTGAGATCAAGAAGCCTGACGACGGCGTGGATCCCGAGAAGATGAAGAAGACGTTTGTGAACCTGAAGCCAGCGAAGCAGTACAGATTTCACTGACAGCGGCACCGTCCGCCGCGCACAGGTAGGAGGTTAGCTCAGTGGTTAGAGCGTCCGCCCACGCACAGGTAGGAGGTTAGCTCAGTGGTTAGAGCGCCCCGCCCACGCACAAAGGAGGTTAGCTCAGTGGTTAGAGAAGCCGCCACGCATTGGAGGAGGTTAGCTCAGTGGTTAGAGCGTCCGCCCACGCACAGGTAGGAGGTTAGCTCAGTGGTTAGAGCGTCCGCCACGCACAGGTAGGAGGTTAGCTCAGTGGTTAGAGCACGCCCACGAAATGAATTTAGGGAGGTTAGCTCAGTGGTTAGAGCGTCCGCCACGCACAGGTAGGAGGTTAGCTCAGTGGTTAGAGCGTCCGCCCACGCACAGGTAGGAGGTTAGCTCAGTGGTTAAAAAATTGTATCATGCAAAGGTAGGAGGTTAGCTCAGTGGTTAGAGCGTCCGCCCATGCACAGGTAGGATCTTAGTGGCTCCGCCCAGGTAAATAAGGGAGGTTAGCTCAGTGGAAGAATACAGAAGCAAATTTTGCCCATGGACATAATCCACACACAGGTAACGAAATTAGAAGGATGCAGAATCCAAACGAAATTAGAGGAATCCGATGTGAAGAAAACGTAATCTCAAGTTAAATTGTAACAATTGCTGGCTGCAAACAAACGGTCGTGAAGGATTTCCTTGAACTGTTCATCCCTGAATCTACGGCGTTGTTTTTAATAACGAAATAAACAGAAAAATGTAAAAATAAGAATATTTCCCCTGACCACTGCACATTGGCATCCATCTTTGACACATTTTTGCTCATAAATATTTGGTGTTCTTGTTTTTGCGCACAGGTAACGACTGATAATCACAATCATGTCCTACTTACGCTACCGACTATTGACGAAGCAGTCATCTAGGCACGTGAGCCGTGCATCATTTATATACATGTACCTGCATCTTACAGTACTGATACCGTAGGAAGGATACAGAAGAAAGATTTCAAGAATTACGCTATGAGTCCTTACGTTTTTTTCCCATTTCTTCTCATTGTTGCGACTATTACGAACGTAAAAAGCTTCTGTAGCTTCAGCAAATTACGGCTTTCTTCATAACTCACCTGAAGTTAAGTTTATTCCGATTGTTCCCCTTATATTACGCATTCTACGGAGGTTCCTGTAGTAAAAAGAATATTTCTAAAAGTCCAAGACCACGCCGACATTTTGACAGATTTTCGTTTAATTGGGTGTCTGTACGGCGTCCGCACTTTTGGCGCTATTGCTGTGGCGGAAATAAACGAGAACGAGAAAAATGTGTCCAAGATGGATGCCAATGTGCAGTGGTGAGGGGAAATATTCTTATTTTTACATTTTTTCTTTCTATTTCGTTATTGGTAAGTGCCGTAGTTTCAGGTAGTGAGCAGTTCCAAGAAATCCTTCACGACCGTAACTTTGTTTCGAAATGATACGATTTATTACGTTTTATTGCGCAAATTCCTCTAATTTCGTTACGATTCTGTATCTTAAAAAGTCTTAAAATTGAGCTCAAAATAAGAAAAAAATACATACATTACATACATACAGTACATGTAATAGGTATAAGTTCAAAACATGTTCTAGATTATTTATTTACCTGATATCATTTAAAGTGTGCTTTTTTATATCCATACAATTAACACAATATTGCTAATCCACGTCATTTACTCAGTACCCGTAGATGCTTAAAAAGTCTTATTTACTTTCTTTTTATAATCTTGATAATTTTTTATAATCTTGTGAAGTATATTTTACGTGTAATTCATTTCTTTTGGTGTTTTAATTTGAAAAGAGCTCAAAAACATTTCTATTAATGAAGTCAAAATTTATGTTCTTGAAAATTTCATTCAACTTTCGAAAACAAATAAACACCCGAAACATAAAACTATGCACTACATGAAATAGAATGAGACACAGTGCTGTAAGCCAAATATGCAAAAATTTTAATACTGTTTTCTGAATAATAACTATTAAACGTATTATTTTGCTTGGATTAGTCTTAAATGGTCTTTATAGTTTTTTTGTGGTTTATTTTTGTTTTGTTTTTTGTTATTGTAATTTTTTCGTATTTTTTATGTATCTCTATATTGCTTTTAATAAAAACGCACGATTTAATTTTAGAAAAAGGTCTTATTAGGACTTAAATAGGTATTAATGAGGTTTTTAGTTTGGTTCTCTAAAAGGTTGCAGACAATTTGCATTTACATATAAGAATCGATCTATAATATGGATTCTTTATATGTAAATCAAGTGATTCTATTCTGGATAAAAATCTGTTTTAGAAATCTGTTTTAAAAAGTGTTGAAATTTTGTATTTGTGAAAATAGAGAAGAGTTTAACAGGATTCTTAAACATAAATCTAGTATTTTATTTAACATGAAAATGATGACTTTTACTATTTTCATATGTGAAAATAGCGCACAGGTCAACAGCAATCGTACACAGAAATCATGATCCACAAAATGAAAGCTTGTGTAAAAGAAAGAATTAGCCACTGAAATTAGGTGTTTGCATTATGTTTTTTGATTTTCACTCCTGAATGGTTGAAGCTTCTATAAATCAAAAGATTTGTTTCAAAATGAAAATAATAATTTTTACATTTTATAGTTTTTTATTTGTGTAATCAGTAAATATGTCTTTTACTTATATCAAGTCATTTTTTCAGATAAAGATAATGATTCAATAAAGAATATTTCTAAAATTAGCAGACAGCTCAGGAACTTTCTAATGTATAAATCAAGTATTTTTTTCTTAATAACATCGTGCTTTCCACCATATTTTATTTTTTTTTTGAAAATGTGTGATCAATTTTAAATTTATACTATTAAAAGAATTTTTACATATAAATCTAGCCATTGACACAGATAAACACTCGTGATAAAGCTTCCATCTGATCCACTCCAAGATGGATCAGAGAATCTGTCGCTCTTAATATACATTTAATATATGACCACTGGTGTTGGTTTTAATCAATTAACAAAACTGTTACAGTTTGGTCTATAATTGCTTTTACTGTTAAAAAATCTACTTGGTTTTAAGAAAAAATCAGGACAAAAAAATCAGGGTTTTTAACTATGGTATGAACTCTATGTAAAATGTCATTTTGATAGTATTCTGGTTGCTATATTCAATATGAATATATAATGTGTATTTTTTTATTTTTACGTTTAATTTTCAAGTCGCTTTTCCACCATTCAAAATCTAATGAAATTTTCAATCTTTTCTAAGAATATAATCTTCTCCTTTGCTGTCACTTTCTCGAACTAGTAGTTTTCTCTGACATCATAGATGCAGACTTTTTGTTCTTTACAGTATTTTGCAAGCATGTACTAGAAATAGAACAAATATAAATGGAAAATAGAAATTTATATATACACTGGTGACTTGTAAGATTCAAGCCGTACACTTACAAATTCATCCCTCTTTTATGGCAATACGAATACATAAATTATTTCATGTACAACTTGGTGATAGTGTTTCACATTCGTTTGTTATTAATAGACTTGATAGTTTTAACGTTTCAATGAGAAAAAATATCTTTGGTTTTAAAAAAAGATTATCGATTGTGAATAATTGTCTAATTCAAAAATTCAAAATATAATTAATAGTAATTTTTTCATTCTCTCCTCTGCATTATACCGAATGTAGAATGATTTGCTATACTTGTGATGTATTTTATAATCTTTTGTTTTTATTACTATGGACTGTATGCCTGAATTAAATAAATAATACAAAAAATATATATATACCCGGTATATATAATATAGAAAATTGAGAGCCATTTTTTCCATTTCAGGTATTGGTTAATGACGACACTCGCACCGTCTCCGGACTCTGAGTTTTTACATCATTCCTTCTCGTTGCTGCTTCTGTACTCGCCTTGACCGTGGCGCCAGCGTTGTCATGGTTATGGTCATCCTCATTTCACTCTCATCGTTGTCGTCCGCGGAGTATAAAGTTGGCTTTGCACCAGAGATGTGGGTGGATTCTGGAGCAGACGGAGTGAACGAAGGGCTCACAAAATGATGATTGATGTCACACACGGTGGAATTAAGCTAATATTCTGAATTATCCAATGGCATATGCAAAGAAGCCAACCAATACTATTTTGGTAGTACTATTACCATTTTAATCCTAAATAGTAGAATACTAGACGGCCGAACGGAAATCTGTGAATGAACGTTAATTCCGATAATGTGATTTTAAACACTTTTATCATTCAAACAGCATCAAAATTTGTACAAATTGTAATGTATTTGACACCAACATCAACGTAGATATTCAATATGTCTTCAGTGTATCATTGTGAAATGTGTAAAACCATATTATCGGAATAACGTTCATTCACGGTTTTCCGTTCGTTTGTCTATGATTCAAACAAATTTGCACTATAAAACGTAGTGCAACGAAATTTTGACACCGGACATTTAAATTGTGTTTGTTGTGTATGATTGATTTGTGGATGTTCAAAAAGAGGCTCCCCCTCCCCCTTGTCTGTTCCATTATCACATATCTCTGGTGAAACTCAACGTGAGAATCAAATCGTGTGATGGAGATTGTACTGGATACGTTTATTACCTATAAATTTGTATCTATTTCATAACAGAGTTCACACTTCATTTTAACAATTGCCATTTACAATATTATTTTATCAATTTGCAGTTAATAACTTCTAATTATAACTAATTTTGAAATTGAAATATAATACATTTTAGAAATGTTTAATTTGCGACTACTTGGTCCTTGTTAAATGGGATTGCATCTAGCACTTATCGCTTATTATATTTTTTATATTAAATAATAAATGATTCTGCGATATCTGGCATTAGAATATTGTAAATAAAAACAATATGGTCAACAGGCATTGTTAATATGATGTGAACTATGCTATGAGATCTCATGTTTACCGTTGAATATCTTCCTTCATAAATCAGTTGAAAGCAAGGAATCTTCATGTGAAACAATACAAAGGAATCAAATTATGAATATCAAAACGACATTAACTTCACTATTACCAAAACTTCTTGTTTATGTGTTCAAATTATTATTGTGAAGGTTTTCATCTGTTTTAATGTTTTCATAATTTGTCATATGATATTGTACCGTAACGTTAAATACTCAAGTGCTTTTTATGTAAACAAAGTAAGAAACCAATGAAATTATACGTAGGATTTTAGCTTTTAGCTTCCATGAACTCTCAAATTGTGTGAATATTTGGCCATATGGTTTTGATATGTTGTAATAGTATATTTTCCGTAAAATTTTAAAAAAAACACTTATTTTTTTATGACTATAAAAGTATCCATGTTTTTACCAGTAAATCCAGTATAAAATCTGTGGTCTATTTATGTAGCAATTGTGCAAAATTAAAATTTTATCCATTTAAGTGTCAGACACCAATATCTCATCATCATAGCCTCGGTGACAGTTTGTAGCATGGTAGAAATTTGTGTTATCATTGAGTCTGTGAAGTCAAACAGACACAATGCGCCCTGATCATGACTTGTGCAATGAAACTATTTTATTCAAGACACTATGGGATGATGTACATTTTGTCAAGCTCTGCAAAAGTGGAACAGTGTTCTCTTTTTTCTTGACCCCCCTCACCCCAAAAGTGGAAACATCAGATGTGTGACATAATCGAAGAGTATCTACACAATGTTTTATGATATCTATTTAAATATTACTTATATATGCCATAAAATAATATTTTTGTATATCATGAATGTAAATTATAGCATCAATTAATGTGTGAAATCTGCTGTATATCTTTTTTAATGCCACATTAAAATGTAAATTTTGGAATTCTGATATCAAAAGTTATAGCGTGCGAGATGAAATATTAGACCCACAAAAAAAGTGGACTATCGAAAACTTGACCGAAACCCTAAGTGGACCACTGTTCCAGTTTTGCGGAGCGTGACAAAATGTACATCATCCCTAAAAAGTGGGCACGTTTTTTTACACACTGGCGTGATAGTTTTTTTGTGAAGGTAGAATTTATGACAGAACTTTTAGGGCTGGACGAATCGCAGTTTCCACCCAGGTTTCTTGTGTAGAATAAAAATAAAATAGATATGAAATTATTAATTCTGAACAATGTATTTTTCATTGGTATTTTTATGGTTATTTATATTGACAGTTTGTGGTTCTGAGCAAGGGACTGTCTTGTTCCCAAGAAACAACTTACTCTCTATTTACACTTGTCTGGAATATTAATTTGGATATAGATACATTGTAGATACAAATATATTGACGGGGGCAATGTTAACTTTAACTTGAGTATGCCAAAGAGCAGGTGTAATTTCTGTGATTTGTCTTCTCTGAGCGTCAACAATAATGGAAATAGCTTTTATATTATCTAACTAATTCTGTGCCTAATGCTTCCAAAATCGTAACTGTCACCTTTCATTCTGCTATCTAATGGCTGAATTGGGAAGTCCTTTAAAAATCATTCTTTTTGTAAGAATTCGAAAGTCGCTGAAGATTGAAAATTTTGAGCTCATTGAAAGCCTGAAACAAGTGTGATTTTAAAAAGAATTCAGCATAAAATTATTTCATGAAATAGTTAGTTATACTGAAGAGTCACTAAACTTGTTGTGAGAATTTTCCACTTGTTTGTGAACATTTTATGATAAGATTACAAAGTTTGTAGCAAATTTCCATTATGTAATGACTTGAGTTTTGCTTGCCAAGTTGACCCCACATAGTGATGAGTATTAGAGTATTTTAGTGGCAGTGTTGTAGCCAGTCTAGTATGGTAGCGATTAGCCTTGCTACAAGGATACCGTAGTTTTATTTGTCATTCCTGATGATTTGTTTAATCATATGACTTGAAATTTATGGGTAACAAAAAACTACAACAGGCATAAGTTTTCTTACTTTTGGTGAAAATATTATCAATCATCTCTGTGTTGATACTTTGAAAATAAAAGGCATTAGAAAACATTAAAAAATGTAAAGGGTGTGGATAAATAATATTTAAGTAAATTTATCATCTGACAGACATGTTATGCAACTTTTCTTGAATAAAATAGTGTTGTTTTGTCAAGTAATGCCTTAAAAACTTTTCGGTGGAAGTAAGTAAGTTGCTGCTGTTGTTTTTTTGTGATATTGTAACATCCTTTCCTGTCAAAGTTACCAGTGGATGTGAACTTGAAAATGTGTTCTGAAAATGGAAGTCTTTGAAATATGTTTAATTCTAATCTGTCAATACAGTCTTTATAATACTACACTGATGCTAGTGCTATTTTTTATCTAAAGTGGGTGTGAATATACAGTTTTTGATATAAATACTCTACAGTGACATAACAAATCATCAGTGAATTATTATAATCAGTATATTGTATCATCTTGACTGAGTTTTATGTATGTTTATGTTGAATTGCTAATGATCAATTGTTCAATAATGTTGTTGAGTATCTGATGTTTTTTTATCAATTTTATGTTCAGCGTATTGTATATGAAATTAATCAACATCAGTAGATATAGCTTTTTACGAATATGATTGAGTATGTAAAATGTTAAATGTGACAAATTCCAGGAATTTGTCTACCCTTGTTCACATAAGCACAATGATTGCATAGCAGAAAAGTAGAATTTTATTTTCCTGTTCGATCTCATTCCTAAGGGTTTGAAGTTCATAATTTTTCATAAATACGCACCAAGTGTTTATACCACAAAGTTAACCGTCTGTGACATCGTGGAAGTGAATTACATTTTTCAAAGTTCACGCAAGGTGCTGGTTTTCAAAAAATATGCTAATGCTGCTTTTTATGGACGATAGCTTTGAACTATTTGGTAGTAAAACTTTAAATATCTCCATATGATAGTGCTGTTTTGGTTAACCATGTTGTTGCCCGCTTAACAATCACATGGGTGAACCAAGCCAGTCATAGGTAGATGCGGGTCAAATACCTTTTACTGGAGCAGCAAAATCAGTCGTATGTGCATCAATTGTTAGACAGTGTGTTATTATTTATTTTCATATCTGCCTCCAACAAGTTCATTATACATTTAGTAGGCCCCATGTGATGTGGGAGAAAATAAATAATTTGATTTGTTCAAAATTCTTAAATTATCAAAGAACAATGTAAAGTAACATGTTTGGGATGTTTACTCGCTTTTTGAGTTTACACGAAATTTGACGTATCAAAGTTTGAGATTAAAGGGTCAAACTGCAAATGATGTTTGCGGGAAAAAAATCATTTAGTTTCATCATCGTCAGCGTTTTATGTTACATTTGCCGTTGTGTTCTATTTACATATGTTCATTAAAAAAAGCTTGTACAAAACATTTTATTTTACACTTACTTTTTTATGTTTATAAAACGATTATTCAATTTTGAGCTGGTTAGCGCCATCTCATTAGGATTGTTTATCTCATAATGTTACCTCCCCAGCTGAAAAGAGGAGAGCTCAGTAATGAAAAAATGATTGTGATATATCATAGAATGAAATAATATTTTTAATTGCTAATTCTGCTTATTTGTGATTTGTATTTCAATTCTACAGGAAGCTAACGATCATTCCACAGCTTAAGAACAAATGCTGTTGTCGTTTATTTTGGTGAGCAATAACAATTAGTGTGGTGAATATTATGATATTATTTTCTGATTAATTGTTGTAGTTGTTCGTGACCAAACGTTCTGTTACTCAAATGTGAAAACTGGAAGTTTTACATACGCAAATCAGAATATTGCAAGTCAAACAGAACTTTTTTCTCAAGTATTTCTGATTTCTATGATATTCTTCCATCTCTCTGGCTTTTACTTAGTTAAATAAATATATACTCACGATTCATTCTCCATGCTGAATATGTACCATAATTTATACACTAATTTATGATCGTTGTTAGGTTTCTAGTAGTTTTTACAGTGGGGTGTGAGAATTGTGGATATTGTTGAGTAATATAGTTGTTGGAATAAACATATTGCTTATGTAGCATTTTTATTGTGAATAAAAACTCGTTTTATAATTGCAAATCAGTCCGTGTCCGTGTTCTTTTTTCATGTATCCCTGAGGGAACGTTTTCATTGAGCAATACTTTTTACAGCTTTCACTGGCAGATACAGGTTTTTAGAAAAGGGAGAGGGGTTCCCTTAAAGATAATGCTCAGTCAAAAATATATGTGCTATGTAAAATCCAGGATCAATAAACAATGCCTTTTCCAGTTGTAATGTAAGGAAAATAAGATTCATATTTTTCACGTTTGGTATTTATTACATCTACAAAAATACTGTTATACATTGTCAGCTAAAACACAAGGTCACGTGATATTTTATAATCGAATGATTTTCGCCAGGTGTACCGTGGATTTCCAACGGCAGACGTCACATTTAACATGGCAGGTATAGGCGGCCTCTTACGTGCACCATACAAGTTACGTCTGACGAAAATCATTCAGTTGACATTTCTCGCCTACACGTGTTTTGATGGCTTTCTAGCTGGTTGTTTATTGTGTGGATGTAAATTGCTCTAGATATTCTATTATGCTGTTTATATCAAAGAAACTTTCAGATTGCACAGAACACACCATATTGCTTATCTGCAAGCATACTTGTTCGACCACTGAGCATAACCTTTAAGGGATCTGAAGGGATTTGTTTTTTTAGGGGCATTTTAATTGTAACTATTTTATATACGTGTTTGCTTTGTTAGGACTAAATTGACATTTTATAATCTAACTGACTTTTTAACAGATATCTTAGGATTATGTTATTCTTCTAATACTCATAGCTTGTTAAAGCGCTTTAGAAAATTTTTAATGGATAGAGCACTCTACAAATGTATTTATTATTAAGTATTATTGTAAGCACGATAGTTGGTGGACATTTATGAAATGGGATTGAACACTATAAAACTGAAATTTGGGGGCTTCCTGCCTATGATGATAGATGAGTATTTAGGGTTTCTTAAAGCAGGATATTATTTTTGTAGCGAGCATTAAGGCTCGTGCACTCTTATATTCGTACAAAATGTAAATACTTTCCATGCGTTCTTTTTTGTCACTTTTTCTTACAATAAGCTTTTGAAATTGACAATTGTGATTTACGATGTCTACTATTAGCAGAAAAAAACATAAATGAATAGCTAACAGTCAAATTTTACTTTGTCAATTATATTGAGAGAAACTGTGAATCTGTACTCCAAAAAGGGAAGGTGCTAAAATCATGAACTAAATGGTAACAAAACTCACAAGATGTATTTACCAACTGCATTCAGGAAGCAAGTTGAAGCAGCGACGCCAGAACTTTATACCGTGTACCCTCCACCCCCATCAAGAGAGCACTCGAGGCCAACCAGTGTTGATATTGATGGAGATTCTACTCTACAGCATAAATGATTTAAAGAATGATTTAAGATACCTATAATTGGAACAGAACAGATAATATAGTTAAAAAGCTACGAAATTCTGTTCAAATCACAATTTTTCGCATCTTCAATGCTTTCACTTGAGAAAGCATTGAAGTTACAAAAACTTGTGATTTGAATAAAATTTCGTACTTTTTTGACTATATTATCTGTTTTGTTTTATTATGCTATGTTACCAGCAGCTCCAAGAACTTTTTTATACCTATTGGAACCTACATTTTTCTCTGCTGTATTCAGCCTGACAAAGCTGTTAAGAAAACAGCGAAACCCTCGCCGCAGAGGAAAATGTAGGTTCCAATATATATAGGTATCTTCAATTATTATTTAAATCATGAATAATGGAATCCACGATGAACCAAATATACATTCATTGACCATAAATAATAGTTTTGACAAAACCTAGCTCCGCCTGCACAAAACCTCCGGTAGCTTTCATTGACCACTTGAGAGGACTTGACATTTCCGCCCAAGAGTCCGTTAAATATTTGCCTGTCCCATCGCTGTCACCGAACTCGTATGTGATTACATGCGAATCCGTGCCAGTGGTGATAGCTGCTGCAATATCATTATTACACAACTCAATCTCATTTTTTGCATGTGCGCCTATAATCACTAACTCTCCTTTTCTGCCCATAATCATCATTCTCGAGCTCATCTGAAATCTGCAATGTGTATTGAATCAAAAGTTCATTGTACTATCATTGTCTATCTTTTCCCTATCAGTAAATAGTCCTCCTCTATTTTTAACATCTAAATAATGCAATTTTGAGCGTTTTACTTCCTATTACTGCAATGATAATGTCTATTTTTACATGTTTATGTGTAGTTTCCATTTTTACGGACTATCACAGATATCAATGTGTATGTGATATCTCTCACTTCAAATGAGCTCCTTTATCAATTCAAACACTCGATCCATTTGGTGAAAACTCCATAGGAAACGTAATTAAATCATATACACCCTTGCTGCCAGTCATGGATGAGTGTGCTCAACACCCAACACCAGCACGCCTGATTACAAGGCCCTCCTGTTGTCCACTCCAGCCTCTCCCCTACCCCCCCCCGGCCTATGCCGTCGCCGCACTGTACATGGAAGGCAGACGAATATTCAGTGCAGTGCGAATACGTCACAATACACCCAAAATACATCTGTCTCTGGATGGTAAACTCCCGCCATTGGACCTGTAGTGTGTAGTGTGTAAACTTGATGGGTGTTTAACATAATCGTTAGCTTTTTTAGATTAAAGAGCATTGTTTGAATACATTTGACTGATGTGCGAGGATTGTCGAAATGAAAACAGTGATTATTACAACTGTCATAAAAAAAACCGTGACAATTTCATAAAACCTCACAGTGATTGATTATCTAATTGAATGTGTTTGATTTTTTGCTTAAGTTTGTGAAATATTGTGTGACGTGGCTAGGAGTGATGCTTATTTGCTGGGCAACTTTGTTTTGATGGGGGCAATATGTCATGTTTTGTGGAAATGACAACATTTGCTTTTATTGCAATGGATCTATTTAGATAAACTCAATCACTGCAAACACCACGCTATAATTACGATAAGCACATGCTCACACATTATGTTGGAATATTTATGAGAATAATTGCCCTGCACACTCAGGCTGGTATTTTAGTGACTTAGGATACAGTAGAACCTCCCTATTTAGACCACCTGGTTCCCAGTGCTCTCAATAGAGATGTGGTCTCTTTATGAAGGTTTTGGAATGCAATAAATGGTTTAGTTACAGAGGTGGCCTCTTCATAGAAGTGGTGTTGGTTGGAAGTTCTAGCAGAACTGCTGGATATGTGAATTGGTACTGGCAAAAAATGGATAAAAACAAAAACAAAAGGACATTCCAGTGGCCTTATTCACGTGGACTCCTGGACCAGAGGGCTGGTAAAACTGTAGCATCCCTCACAAAACTGACCACTGCTGGCTAACAATGCAACTTGAAGCTCAAGACTGACAGTCAAGGGTAGTTGATATTATCACTCAAGGACAAGAGATAAGACATATTTGTAAATATGATGCCACCTTTCAAAAAACGTCTGTGACAAAACAATATAAATGTGGCGACCTAAAATGTCCAAAGCACCAACACTGGTTCAGCATCACTATGCGGCCCTGTCTGACTATATACAGTCTAAAAGTTTGTGTGAACTTTGAACTTCTGCCAGCCCCTGGCGACAAATCTACCAGTCCAGGGCCGACGTTAACGAAAACTGCAATTTGTCCATCAGCCTCACCATGGACCTAAACAACACCACCGCTGCCACAGAAACCGACCCCGCGCTGACCCCTGTTGACCCCACGTTTGCGCGTTTCGAGTTCGCGGTGAACGTGGTTGTGGACGGGGCTCTGAGCGGCGTCGGCACCGCGTGCAACCTGCTGTCAATCATTGTGCTGCAGAAAGACCGTCGAAAGCTCTCCATGTCCGTGCTACTCCAGGTAAAGGTCGTGGTTTATATATATAGTCGTGATCCGAGTATTTTTCTCTCATGTCTTCACATTTAACACCAGGTCGTTGACAGCACTCATCGATGCAGCTCAAATCTTAAATCTAGCAAACATTGATCATCAATTGCTGATTTCTCATATACTTTCATCGGCAGCACATTCAGCGCACAATGCTAATCACTCACACAATCACTCACTCACTCCTAAACCCAATGAACTGTACCTAATTAACGTGTAGGTGCTTCGGAACTGTGTGCAGCTAAATAGTAGGTATGCGTTTGCTCCAGGTAAACGTACACACAGCAGGACCTCCAATTGAGACCACCTCTCCACTGAGACCACCTCTTTAACAAGAGCACTTTTTTACGGTCCCACACCTTCATAAAGCTACCAACATGAACCTCTGTATAGAGACCACCTCTCTATTGAGGTCATCTAGTAATGGGCCTAAAGGTGGTCCTGATAGTGAGGTTCTATTGTAAATTTAAATGTGGTGGTTTTATAGTCGTGATTCAAGTATTTTGATCTCATGAATGCATTTTACACCAGGTCATTGGCTCACTTATTGATCATCAATTGATCATTCCTTACATACTTGCATCTGAAGCACATTCAATGCACAATGCTCATAACTCACACACTCACTCATTCACTCTTTCAACGCAACAACCTGGGCATAATTGACGTGTAGGTGCCACGGAGCGGTGTGCAACTATTTAGGTATGAGTTTGCTCAACACCCACCACCAGACCCGACCTGGAATGGAACTCACGAGTCCAACTCCCTATCCACTCGACCACAAAATCACATGTGAGGGTGTGTGTGTGTGGGGGGGGGGGCTGGGTCTCTCAGTGGTAGAAGACTGAGAGACTGTGAGGATATGGGATTTGGGGGCGGGGATCTTGCTGGTTCAACATCTCAGTCTCGTGTGCTATTATTTAATACCGTGGTCAAATGATAAACAATAATAAGCCAATCAGAACAAGCTAATTTGGATGTTTCTTTTTTAAAAACTAAAATTTCTATGTATCTGGTACACAGCGCTTGGTCTCATTTTCTAGTTGAAGTTTCTTTCATGCTGAGAGATATCACAATGTTCATGTTTTTTGTTTGAATTTTGTTGTACAATTGTTTTATTTTGAATTTTTATTCACATGACTGCCTGACATTTTATTTGGTTGGGATGCTGCTACAAGTGATAGGTGCCCTTTTTTAAAAATAAAAACAACTTAATGTATTATGTTACAGCAACTTTATAAAAATACGTTTCTCTCCTTAAGTAATACATCTTTTTCAAAAAGTCATTCACCCCATCTAGTTCCAAGACGAAACTCTTTCAGCCCGTTTTTTTTTTTCTCACATGGAATTGTTCCCAAATCACGTCGGGCGAAGTCCTGTCATTTTGATGCCAACAATATTACTAGCCGCACGTCAGGCATATGGGAGGGAGTGTGACCCACTCTACAAACGTCTTTGTTAACCGAGTGTCACTTTATCAACCAATAAAGTGAGCTGAGCAGTCAGGACGGATGGAGAGCTCTTCATGAATCATCTCTGAGTTGATTAAAGCTGGTGACGGTTTATTCATCCCTCAAGACGGCAGCTGATAACCAGCAATTAAAAGTATAAAGATAATTAGGGAACCATATCATATTATATTGATGTCAAATAAGAGTGAAATGACATTTTGAGCTTGCAAAAAATGAAAAGATTAAAAATGGGAATATCTTGCATCATCACCTCTCATTAAATAATTTTATTTCCATTTCTATACTGGCTACGTCTAAAAGAATATTTTTTTAATTGCAGTCTTATTGGACTGGTCTCTATGAAATATATCAATAATAATTTTTCTTTATGTTTTTCTTAGAAAAAGCTTTTTCTAGGTAAATTCAAGCGTATATATATTGCAAGGAAATTAAATAGATTAAATTCAATGAAATAAAGTCAAAATACGTAACATTATAAAGTTCATCATCAGTTTTTATTTTGAAATAGTAAAGAAATATGTGTGTGAAACATTCAAATTTCGAAATAATTACTTATTCTTCGTATTTTATGGACAGCAGTACTTTTACAATAAACCCGAATTCTTGAATTAGCCAGCAGGAGCGTTGTGTAATTTTCAGAAAAATCTCGAATTTGAACCAGTTCACCTGTTAAAGATCACGGTTTGCAACTAAAGAAGAAGGATAAATATTTGTGGAGTGCGTTGTGCTCAAATTATAAATTGATACGATTTGATTATTTGTCAGTTTCATTTGTCAAATATGTTCACATCACTCTACGCACCATAATTAAAAATAGTTGAAAGTGTGTAATTTCCACATAATATATAGTAAAAACGTTTTTCTAATTATTTATTCTTTACAATAAGCACGAACTTATTGCAAAAAGAGTTTACACGGAAGACTGATGTCGCACTGTCACTTTGCTTCAACTTCCGGCTTTATAAATTAGGGCATTAAAATTTACTAAATATCCATAGTTAGATGTGTGAATGAACACTTTTTTTTACTGTGAAAAAGATACTAAAGTAGACACTCTCCGACTACGGTATAGAAAATATAGTGAAGTGCACACAAAGGAGTAAAAATGGCACTGAAAAGAATCAACAAAGAATTGCAAGATATGGCAAAGGACCCTCCCGCGGGTTGCTCGGCCGGCCCCGTGAAAGATGACATGTTCCACTGGCAAGCCACCATCATGGGACCGGCAGATAGTCCGTATCAGAACGGAGTCTTCTTTCTAACCATCCATTTCCCTACTGATTATCCATTCAAGCCGCCAAAGGTCGCCTTTACCACCAGGATCTACCATCCCAACATCAACAGCAATGGAAGTATTTGCCTGGATATCCTTCGCTCTCAGTGGTCTCCAGCCTTGACCATCAGCAAAGTCCTTCTGTCGATATGCTCTCTGCTGACTGACCCCAACCCAGATGACCCCCTGGTTCCTGAGATTGCCCGAATGTACAAGACAGATAGAAAGCAGTATGAGATTTATTCCAAAGAATGGACTCAAAAGTATGCCATGTGAACAGAAAGCGAAGTCTGAGCTTTTACTAGGAAGATTGTTTAAAATCCACTTCATTTGAATTCGGCGTTTATCTAATTAAAAGGACAATATTTTGAGATGGAACAGGTGTGACCAGCAGCTTATAGCCAGCTAGCCCCAATCTTGTCGCGATCTATATATTATGATATATATAAGGCTATATTGTATAAGGCTATATATACACTGCTACAGTTTTTGTGGCTAATAGCCAGCATAAAACCATGTGTGTGCAATTTATTTCATTGAATTTAATCTATTTATTAATTTCTTCGCAATATATATATACACTTGACTTTAACTAGAAAAGGCTTTTTCTAAGAAAAACATAAAGAAAAATTATTATTGAGATATTTCATAGAGACCAGTCCAATAAAACTGCAATTAAAAAAATATTCTTTTAGACGTAGCCAGTATAGAAATGGAAATAAAATTATTTAATGAGAGGTGATGATGCAAGATATTCCCATTTTTAATCTTTTCATTTTTTGCAAGCTCAAAATGTCATTTCACTCTTATTGACATCAATATAATATGATATGGTTCCCTAATTATCTTTATACTTTTAATTGTTGATAACAATAACTCTTAGTACATACATGTATGTAGATAATCATAAATAAAAATAATGAGTTCACAACTTTTTCAGCTCCATTGTATTTTTATCGTGGTACAATAATTGAAGTCTGATTTACCCTCACTTCGTTCGGGTAAATCAGACGTCAGCATGCTCAATTTTGCGATTGACACTCCAATCTCGTGGTCAATTCCTACAATTATTCATGTATGCCATGAACCCTTTCTGCAGTGTAAACTCTCGGGCTGACACCAAGAAATATTTATGCCCGAGTGCATGCGTAGGCTACAGGAGATATGTGAACTAGAGGGGAAATGCGCCAAGCTTCTAAAAATAAAATCTGGAGCCGGGATCGTGAGACAAGACTGAAATTCGGGTTTGTCTGACCACAATGACCACTTGTTGCGTCATTTAGGCCAATGATATTGCAGCAGACTGCATCAGCACAATTAGTTTGTCAACATTCGAACGAGAGAACAAATGTTTGCTGTGGATGTTGTAAGCGGGTCAGTTCTCATGCACATGTCCTACACTGTACAACTCGCCAAATTAAATGCTACTTGTCATTTTTGTATGGTGTAAATATTGTACCACGATAAAAATACAATGGAGCTGAAAAAGTTGTGAACTTATTATTTTTATTTATGATTATCTACATACATGTATGTACTAAGAGTTATTGTTATCAACAATTAAAAGTATAAAGATAATTAGGGAACCATATCATATTATATTGATGTCAAATAAGAGTGAAATGACATTTTGAGCGTGCAAAAAATGAAAAGATTAAAAATGGGAACATCTTGCATCATCACCTCTCATTAAATAATTTTATTTCCATTTCTATACTGGCTACGTCTAAAAGAATATTTTTTTAATTGCAGTTTTATTGGACTGGTCTCTATGAAATATCTCAATAATAATTTTTCTTTATGTTTTTCTTAGAAAAAGCCTTTTCTAGTTAAAGTCAAGTGTATATATATATTGCGAAGAAATTAATAAATAGATTAAATTCAATGAAATAAAGTCAAAATATGTAACATTATAAAGTTCGTCATCAGTTTTCATTTTGAAATAGTAAAGAAATATGTGTGTGAAACATTCAAATTTTGAAATAATTACTTATTCTTCGTAGTTTATGGACAGCAGTACTCCTACAATAAAGCCGCAAACTTGAATTAGTCAGCTGGAGCGTTGTGTAATTTTCAGAAAAATCTCGAATTTGAATCAGTTCACCTGTTGATGATCGCGGTTTGTAACTAGAGAAGAAGGATATGATTTTGTGGAGTGCGTTGTGTTTAAATTATAAATTGATACAATTTGATTATTTGTCAGCTTTACGTATCAAATATGTACACGACACTCTAAACACAATACTTTAAAATTGTTTAAAGTATGTAAAGTCTACATGATATGTAATAAAAACGTTTATCTAATTATTTATTCTATTTAATAAGCACGTACTTATTGCAAAAAGAGTTTATACGGCAGACTGATGTCGCATTGTCACTTTGCTTCAACTTCCGGCTTTATTAATTAGGGCGTTAAAATGTTCTAAATTTCCATAGTTAGATGTGTGAATGAACACTTTTTTTACTGTGAAAAAGATACTTAAGTAGACACTCTCCGACTACGGTATAGAAAATATAGTGAAGTGCACACAAAGGAGTAAAAATGGCACTGAAAAGAATCAACAAAGAATTGCAAGATATGGCAAAGGACCCTCCCGCGGGTTGCTCGGCCGGCCCCGTGAAAGATGACATGTTCCACTGGCAAGCCACCATCATGGGACCGGCAGATAGTCCGTATGCTGGCGGAGTCTTCTTTCTAACCATCCATTTCCCCACTGATTATCCATTCAAGCCGCCAAAGGTCGCCTTTACCACCAGGATCTACCATCCCAACATCAACAGCAATGGAAGTATTTGCCTGGATATCCTTCGCTCTCAGTGGTCGCCAGCCTTGACCATCAGCAAAGTCCTTCTGTCAATATGCTCTCTGCTGACTGACCCCAACCCAGATGACCCCCTGGTTCCTGAGATTGCCCGAATGTACAAGACCGATAGAAAGCAGTATGAAATTTATTCCAAAGAATGGACTCAAAAGTATGCCATGTGAACAGAAAGCGAAGTCTGAGCTTTTACTAGGAAGATTGTTTAAAATCCACTTCATTTGAATTCGGCGTTTATCTAATTAAAAGGACAATATTTTGAGATGGAACAGGTGTAAACGCCAAGAAAATAGACGTAATTTTTCAATTTAGTAACTTCAGGTGTCAACAATCTCTCTGGACAAACTTTACAGGATATTTATATTCATTTGTTGAAAAGTGGTCAATGAAAAATATGGCATCTTGAAGCAATTTTTCATTTTCAACTACAAATTGTTAAATATTTTTGTGGGACAGAATTTATTCAAGAAAATTTAGGTATAAACAATTGTGATTTAAATCCAGATTTGTTTAAGTGGTTTAACTGGATAAGGAACTTTTGAAATTGGAATACTAGAGACACTTTAATAACGAACTTTCTATCCTCTGTTCATTATTTTAAGTTTTGTGGAATTCTTCAATTATATAAACGTACATATTGTGTGATTCGTTATTATGTTTGTTAAAGTTGTCATTCTTCATAAGTATAATTATTACTCATTATGCATCTGCATATCATTGTATCATGATGTATAATAAAGTCACATTTTAATCTTTTTGTTTCTTTAATAGAATGAAAGGAGGATGCTGTAAAACCCTGCTGCTTCTGCACGAGAAATCTGGGGATTCAAAAAATAAGTTCTCCACGGATGTCCGCATAAAAATTTTTCTTCTATTTTTTAAAGTTTACTACAATTTTATTTTAGTCATTTTTACATATAAATTTTCTGGTGTGGTATGTCGGTGTTTCAAATAAGAATTATGTAATATCAATTTCCTAGACTGCTTTTAAATTGACCCATTACCTAATCCATGAAATGCAAGTTCATGGATTAGCATTTTCTATCATCACTAAAAAATGGTCTTCAATATCAAAACAAAAAATATACCCTAACCCTATTTTTTTTGCCAGATCGATATGGAAATTTATATTATTCTCATTGGTTTACATAATAGTGAAAGCCTAAATGAAAACTGTATTTTTTCAGTCACTGTTCGAGGTAGTTAGATTTTAATACTAGATTCTCTTTTTCGCTGGTTTATTTATCAAACAAATCAAATTATTGAAATATTCTATTAGTTTAGAGATCTTCAGTCTCCTTTTCATTGAATACGATATTCATTGAAAAGGAGACTGAAGATCTCGAAAGTAGTAGAATATTTTATTAATTTGATTTGTTTGATGAATAAAGCAGCGAAAAAGAGAATATAGTATTAAAATGAGACCTTATGCTGCATACCAGGTACATTCAATTTTACAGAGGGAGTCAGACATTTTGAACATTCAAAAATTTGGGGATTAGGTCACCTGATTAGAATAGCAGACTTTGTTTATATTTTTATTTGCAAATAACGTATCACTGGAAGGACTGGATGTGTATGCAAATTAATTACTGCTGTTCTGATCATTGTACCTAATCTCCAATCGAGACTTGTTAAGATATCTGAATCTGTCTCTCAGACTGAAAAATGCCATTTTCATTTTAATGTTCGCTGTAATATGTAAACCAATAAGAATAATAAAAATTACATTGTAGATACGGCCAAAAAAAGGTGTATCATTCCTATAATTTTTATTTTATGTTCTGTACCATTTTTTTAAGTTACGATCGATAATGTTACTCCATGAAGTTGCTGTCAGCACACAAGTAGTTCGAATTAATGTGTATTGTTCGAAATTTTGATCTTTTGTAAAATTTTGTTTAAAAAAACATTTAAAAAACAAGCAAACGAGTTCATAACTAATTTTAATCCTAGATCAGAGGTATGCATGATTAGGTAGCAAAACGAATACTCGTTGGTTTGACTGATATTTGGCATACTGTAAAGACATAATATATTGCAGTTAAGGTATTTACTATTTATTATGATTTTTAGCTACTTTTGATAAGTTATTTGGATTTTTATAAAAAACGTTTGCTCAATATTTTGATTGCGACCAGCAATACCCGACCAAAACACAAATGGCAATTATATCAACCATTAAAGGATAATCTAAGAACAGAATTTATTTCCTAAAATGTGATTATTTTACATAACTGAGAAGTCTGTTGACAATATTTTGAAATAAACAAGCTATGCAGGATTATTTGATAAATATGATGAAATTATTATATATTAATGCAATATTTTAGGTAGCGACAATTCTCACATTCACATACGAGAAGTAATTGAAAAATGTTGATTTGAAAAAAAAAATTATAGCATTTTACAAAGTGTTTCCTAAATGTTGTTGGACCTGTATAATAAGCAAATAACCCTTTTTTTCTTTGTGAGTTTATACAATAGATAACTGATAGAATTGAATTTCCATTTTTTGAGTCATTTTTTAAGATGTGGGGGGGCAGAGCAGTTTTTTTAGACACGGTGTTTCTAACTTCCGATCGATCCCCCCATCGGGTTTCAAATCAAACATATGACCCCCCACGGGTTCGCAAATCAAATGTATGAACCCCCACGCCGAAATATATGTGGTGAAATATGAACTTCTTCCCCCCCACTTTAATATATAACTTACCCAGCAGAATGACACCCCATTTCCAATGCCCTGTGTATGTATTAGCATAGCATTTAAACTGTCATATCTGCTGTACAAATTGCAAAAATATTTAGCTATATGAATGGAACTATGAATGAATGATCCTAGTTTTATTCATTTATTAAGTGGTGCTATTTAATTGAATTTGGACTGAGGATTATCTTTAATCTGTTAATCTTTTTTTAGTAAAAGAACTTACGTTGAATTTGACAAAAATAAAACTTAGCAGAATACGAAAGACAATTAAACATAAAATAATTCAATCTTGATAAAGGTTTTGAATTCCATTTCATAAGCTGCTTTGCAGTTCAATCATTATGAAGAATGCATGCCTCAAATAGTTATTGACTAGTAAAAATTAGTGGAGGACAAGTGCTAATTTTTGAAATGATCGGATTTTGACGTTAGCATGAAAAATTTGATACAGATATGAGCAAAAAGCCAGTACAATTTTGCAGGTCAATATTTGAGGGTTACTAGTCCAGTGAAAAACAGTTTTCAAAATCTTCACTGACAATTGCTCTAATAAAAGAGCCGATGAAATATCAAAAACTCTAAATTCAATTAATTCCACCAGTTCTTTCAGTGTGACAAGTTAACTTTCAATTTTGTGTACAAAATACACACTTGTTAATGAAAGAAAAAATTCCATCCAATTTAAAATCCTCTGTAAAACATTGTGGCAAATATTATCTATGGAATTGCTTTGTTGTCTCAAAATGAAACTAAACAAAAAATTAAAAGATATTTTTACAACCAAATGGGAATTGAAAAAATAAATAAGAAGACATTTTAGGTTTAGTTTATAAATCATTTAACGCTGTTCACCTACATTCAGGAATAGGTTTTTTGAAAATGCTACTCAGAAGCAGGACAAGTTAAACTCGGTAATTAACTTTATTTTCATGAAAATAATAGATTTATTTGTTTACCAACACGATGAACTCATTCAAGGAAAAGATTTTAGGTTTAGTTTATTCATCATTTAACGCTGTTCACTACATTCAGGAATAGGTGGGAAAGTGCTACTCAGTCAGGAGGACAAGTTAAACTCGATAATTTACTTATTTTCATGAAAAGAATTAAAAACATGGATCCTCATATTGAAGGGTAGACAATTTTAAATCATATTTCACGGCATAATTATTTATTGCAAAAGACATTTAAAAGTTATTACCTTAATTTATCAAAAGGTAATGTTAAGTAGATAACAAGAAACAATGGACATGTATTTATATGGAAATTATTTATATACTTATTTACAACTTATGTCATGTTTTGGTACAATTCTATGATGAAATATTTGTATTTATGTAAATAGTTGTAGAATTAATTACACTAAGAAGAATCCTAGATTGTGATTATATTTGTATAGCATAGAAAAAAACATCTGTTAATATAATCTCATTTACCTTTATACTAGTAATTATATCAATTAACAGATTTTTTTTCTATTTCACAAAGTTCAAAATAAAAAGACTATCCAATTGCTGTGATATTGAGGATAATATATTTCAATATAATGACATTGTTCACTGGTTGAAAATATGATATTTAACTGATATATAAGCTAGCACTAAAAACAATTAAAAAATCATAGTAAAAATTATTTTTTAATCCTAGCTCAAAGGCAGAGTTGTGTCGAACATTACGTACTCGTACGTCATAATTTCTTTTCATCAGGACACTCCGTACAAATGCCATAATGGACGCAGCGGTTACAATAGAAGAATCAAATGTATTGAATTTCTTATACAATTGTAACACCTTATGAAAAAGTATTTACTTGTATTAATTAGACCGTTCGAAAACCAGTCACAATCCAAGCACCTAAAAGCATATAAATGGGACCCACTGTTCCAGTCTAAATTAGCATAATCCAAGAAAACCCGTACGTAAAGTAAGCTGTTCTGCATACACTTTCTCATGTACAGTCGACAGCGGATGTGGCAAAAAACAAAACAAAAAAAAAACAAAAAACAAAAAAAAACAAAAAAAAAACAATAACATGAAAATGAAGTATGTTCGTGAAAATAGGAGGTAGGGCAAAAGGTTCCACGCTTGTTACCAAAGACTTTGAAATGCCAAACATGAAAATTTCCCATTATTAGTTTATCTTCAGTAGATACTATTAAAATTGCTTTTAGTTACAAACATTTTCATCGCTTCCACAAACGCACCATTTTATTTCACTCTACAAAATATCAAAATTATTTAAACGAAACAAAAAACAAACAAGCAAACAAACAATACAGTTTATGGCTATAGATACTTTGGTATTTTATGTAAGATGAGGTCATGTTTGAAAAAGTAACGAAAATATTTAAAAAAAAATCAAAACACAAAAAAGAAGGGGAAAAAATCAACAACAAAAACAGTAATAATGGAAACGTCACTTTACCCAAAATCAAACAAATTAGTAACATATATTATATCCAAAATACTATTGATAGTAATTTTTTTCATCCTCTCTTCTGTACTATCGCCAGACGATGGAATGATTCACTTTGTGATGTCATTTTTGTCCTCATCCCTTTTATTTTATTCTTAAGGACTGTATGTATGAAGTAAACAAATAAACAAAGTTCCTCTTGCCTCGTGCTGCTCTGGACCTGGTTTATTAATTCGCCTGTGATGAGGCAATACGCGATTATTAATCTAGAAACTGGCAGCAACAAGTACCTATACGAACGCTAGCATATTTTGGTCCTGTAGGAGGCACAATTTTTTAAAGGGACATACACAGCAAATATCTCTTAAGATAGATTGAATTGATAGTTGTATTTTTTGACATATATTTGACATGTTACTCCTAACAACTTCTGATTTTACAATTATTAGTATGCGTTTTGATATCAATACCCATAAAAAGTGCACTGACATATAGATTGTCACATTCATATCTCCCCTGCAAAAAAAAGACCACTGCAAGAAATTGCAGCCTCTATCACCCATGCGCCGACAGCCAAAATTAGCTGCTCAGAAATATCTATTAAGGCTGTTAAGATGTCAGTGTTAAGTACTGTTTACAAACAGATTGTTGGGTACATTTCATTAGAGCAAATTAGGGAATTAATTGATTTTGAAGAAATGGAACACTGCACATAGATAAAAAATGTATGTATTCAAAAAGCTCAGCAAGTACTATTTATGTGGCATAAAAGGTTGAATGACATGAAATTCACCTGTGCATGACTCTTTAATTCTTTGTGTCCCTCTGCCGCAGGGTCTGGCTGCGTCTGACTGTCTGTTCCTGCTGTACACTCTGGTGTATGTCTGAGTGTCTCCCTCTGCAGGGGTCTGGCTGCGTCTGACTCTTTGTTCCTGCTGTACACGCTGGTGTACACCTCCGCCCGGACATCGTCACCTACGTCCTGCCGTGGCGGTGCGTGCTGTTTTCATGCAATGCTTATCTCAGATATTGGCCATTCATCGGTAAAGCAATGGCAGATCCAGGTTTTGGAATAGGGAGGCGCACTTAAGGGATTTCATGGGTTTCGATGCGATCGATGCCGGACGATAAAAACGCCATGAAAATGAAGTATTTTTGTTGCAAAGGGTGTTGCGGCCCCGGTGCCCTTGCGCCCCTGTTTGCCTTATGAGTAAAGTGTAACCAGCAAATATCAAATTAGTTCATGTACAATAAAAAAATAGCATATATTACGTATACATGAAAAAATCTCATATATATATATATATGCACTGTGTGTTGAGTTCAACAATAAATTAAAATGAAATCATTGGCCTCTTGTCCCCGGACGACCACCCCCTGATGACCACCTACTGACCCCCTGTGGAATGCTGACCACTCACTGACCCCTTCTGACTGTCCATTTTCTGATGACAGCCCAATGCTGAACCGCCCCCCCACACTGACCATTCATCCCCCCTGACCACCGATGACCAACCACTGATCCCCGTACCCTGCTGACCACTCACTTCTGACTGTCCATTTCTAATGACAGCCCACTGCTAACCCCCCCACTAACCACTCTTCCCTTGATTACCCCCACTGACCACCTATTGACCCCGTCCCCTGCTAATAAACCTGCATTGACCACCAATGACCACCTACTGACTTCCTTATAACCCCCACTGACCCCCCCATCCCCTCCTCACCACCAAATGCTGCCCTGCTGACCCCCACTGACCACCCTCTGACCCCCCACTGCCCGGTGCAGGTGGATGGCGCAGACAGCGCCCATCTGGTTGCACCGGGCTGCTGACCGCTGGTTCGCCATCGCGGCTCCCTTCACAGCGCGCCGCTGGTGCACCCCGGCCAGCGCACGCAGACTCGTGAGTACCCGATGGAGACGGTTCAAAATGGAAAAACATTATAAGCTGTCTCTTTATTATTTACACCATGAAAATAGCAGTTTTCAACATACATGATATATGACACTATGCACTTTGACCCCTCTAGACAATATTACGTAAGTCAGATACGTCTGTAAGATACGTTTGACGTCACACTATGACATATAAAATACTGTAAAACTAGAAATGTTTGTGCACAATATAATTTGGTGGAGTAAAAACGCAAACTTCA
>CM032666.1:55685274-55697656 GCA_019095985.1 Streblospio benedicti | reverse complement strand
GCAATATTACACTGTGTGAGATATTTATATTCAACTGCAGTATATACTTACTCGGCGTATGATAAACCAAAGATTATATACATGATGTGGGATAAAAGCTGGTATTACTATAATTGCTCATTGCCCTTATTGCTTACACTTTGTGGACACATTAGATGTATGCCAATAAATGGATGCAAAGATTTATGTAAACTTTCTAGTAATTTCAATAGCTACACTATTGAAGATTACTTTGTTTTTGTTTGTTTGTTTGTACTCCGCAGCCATCAATTTTTGATGATAATAGCAAAGGGAGGCCATGTGGTGTTGGTACATGGACCTCCAGAGGCAGGCTAGGTAGCCAACTGAGCCTCGGGGGTGGAGGGATCACACTAGCTATAGTTTTTAAATTAGGTGAGTTCTTTTACGTGCAGAGGGATGACTGTCCTCTACACGGGACATACCTTTTAACGAGGCTTCCGAACCTCCCGTTTGGTGTCGCCACCGTCTACTAGTAACACTGTACGGTGGCTATTTGCTGTGTGGAAATCAGCAACTCAGTGGCAAACGCACGACGTATCGGTTTTGGCGACACTGTGTCTGCCACGAACTTGCGACGCAGGCAAATCACGTTTTTAGGTCGTGCGCTCTAACGACTGAGCTATTGAGGACCACTTTGGACCTATATTGGTTTGAAATGAGAGATTTTGACAAAGTAACAAAGTAAAATGTGTGTTTACTCTCCCAGGTACCGGCTGGTGTACCACGTGGGTCTGACGTGGCTGTTGCTGTTCGTGCTGCCGCTGCCCGCCATGGTGATCCTCAACGCCCGCCTCATGCAAGCAGTGTGAGTCTCAGCTACACAGACTGTCCTTTAGATATTTGATGAGTTTCATCTGCCTTTTGGCATAGGCAGATCGACCATTTGATCTCAGGGGGGGCAGCCCCCATTATTGAAAAAAAATAACGCAACTGGCCCCCCTTTTCATTTGTTAAAAAAAATAATTTTCATTTGTTAAAAAATAATTACAGTCACACTTTACAACATTGCAAATTAAAAAATAATTGAGGCTCCAGTAATCTAAGAAAAAAGAATTAGATGTCAAATTTCAGCTATGGTGAAAATAGCTGCCCCCCAACCCCTGGAATCAAATGGTCGATGCCTTAGATATTTCCACATACTGCGCCTTCTGATAGATATGATGAGTTTCATCTGCACACAGACCGTCCTTAGATATTTCCAACATATTCTATGCCTGATGGATCTGATAGATATTCAATCCATATTGTCTCCGTACCCATTTGAAATCTGTAAGCAACCGGGAACTATTCTGTTTTTTACAATGAAGGTAATAATGTATTACATGACTCAAAATGAGGGTATGGGTGAAAATATTCCATGTCAATTGTATACACTATCTCAATATCTCATTTTTCTGCTGAAGATCTGAAGATCATTTTAGTAAGAGCCTCATGATTTGAAAAGAGCTACACATCCCTAGAAATAATATTGTGCTATACAAAACACAAAATGAGATGAAGTCATTGTTTTGACCACAAAAACCTGGGCAACCAAATTAGCCTGATTGATCAAAACGCCTATTTCTCAACGGTTTGATCTGTCTCAGAATGATTTTTTGGGAAGATCTCATGACTTAAATATGACATTTACATATCTAGGATGGACCAAAATCATTAGAAACGGAAAAATAAATTCTGAAAATTATAAAATCTCAAAAACAAAATATTCTATTTTGCTGATGATCTTCATTGATCATTAACAAGATCTCATGATTTGAAAAGTACATATAAGTTGATAATGTAGTATTATAAAACACAATAAAACGGATGAAGCATGGGGAAAATGGCTAGTCCACCAAAACACGTGGTATTTTAACATCAAACAAATATAACCATTATCACCAAGCAAAATAGCCTGATTGATCTGATAGATATTTTATCCATATTGTCTCAGTACCCTTTTTGAAATCTAATAAGCATACGGGAACTACTGTAAAACTGGAAATGTTTGCACACGATTTAATTTGCGAAGTTCTTGGGTAGGTGCAAACTTAAATAGTCAGCAAACATTAATAGTAGGTCCAGGATGGGCCAAAATCGCAAAATGAAATTGTCACAAAAATAATTTATTGCTGAAAATCGCAAAATGTAATAGCCTCAAAATGTGCTAGTTTTACAGTATTCCATTTTTATGTGTATCACAAAACAAAATGAGGGTGAAGCATAGGGAAGTTGGGTTGTGGGTTGTGGAAGTAGTGACAATTGTCTAAGTCACCGGCCGAAACTATAGTATGTGCAACCAAAATAGTGCGCAACTAAACATCAAGCAGCTTACATCCGCCAGGCTACAATATGCCGGCTATTTTGGTTGCTCATAGAGGTCAGTTTCGGACGGTGACATAGACCATTATCACCAGCAAACTTCCACTAGCTATCATCTAATTTGTGTGTTTATAATACACATATCATTCTTTCGTTGGTAGAAATATATAGCTTTAAAAGACATGAGGTCTTACTAGTTTGTATACTGAGATCTTCATACAGAAAATTAGATATTGAGATTTGGTGTCTTTGCATGGTGTCTTGGTGACAAGATGTTAGTGGGGAGATAACGGTAGGGTCTATTGGTAGGTCTTGAGCAAGGTTGCACTATTGTTAGCACACTAAAACACTGCTATTGAATTACCTTTATAATCAGGTCGTTGGTTGAAAGTTGAGTGAGTAATTGTGTGTGTGTTTGAGCCAAAAAATCAGTTTGAAAATGTATCTGCAAGTACTGAGAAACACATAAATGTGCAATCAATGGCAATGAGTCCCTGATAAATTGTAAGTCATGAGCCAGACCTTGAATGGACTGTTCATAATACATTTTACATTTAATCAGAATTTCAAATTTGCAATTGACCCCGTGCCTGCTGGCAGATATGGGATACAATTTTAATCTGTCACACAATTTCTGTGATTCAATATTTGGTTCAAAATAGGATCAGTTTGTGGTGGATATAGTAGAAGATCTGTCAGCAAATAAGACATGTAGATTGACCCTGTCATAAAACCACTTTTCACGGTCCCGAACCTTCATAAAGCTACTAAAACGAACCTCTGGTAGAGACAATGTAACATGGTCCCAAAGGTGGTGTAAAGATGAGGTTTTGTATGTTGTAATTGATTTCCTGTTTGTGGTGGCAGGTACTCCGCGAAGCGTCGTCAGCTGGCCCTGACGGGGTCGCGGTGCGAGCGGGACACGGCGGCCGTGACGGTGAACCTGGTGGTCGTCGTGTCCGTGTTCTGTGTCTGCGAAACGCCCGACTTCGTGGCCAGCGTCGTGGTGCTCAGCGGCGCCGGGACGCGGCCAGCGCTAGACTACTTCTTGTGAGTGATTCATCCAAATGTTGTGATTCATAATACACATATCATGTTCATGGAAATGTTTAGCAACATTTTATAATATTTTTGCATCAATTCACATAATTCTTCATGTCTCATCACAGCAAGGTATCATCTATCAAATATCATAGATAGATGTGTTCATCCTGGACATGACCCCGAATTGGGGAAGATGATCATGTGTCGCTCTTCAAATCATATCTTACTAATGATCTGAATATCTTCAGCAGAATATGAGATACTCTAAAACTAGAATGTTTCGTGGCTATTAAATTTTGTGATTTTGGCCCACTTTACATAGGCTGTGGGGGCGGGTGTAAAAAGGAAGTGGATGATGGGAAAAAAGGTCAAAAAAAATGGGATGTGGGAAAAAATAAAGACAAAAGAAGATTTGTATGTGGGATTTCAAGGATGTGGGAAAAATGTGCAAAAAGGGGATTTGGGAAAAATTTTAGAATTTGTGGGATGTGGACCAGCAATATGGCCAAAACATTAGGACCATGTGGGATTTTGGCCCATAATAAACCCCCCTCCATGGAGAGACCAGCACTATAATACAACTAAGATCTTTTCATTTTTATTTCTGAACAGGCCTTCATTTTTCCATCCAGTCACTGTATATAATAGTCATCGATGTTTTGTTAATCTATTTTTTTTTTTGCATTTTCATACTATGGGCCAATTCAAGGTATGGTAATTATTTAGATTCAGTGGCGTTTCCCATTATGCAAAAGGTGTTACATATTAATATCTATATGTCCTCCAAGTTACAAGTTGTGAAATACTTAAACTTCTACTAAGGTGCACGTCTTTCTAAATTACTTCATAACCAAAAACCTTTTGTCGAAGTACAGCATTTTGGAAATTCTAACAATCTAGTTCAGAATAAGACTCTTAGGAAACAATGTGGAGCAAAAGGTTGTGCAATAAAAGACTTGCTATCAGAATAATAGTAGCCAGACTAGCTCTTCTACAAAGTCTTGTTTACACCAGCAGCACCACGTGACCGTTGCAGGTGCGTGCGCGAGATGCTCCTCGTGCTGAACGCGTCCGTCAACTTCCTCATCTACTGCCTCTTCTACCAGAAGTTCCGCCGACTGCTCAGGTACAGTAATACTGTTTGAAGTAGGATCAGTTTTGGAAAGTCTAATAATCTAGTTCAGAATAAGACTCTAGGAAACAATGTGGGATAAAAAGGTTGTGTAATAAAAAGGCTTGCTATCTAATCAGAATAATAGTTCTGAGTATGCAGGGTCAGCCGAAGCAGCATTTACATAAACTTGTGCTTGTAATAAGTGGAAACAACAATCCTTTGCCAATGGCAGATCCAGGTCTTTAGAAAAAGGGGGGGGGGCACTTCAAGGATTTTGTATGCGTGATTGATGGAGGAAGGGCAAACAACCCTATGAAAATGAAGCATTTTGGTGGGGGAAAGGGAGTGGGGCGTGCGGCTCCTGCATGACTGGATGTGCCTATGCTTGCTGTATTGAATGCCAGATTACAGATATAATAGATACTATAAAGGTGAAAGGCGACCAAGCTTCAGTGCATTGACCCCAGTCCTATGGGATCATTTGACAACGCCACAGTCAAAACATAGCTACTGGTGCCCGCTGCCACCAACCAATGCAAGCTCATTTGCATACGTATCCAGAAAAAGTGCAAGTATTCATACCTTAATGACAATATATGTGGAAATTCCCCCACTAACCTGGGTTTAAAACGCGTAAAATGACCAGCTGCATTTATTTGGCTGGCTGTTGCAAGGGGCTCTTGGCCTTAATATAGGCTGATTATATTATGTTCAGTTGGTTGGGCTATATTCAAATTAGTTACAGTCAAACCTCCAATTAGGACCATCTCTATAAATAGACCATCTCTTTAATAGGGTATTTCTCATGCTCCCATGTCTTCAAAACAAGACCATTGCAAATCTCTTTTGAGACCACCTCTGGCAACAAACTGTTTTAAGAGGTGTGGGTATTACTGTTTGTATACTGTGACTGTTTTACTTTTACATTTACATTATTAGATCTTAGATTTTTCTTCTTTCTTACATGGACTCCAATGCAAGTATGTACATATATGCATTCTATGTCTGAAATAAATAAATAAATAAATAAATAATCAATTAAATAAATAAATAAATATGAATAAATAAGTAAATAAGTAAATAAATTATAAATAAGTAAGTAAAATAAGTAAAAATAGTAAATACTAAATAAATAAATAAAATAAATGAATAAATAAATAAGACCCCGTGAAGCCAGCCCTTGTATGTTCTTAATAGAGGCTCAACTAATTTGCATAACTTACCATCTCCTGTACCTGTCCGGCTGTTGTAGACTGACGCTGTGCTCCTGGCTCCGCCGCGCCTCCACCGACCAGGATCTGTACGCTCTCTCGGGCTCCGGGCCGGCCCAGTACACCACCGACTACGACCCCGCCAACAGGGCGGCCCCCGTGGACCCAGGGGCGAGGCAGGGACTGCTGCACGAACCCCCCACAGAACACACGGCAATGACGGCAAACTCAAGTGGCACGAGCGTGGCAATGTAGTATTTGGTCATGTCACTAGCAGATATATATTTTCGAAACGCGACTATTCAAACCAGCAGGATAGATACATGTACTTCTATTAATAAGCATAGAAAAGTGCAAATTGCAAATCTTTAGCAATGCTTGAATTGATCACTTGATCTAATTCAAATTCTGAATTAAAATGTCTGTGATTGGTTCACATTTTTAATGAGCAATAGTTATGCTCCAGAGGTATTGACATCTGATACTCAAAGTGTTAAAATACAACTTTATGGCAAAATGAAATTAATAGTGAAGATTGTATTGATGCCTCTGTGTTAAAGTGTTTGCTATGTAAATTGCCATTTCAATTATTTCTTTTAAAACTTTTTTCTGTTTGCAAACATATTATTGAATTTTCAAAGTAATGATTGCAGATATGAATGCCCGGTTTGAGACCACGAGGGAGTCTATACGCTTGAATTTCCACTATACTTGGTTTAGTGTCAAGGGTGAACTAACCCTGATCACTCTATTGGCCATTGAACCGTTGTCATTGACTTTCATAACTTACAAATAATAGGGCCCAAACAACTGGAATCACATCCAACCATGAAAGTAAAATTGATATTTGGTGGTGATATTGTTATTGGGACATCATCCTTCCCCTGCCCGGTTCCCACCTATGATCTGGTCATCCACTAAGTGTGAACTGAACCTGCGAAGAGCACTGGATTCAGGCTGAGGGACAACTATGATCAAGTGTGAACTGAATCTGTGAAGAGCACTAGGTTTAGGCTGAGGGACTACTATGATCAAGTGTGAACTGAATCTGTGAAGAACACTGGATTCAGGCTGAGGGACTACTATGATCAAGTGTGAACTGAATCTGTGAAGAGCACTAGGTTTAGGCTGGGGGACTACTATGATCAAGTGTGAACTGAATCTGTGAAGAGCACTAGGTTTAGGCTGGGGGACTACTATGATCAAGTGTGAACTGAATCTGTGAAGAGCACTGGATTCAGGCTGAGGGACTACTATGATCAAGTGTGAACTGAACCTGCGAAGAGCACTAGGTTTAGGCTGGGGGACTACTAGGGATCAGGTGTGAACTGAACCTACATCATAGCATAGCATCGCACGGAGCTTTCATTACCACCTTTTCGCCTTGCGTCATTTCATTTGATTATATTTCTCTCATTATTAATACGATTTATTGTATCAACATATGTTTTTTAATCTTTACTGAGCATCTACAGGCTGTAGCAACACTTATCAACACATATTTACATACATATATTATGAGAATCGTCACAGTGTTGGTCCATATTGTCCTTAAAAGTGGTTACTCCCACATATTGTACGAATGATTTAAATTAACGTATCTTCTATTTAAAGCTATCCCCGTGTCAACGACATGTTGGGAGTAACACACGTTTACTCCCAATATATCCCGTTACCACCAAAATTTACAGAAATAGAAAAGTAAAAGTTTTTAAGTTCGGGTTTGATGTGTGAGTTGTATAGCAGTGCACTGCTGAAGTTAGTTCCAAACCGATCCTCCTTCATATTTCATATACATCATATGGCCAACTTAAGAAAAATGTCCAGTTACCCCCACCATCTGGTGGACATGTGTTACTCCCACCAACTGGACATTTGGTTACACCCACTTCTACGCATTCTGAAATACTATTATTTTTTTAAATAACACTAATGGTTTTTTGAAAAGTATTGAACCTGGAATAAGAAATGCAATCCTTTTTAAAGTTCATTTTTAAAACAGAACAAATTATGAAGTCCAAAATGTACTAAATTTTATTAAAGTCATTTTTAAAACCTAACATTTAAAATACCAGATATATTTCAAATGTCCTGTTATCTGCAACCAATTCCTGTTACCATGACAACTTGCACAAACAAAAATTAAGTTTTGAGGGTGGATTTGAGGTGTTTGAAGTTGTACAGCTGTTGTTTAGCTCCTGCTAAAATTACGAAGATACAAACTAAATCTAAAGAATTGGACATTTTACAGAAAAGTGGGAACAATACCGTGACCACTCTCATATACATCCCACATATCCTTATTACCATTCACACTGCTTGTGACCAACAGGGACTCGGACAAACATCTATATGTGTGAGAAAGATATTAGTGTCGTCTCGGTAGCTAGATGACCGTTATATATGTTTTACTATGTTCAGAAGATTAGGGGTAGGGGTAAGTATTTGGCCATAAAAACACAACTATTCACTCCATCTTACCGTTTGCTATGTCATTTTGTAGGGACATGGACTGGTTATCCAAATACAATAACTTATATGATCATATCTGCCACGTAGAATTTTTAATGTATAACTTTCTAGATTTGCTCAAAATCTGTGACCTATATTTCTTCAATTTTCGGGTCACACGCCATCCAGTGACTATAACTTTTTTGAACAAATGCATTTTCTGGCATGCTCTAACATTCAACGTGTCAGACCTATGCATTAGAATACATATATAATAATGTTTATAACCTATTTCCAATGAGATAAGATTGGAAAGGTGAGTTTAAAACAATGTGAAGAAACCTGTAACAAAACCTTAATTTGTGAAATAACGCACAGACTTTGACTTTTAAGAATACCATGTTTGAATCCAGCAGACATTTTCACATAAGAATCAACCCATAAACCTTGAGCACTAAAAAGTACCTTCTGTGTCACCATCTCAGGGGCTTTTGTAGCCTACTAGTAGCTTGTTTCTTTCACATGTCGACGTTATGAAGATAGTAAAGGAAAATCAATATTTTACGTTCCAATAGAGATATTGATTTACCTATTATCTTGATAAATCAATAGTTGGTTCTAAGTTTTTTTATTTACCAGTACAAATACACAAACGGAAATAGGAAGTCTAGATCTAACTAGTATAATATAAATATTTGTGTTGTTGCCAATGTTGGTATTCCACATGCATGGGCCATGGCCTACCCCGGGCCCAGATCTTTCTAGTACCACGCCGTGGTACCCATGGTCCATGGGTTGAAATAATTCAAACACCCACGTCTACATTAGACGTCAGACTCATAGACATACTCAAATATTGGTAATTCTCAAGTTACTGCCAATAATTTGATAACTGGCACTGCCAATATAACATGAATACGTCTAAACATTGCAAGTGAAGCACCAGGAATGAAAGGAGGAGACCTTGTGAGAATTGTGTGAACGACACTATCACAATGGTGGACCCTTGAAGGCATTTCTCGACCACCGGAAGATGCAACCAGCATGGAAGCAGCTCTGATCTTCCTCCTCCAGTGCTGGCTGCTTTGCTGCACTGCTTGCCCTCCTTGTTATAATGGTGGTACTTGTGTCTATGCAGGAATAGTGTCGGGTGTTTACTGCGGTTGTCGATTGGGTTATGAGGGAAATGATTGTGAGGTAAACATAGATGATTGCAACAGCACTCCCTGTCAAAACGGTGGCACGTGTACGGATGGAATCGCCAGTTATATATGCACGTGTAGAGACGGGCTTGAAGGAAAAAATTGTGAGCTTGACCCACGTCTCAGATGTAGCAGCCAGCCCTGCCAGAACGGTGGCTACTGCCAGAACGAACGGATATATCGAATGTGCAGTTGTTTGCCAGGTTATGAGGGAACTGTTTGTGATGTTGACAGAGATGAATGCGACAGCCATCCCTGTCAAAACGGTGGAACCTGTACAGATGGAATCAATGGCTATGTGTGTGTTTGTGAACTAGGTATTGAAGGCACTAACTGTGAGGTTTTCACAAATGAATGTGCCAGCGAACCCTGTCAACATGGTGGTCAGTGTATCAATAGAATCGGCCATTACACATGCAGATGTATGTCTGGTTATGAGGGAACAAATTGTGAATTAGACACCACAGACTTGGACGCCTGTGCTAGCAGACCATGTCAACATGAAGGCACATGCTCTGTTGAAGCTGGCAACACTTACACTTGCTCATGCAGCCGAGGGTTTGAAGGGACTGACTGTGATCAGGAGGTGAACGAATGCCACTCTGAACCTTGCCAAAATGGGGGCACATGCATTAATTACATAAACATTCTGTCAGAGGATACTTATGGGTGCAAATGTGAAGCTGGATATTGGGGTAAGAATTGTGAACTGCGAACGAACATTGAACTGCGAACAGTTGTTACAAAACCTTGGTTGATTTCCGTGTCCAATATTACAGCCTACAGCTTGGTACTGCATTGGGCAGTAGATTGGGGGTTTGGGGGACCTTTTGTGGTATCATACAGACTGCTAGGTCAACATGAATGGCAGATTTTTAAGGGTGTTAATGTAAACTCAGATCATATAGCAAATGGATCTCTAACAGTTGATGGTCTGCAGCCAAATTCTATGTATGAATTACAGGTCAAAGGCCGCTCATATGAATCTGAACCAGTCCGAGCCAAGACGAGGTCGCTGCCTTTGCCACCTGATGATATATCATTCATATCTAACGCAATGAAGGCAAGCACATCACCACAGCCATCATCACCCACGACCGGGATAACTAAGTCTTTAGGTCTGGTAATAGCTGTGTCAACGCTGTTAGTAGTTGCAATAGTATCTGCTATGGCTGTTGTGATACAACATAAACAGTCTTCTAGTTCAGCAGAATCTGATGAAGAGGACGAAACAAGTACCATTTCTATGACCAACAGCAATAGTATCACCGACAGTAGCAATTATGATACCACAATGAGAAGCATTAGCAGCATCAGTATCAGCTCCCACAGTGATGATTCTAGCAGTAGTTAACACCTGCTACTGCTGCGAACTGCTAATGCACAAGCGATTGGTGAAGAGAAGGGCAATAATACCCGAGGATAATACTAGTGTTTGACAGTAAATTTAACGTTTTATTTGTAATGGCCGTGTGTGTGTGGCGGGGGAGGGGGGGGGGTTATAAGGGGTAACAAAATACCACATTCCTAACTATCCCTAACTTTATATGCCTTTTCACCCACATCCCTAATTGTTAGGCCATTAACCCCATATCCCGCAAATTTTGCACTGTTTTTCCCACATTCCACGTCAATGAGATCCCATATCCCTCATTAATATGCCTTTTCTCCACATTACTAATTCTTGGGGCCATTTTTTCCACATTTTTTCCACATCCCACTTCATTATAAACCCGCCCCACTAGAGTCATACCATAAAGTTTTCCTGTGATAACAAATTCTGGGGAACTCATGACTTGGATCATTGTTGTAGGTTAAACCTAACATCGTATAAATGATCTATCCTAATTTTGTTTTATTTATTATTATAACCCATACATATACATCACTGTTTGACACGAACCTTTCATCGTGAATAATGTATGCTTTGATTTTTAATAATTGTCATAATTATGATAATTTTGTGACCACAACTAATACAGTGAGGCCTCACTACAGGCTCGTGGGGAGGGCTAAGGCAATAACCTTCTGGTTGTAAACAGGTTGTAAACAGGTTCAACTCTTTGTAAACAGGTTGTAAACTGCTTGTTTCCAACCTGTTTACAATCTTGTGTACACGTTAGGAAACTATCATTCCCCGTTTACAAGGGGTGTACACAAACTAGTTTCGTCATAATGCTAAGCAATAATGTCAGCTTGTATTTTATTTTTGTAACTATCAAATGCCAACTAATTGTGTTTAGGTTGACAATTTTGTGACGTACAGTAACCGATTTATATAAATTTTAACAATGCAAAAATTTGAGCCGACACCAAAGTGATTCGATTTTTGGGCAATTGCCATTAAACTGTGGTTTCTAGAAGCTCATTCATGATATTCTTACTGAAAAATGCAATTAAGGCACCAAGAAAATCCATATTCCAACCCAAGCAGCAAATATTGATTATTGTTTCCACTGATATTGATTAGTATCTGTTATTCAAACAGTACTATTGTATTGCAACACAAATATCTTTGCCTGGGTATATTGATTTTCATTCATTCTGATGTTTTCTCCTCAAATTATTCATTTTTCTTGATTGTAAAGTTACATCATTTAGTATTGCCCATAAGTCAATTTTGCAAACAGTGTAAAAGTGCCTTTGATCTTGTGATTGACCAATAGCACACGTAACAGTGAAGTGCCTTAATTTAGCAAATGCCATGACCAAGCTTGCAGGCTAAATTGGTGACTTTTAAACCACTGGATAACAATTAAAATGGATAATACAAAAATTTGATATAATGGACTAAATCAATAGACATATAGGTTCTAAATCACCAAGGCTCATGCTGATACATTCATGTAGTATTAAAGTTTCATGAAAATAAGTTACTATCACCTACCCATATTATTGTATAATATATAAGAAAACAATATATATGCCTTTCGTTCAGCAAAAGAACTAGTACACTCACGGAAAAACTAAGACTAAGACAAGAAGAAACTAGTACAGATCCAGCAGTACTGCGGAAGCTGGGAGATAATAATGATTAG
>CM032666.1:55650516-55685174 GCA_019095985.1 Streblospio benedicti | reverse complement strand
GATCAATATCAACATATAAAAATAAGTAAATTTCATTCCATCCAATCTCTCAAAGATTGGTGTACGTTGCAGTGAAAAAATTGATAGCCCCCCTTCAAACTTTGTGACAAAAGTTCATGGCCCACCCTAAAATCCTCCTACTCCACCCTGTCATAAATACTGAATGGTCCCTTATATACTTGGATATGACCACGCTGAAGTAACCTTAATAAAGGTACATCTAGAGAGAATCGAAAACAAAATAAATAAACTTGGTGCTATTTATTCACATCAGAGAATTATGCATTAGATTGTAAGATTTAGACAATGCTGCAGTCACAAAATCTCACATCTTCAAGTCATAACGTCCTCTTTTCACAACTCCCTCAGCCGAAGTCCCCTTTATATTGATAGATCATATTATAAATTATGATTATTTTGTAGCTATATATATCTACTAGGTATATATATATCAATCACATTTTATTGATATAATCAAGTCATATAATTCTATGTAAAAATATGCACATAACTTATCAACAACGTTTAACTATTTCAAAAGAAAAAGAAATACATAAAAAAACATGGTATTTTTTTATTCCTCAAAGAATTAATATCCATTAAATTGTAGATCTAATTATTTCATCAAATCCTCATTGTTCACAACCCACGTCGTCGGGTGACAAAGTTCTCTATTTACGATTGGCTACTTCTATTCACAATGCGTTCTACTAGGACTGTCCTGTGTTCACAACGTTCTCTATACTGACTGTCCTCGTTTCACAATGTCCTCCACCTCAGGTCCCAGCTTCACTTCAGCTACAAGTTTATTTAGTCATTTGAATATTACAGGGAAATAATGGTAGATGAGTAAGTCATTTTACATCTTCCTTTCGTTTTATAGCAACAATCTCATGAGCCAGCGGTTTCAGTTTGAGCTCAGGAAGAACATGGGGAAGTCTGAGTCGCTCAAACGCCTCATCAGACTTCACCGGCATGTGGCTCCTGATGGTCGCGATGGTCAGAGATTGGAGAGAAAGTGGCCGTGGTGGTTCTGGGAGGATGTCGCTCATGAAGGGGTCAGCCCCATGCTGCAGGAGAACTGGCACCAGTTCCCAGCTTTTCCCCATCACTGCCTTCTGGAGCGCTGTGTCACCAGATTTATCCTGCATATCACCAAATACTGATGCATCCTGCATGTTGATGTTGTGTGGAGAAATCAGCTGGGTGATGATATCTGCTGGGGCACCTAACTGTGCAGCCAGATGTATTGGGGTTTGATTCCTATAATTACCCAGATTGACATCCGCCCCGTGCTGCAGTAGAACTGGCACCAGCTCCCATCTTCCCGCTGTCACTGCCAGATGGAGCACGGTGTCTTTACAACGATTACCCAGGTTGACATCCGCTCCGTGCTGCAGTAGAACTGGCACCAAATCCCAGCAATTCTCTTTCACCCCCCAATGGAGTGCGGTGTCTCCATCTTCATCCTGTATGTTGATGTTGTGAGGAGAAATCAGCAGGGTGATGATGTCTGCTGGGGCACCGCGATGTACAGCATCATGTAATGGGGTGTGGTTATAATCATCACACACGTCGACATCAGCCCCGTGCTGCAGTAGAACTAGCAGCAGATTCCTTCTGTTCCCCCAATATTTGCACACTGCCTCATGGAGCGCTGTGTTACCAAAATTTCTACTCTGCATGTTGATGTTGTGGGGAGAAATCAGCTGGATGATGATATCTGCGGGGGCATTGCCAAATATTGCCAAATATAATGGGCTTTGATTCTGAAGATCACACATGTTGACATCGGCCCCGTACTGCAGTAGAACGGGCACCAGTTCCCATCTTTTCCAGTATACTGCCCTGTTGAGCGCTGCATTACCTTCCCGATTCTGCATGTTGATGTTGTGAGGAGAAATTAACCGGGTGAGGATGTCTGCTGGGGCACCTTCACATACAGCCTCATGTAATGGGGTGGTTTGTTCACCAAGATGCGTGTTGACATCCGCCCCGTGCTGCAGCAGAACTGGCACTAGCTCCCATCTTTTCCTTCTCACCGCCCAATGGAGCGCTGTGCAACCACCTTCATCCTGCATGTTGATGTTGTGACTAGAAATCAACTGAGTGATGATGTCTTCTGGGGCATCATTATATACAGCCACTTGTAATGGGGTTTGTTGACGGTCATTACCCATGTTGACATCTGCCCCATGCTGCAGTAGAACTGGCACAAGCTCCCATCTTTCCTTTTTCAATGCCTCCTGGAGCACTCTGTTACTACAAGCACTTTGAGCGTGGATGGCGTGAGACGAAATCAGCTGCATTATGATTTCTGTTGGGGCAATATTACATATAGCATGATATAAAAGATCACATCCCTTAGACAAAAGCTGCTCCGCCGATGCCCTTTCATAACCCAATATATCACCAGGTTCCCACCATTCTTCATTTTCGACAGCTGAATTTGATTCAAACTCAATCCTCTCCATGTTCATACAATTTCAAATGTTATATCCAATGTGTCTATATCCGTGTTCGGAGTCCTTGTACTAAGAACTTTGAATCTATATCCTTACTTGAAGTCATATTTTTGAGCCATTCTATATCAGTATACCAACGCCATTACATTTTGAATGTCAAATACTTGATGTCAAAATCACGTTTAAACTTCCACCTTTGTGTTATTACCGCCACAACGGTCAAAGTCCGAGTAGGAGCTCTATCAAGTGTAACATGCATGTAACCTTAAATCAATAGCATTGACCACAATGACTGACCTCATATTGACCTCATATACGTGACACCAGCGGACCCGCTGAATGCTTTGTCTGTCAAAAGGTGCCCTTGAGGCCTGAATAATCATGTGGTATTGAAGGATGAGTGGTGACATGATTTGTCTAATCGTAGTTGATCGGACAAGTTTTTCTAGTTTTTTTTTGAAAAATGAAAAAATGAAAAATGAAACTTGTGATATGGCAAACATGTAATATATGATATTAGAAAATGATTATTAAGTGTAAGTCTTTCACATTATTTATTACATACAAATTTGTTTCATGAGCATATATACTCAATCATCATTGCACTGATGATTGAGTTTATATGCTCATGAAACAAATTTGTATGCAATGAATAATTTGAAAGACTTACACTTAATCATTTCGTTTCTCGCTCCCATTCACATGGTTGAGCACTCTTCAAAGTGATAAGCTCAATTTCTTTCTCAATATCATATCTAATATTTTATGTACATTTGCACGTGTTGAATATTTCTATTTGTATGATGCTTTAAAAGGGCAAGAAATGTAATATGCATGGTTTTAGTGCAATATATTGCTTTGTACAACATGATTTTCATTATCTTTTATCGTCTGGTACACTGATATAAAAACATTTGGTCCAGTATGTCTTTTTTATGAAAAATTACAATGAAAATACAAATCAATAAACCCTAAACATGAACAAAAGCTTATTAAATCTTAGAACAATAAACCTTGTGTCATCTAAATGAGAAATATGTATTTCATACAAATATTAGAAGTATGAAATTTCGAAGTACAAATTATTAATTTATTGCTTGATTGATTGATTGATTGATATAGTTCAGGAATTAATGTCCCTAGGACAGCACATGAAAGTTTACATATATATGTAATTCTTATTTCCAATGTGGTCCTGTTTGTTTGGCAGGTTCGGTAACCCACTGAGCCTCGGGGGTGTGGAGGGATCACGCTAGCTATAGTTTTCACGCTAGGTGAGTTCTTTTACGTGCACTTACACGGGACACGCCCTTTAACGAGGCTTCCAAACCTACCACTATGCACCAATGTAAACAAAATATCCTACGGAACACAAACTATTAGGACTCGGAAATATTATACTATACCCCATTCTCAAATCTCAGCAAAAATCCAGTGCCATTCTCATTAATTTTCTAACCATTCTCATTTCACAATTTCACAGTGCCACAATTTCTCACAATTCTCAAAGAAAATGGACCCCCATTCTCATTTCTCAATAAAAATCATGGGCCATTCTCATATCTCAAAATAGGTATATTTCCCCCTCTATTAGGCACAAAAGCTTCCAACTATTGTACAGCAAATATTTTATTTCATATCAACTGGCGGCCATTGCTTCACCACGATAGGAGTAGGAGAGGAGGCGTTTATTAGAGGGGGCGTTTAATTGAGTCAGTTGGTTATTAGCATAGGTAAGACATATTGCAAATATTGAACCGTACTTTGACGGTTTTTGTAGACTTTCATTCACAGGTGGTTTGATGGTATCTCCAGTCACCCATCAGAACTCGGAACCTATACAGAGACGGCTTTATAATGCATAAACTGTCAGAAAGAAGGGGTGGTCTTGTTAGAGAGGTTGTACTGTGGTGAACCTTTTTGTATTAACATTGTCTTTATGACTGTCAATGTTGTTTTTGAGACAAATGTAATTACATATTATACGGGTGGTTTATTTAGTTGAAAAGCTACAGTCGGCCTAATTATATAATTATGTGATTAACGCACTTAACTTCATTGTTAGACAATTGAATAATGCAGTGGCCATGGTTCAGTATATAGGCAGAGGTTGCTTCACTGACGTTTGGAGCCATGTACACGAGGGGAGAATGGTCTTATTATAGAGGTGGTCACTTTCTACAGAACAGCCACCCCGTATTAGAGTCAGGCTTTTATCAGAAGATTTTCCGGCATGTGCAAACATTGCAAACTTAGCACCATGTTCACGAAGCAGACGAAACTAAATCCAAACTGAAGAAAGCCATGGCCTACTTACTTGGAAAGCTTAAAACTCATAAACAAATCCGAGGGGCGCGGAAATGGAGCCAAATGAAGTCCCGTCAACACCGCTATGTCCCACCAAAATACTTCATTTTCATATGTTTTTTTTTATAAAATCCCCTGTAAGTGCGCCCCTCCTTTCTATGGTAAGTGCCGTGTTTTCAAGGGCTTTCCAAAAAATGTTGATCTGCCTGTAAATGATGTAAACTTAAAATATCATATTGTTGATGAAAAAATAACTAAGCCCCAAACACCACTATGTATGTAGGGCTATAAAATAGGTAATCAATGTTAACGCTCCCACCAAAATATGTATTCAATCATCCCGTGCAAACAGTCGTGGTCGGGTGCAGTCGCCACTTGGTGTGTTGGTGTGCACGGGCATTCGGCAATCCTCGTATGTTTCCGCCGCTACTCTCACAAAAAACTCTGTTGAGCTCCGAAACATTCCGAGAAGTACCGAGTGGTACACGGCCTGACGCTAAGTATGGGCTTAGCTTTGTTTTACGTTACGATAGTGCACGTTATAACTAGAGATGTCAAAATAATTCTAAGCTTCAAAGCTTTGGTGTATCAACAAATACAATCAATCAATCAATCAATCAATAGCATTTATTATACAAATTCTTTGACATTAAAACGTTATGTACAATAAGATATATACGCCTATACATGATAGATGCAATAGACCCTTTAATACGGGTAATAAGACATAGAAAGATTAAATCAAAAGAATATCAAGTCTCTTTTTCCAAGCTAAGGATATAAAATTAATAAAGGCACTGTTAAAAACGTTATCATGTTCCCCCAGAAGCAAATGCATAAAATTCCTGGGGAGCTAATAATTTCCCCAACCATAGCATCATTCGTAGATTCTTTAATATTGTTAACCATGACTTCTTTTTCTGTATTAAATAAAGGGCAGTGTAATGTAAAATGTTTTGGATTCTTGTAAAGTCCAAACAGGTGACACGAGCCTGCTCCTCTGTGTTGTCGGGCCATAACTTCGTTTTGCATTTACTTGTAAATTATAAACCCAGTATTAGATGAATATGGACTGTGCGTCTGCGGTTTTCCCTTTGTTCTCTGACTTTGCCAATAAAAGGGCCGGCGGCTGGTCATTCAAGGTCATTCATAGCCTCTAAACTCTCAAGGTAGCAAGTTGCATAAGAGTATACAGAGTTTAATGGTCAAATACCACGAGTAGTACAAGCGAGACCGTTAATGTTCATTGTAATTTATATTCTCGGGGCAACCCCAATTCGTAATTTTTGCATGGTGCGATGATTTTAAGAATCACCTTTTAAGATATTGCCGCACTAGTTTTAACATTCACATTTGAACACGTAATTTTACTGCAGTTCTCTGCATATCGTACATAACGTCCCGTTTTTAGATACTGATGAACCTTAAAGCACCGTATCAGTATATCAAGAACTTTAGATATAGTTCATGTTTGATATAACGTTTGACATCAAGGGAATGTTGAACGTCACAGAATCCTCTGAGAACAATCCCAGTTACAGAGAATGAAAGTTTTAACTTATAGTGGTTTGTATCACATATTTTGTTGTTGGGATGTTTTTTACTGTGTTACATTCGAAATCAAAGCTATTTTTCAAATTACGAGCCTTTGCACATCTTATTGTCAATGACATACATTTATACAGTGTAATGTATATTATCGAAATCTTATTCTTATTCTTATGTTATTCATGTGTCGGCTGCTTTATTGTGCCTTGATTTTGGCGGTCAGTACAAGTTTCCCATTGTTCTCTGGCGGTGGGAATCAAAGTCTACTGGTCATGTAAGGTCATTCATAGCATCGACGTCTTACAACTGTTGCGCCTTGTTGCATCGTAGCGGTGTTGTAACAGATGGTTTCCCATTTGCAGGCTCTAAGTTAGGAAACGATCATAAATAATGATACTGGGGGCGGGGGGGTCGTCCAAAAAGGTGGGGAGTCGTCCAACTTTTCTGATACCTCGCTGAACTTTTTCATTTTTTTTTTTCATCATCATGCTACGGTATATTTTTTTAGATATTTTCTTTTCAACAATTGTCCAAAAATGCAATGACAATGTAGAAATATTTTCTTTTAGCAATTGTCCAAAAATGCAATGACTATGTAGAGGATTTTGCTTTAGCAGAGGGGGCGGGGGGTCACTCAACTTTTTAAAATGTTGATGGGGGGGTTAACTTTTTCTTCAAGCCCCCCCCCAAAAAAAAATGGACGAATAGATATCGTTATTTATGATCGTTCCTTTACTAATAAAGATGTCCTGTTGCATGACAAGACAGCCCGTACCACTTTAGTGCTACAGAGTGAGAAATACTTCTGATACATTTTCATGTGTTCAATTTGGACACTTTGCCAATTAACCTGTGACTGCCACGAACTCTTTCTCACTTCACATCGCCCGAACCGCCGGCCATCCAAAACACACTTGGGAAACGTTGGCATTTTCTAGTAGATCATCATATTTATGAAATATCATATAATGCTCAAAGAATTCAAAACAAGAATCAAGTCTTATGGCGATAGAGCCTTTAAAGTAACAGCAGATAAATTATTGAATAAACTTCCACTGTTCTTGTGTTTCAGCTAGTGACAAAGTAATGCTGGACTAATGTGCTTCCGTGGCCGAGTGGACAGGGAGTTAGACTCGTGACCAGAAGGTCGTGGGTTCGATTCCCTGTCGGGTCTGATGGTGGGTGTTGAGCAAACTTACCTCTAACAGTTTGCACACTGCTCCGTGGTACCTACATGTTAAATAGGCACAGGTCAGGCGAGTGAACGCAAATGTGAATGATAAGCACGTCTGCCGCGCTACGGCAGCAATTGTGATGTAAGCTCCCCAGGGAGTTGAGAATGATATAGTGTGATTAGGATGCCCACGGCCTGGTGTGAATGTAAAGTCGTGAGAGCACTAGAATCACGACTATAAACCACCACATTTACAATTATTTTACATTTACTAAGGACTCACCCTGAGTTGACACCTCGGGGCTGTTGGCCTCCGTCAGTTCCTCCTGGCCCTGTGTGCTGTCGCCCCCACCGTCCCCGGGGTTACTGGTGTCTATGACGACCTCCACGGGGTTGTTCTGGGGTGCGGGGGCAGGCGTGGGCGCGGGGGTGGGCGCGGGGGTGGGCGCAACGGTCGTCTCAACCTCATCTTCCCCTGGGATGAGACATTGTTATTTGATAGAACAGTGAATTTTCACTTCAACTCTGTTGCTTTAAAATTCATTAAAAATATGTTATTTGATAATGCATGAAACATTGTAATAGCGCTCAGTTATCATTCACACAGTTACTTTTATTTGTTTTTGTTTTTTTTATTTTATATTTCTATTTCTTTATATATATATTCTTTTATGTTTTGTTTGTTTTTTTTATTTACAGAGGGGATCTTTTCCCCGCTAATGGGCAATCGTTCAACAAATACATGAAAAGTCATATCGATTGTCATTGGAAATAAATGTAGACTAATATTGCACCCAAAAGGAGATCTGCTAAACCTCTCTCCCCTGTATCTATCACTTTTTAGTCATTGCCTGCACATACTTATGATTCACAAGCCATGTATCACTCTAAATATACATCAAATATATGAATCAATCAATATGCCTAACAGAGCCCTGCACGGTTTGGAAATCAGCAAACCACATCGAACCGTACCCGTGATGAGTCTACCCGTACCCAAACCATACCCCTACAACTTATAGAAATGCTACCTGTACCCGACTAGTATAAATATTGAGGTCAACTCTTTGAGCACAAATCTCACCGTCTTCAAAGAAGGTAGCGTTGGTGCCTGGTGGGAAAACCCGGAAGGAGATGGACTGGAAGCCGTCCTCCCAGAGGCAGCTGGAAACACAAACACACGTCATACGTACAAGGTTCTAACGTGAAAATGTCGATTAAACGTATTATGGCCTAGGGTGTCGGAAAAATGAAAACATTATGGTATGATTTTTCAGGCCACCCCTCATAAAGTTGTTTGAAGTTTCTCCTCCCTTAACCTTTGCAGTACTTTCTAGACTGCTTACAAAGAAATTTTACCATCTTTAAAACGTTAGACATCCTTTCTTCGCTATCTTGAAAAAATAACTACCGATATCCCGATCCACCCATAAGTGAACCTTTGATACTAGATAATACTATGTTGTAGCCCAAACTATAGATGATAAACAGTAGCAGACAGAAAATGAATACAACTTAGAAAAAGTATTAGGTTAGGATAGATTATTTAGATCCTTGTTAACAATTGTAACCAGTAGCAAAACTAATGAATTTAACTTTAATTTGACACAAACTAGTCGACCAAATCAACAGACTTTTTTAACAGCAGCATAAAAAACAAACAAAAAACAATTAAACAAGTTCATTATCTATGTATTTGATACTACATATTAGGATACATTATTTAGCTAAATCATTAGGAAAAATTGTAACCAGTACCAGCCAACTAATGAATTTGTTTTGATTTGACAGAAACTGGTTCAGTGTGAACAAATCAACAGACATTTTGAACAACAGCAAAAAACATGTTATTAAACAAGTTTTCATTATCTTGAAAATGGTCTTGTCTACATATTCAATCCCATTTTATTACCAGTATACCTAAATAGATGGATCATATAGTTCCTCTGAAAGTTCATGATTATTGAGATGTGTTTCACAATTGTGTTAAACAGTAAAAATTATCTCAAAAGTTGGTTCAATTTGTTGTAGCTTAGATGAATAACAGTGGCTCAGAAATGTATAACTAAGATAAATTACAAAATTTAGAATTAAGTCAGGATAGATTATTTAGATCCATGCACAATAAACTAGTAGTGGCGAATGAAACAAAACGGTGACCACTGTAGACAAATCAACAGACTTTTAACAACAGCAATAAAATTCTTAAAACTATTAACAAGTTCATTAGCTATGTAACGAACTACATTTTCAAAAAATTCTGCATGTAGCTCAATATTGATATTAAAAATACCTCTGACTTTCGTGACTACTAGTCCATCGTTTTCAAATAAACGGTAATATTTGCTGAAAGTCAACGAAATAGAAGGAGAAATGTGATGGTTCTGTGAAAAAATAGATATAGAACTCAAAACCCTATTTAGGGGTGGCAAAATCCAACTCCAACCCTATAAAAAGTCTTGATGAACGTTGCATTTTGCTCTGTAAACACGTCATACGTACAATGTTCGAACGTGAATGCAACGACCAGTCTGCACAGAGCCAGTTAACATTCGTATGGTCGCATGGGGCACACATACGTACAGGTAAATTATCTGTAAAAACACGTCAAAACCCACCTATTCGTGAGTCTTACTGGTGAATGTGAGTTACACTGGGTTTGGAGTTTTAAGGGGTGAAGAAATCAAAATCCGCTTCACATTAAACAGCACGTATGTCACGTCGTCAGGGTATTACCTGGAAGACGTTGTAAAAATGCATGGTACCCTCGTGTTACTGAGGTTCTGGTCCCTAAAGATAACTATAATAAACTGAAACTGAAAGTTCGTGAAAATTTTGTGCTGTGTCATGGTCATACAATGTGAAAATGATCCAAGACCTGGTGCATGTAAAGTGGCTAGAAAACGGTTGAGCTGTTCATTGAGACTATAAACCAATACATTTACGTAGGCGGAAATCGCTATAGTGTAAAGCGGGTTTATGCTTTTTTTTCTTTCCCACTCTTTATGAAAGGTCGACTTTTTTTCAAATTTATTTGTGAGAATAGTACTTTGTATGATTGCATGCATTGCCATGTAAATATGTTATATTACAAGGAATTACAGCTATACATTATCTCAGATACATTATTTCTAAATGTTGCCTTGCCAAATCTCAGAGATTGATCACTAAACATCAGAACGTTATGATATATTTTTTTTAAATAATAAACACGAAACAGACACTCGTTGGGTGTGGTTCTTTCCCACGTGCCTAGATGTTTTTGGCATTTATTATCCCACATGCCAAGTTTATGCAGTTTTCCTCGTCCCACTTTTATAAACCCACCCAGAAATACCACAACCATTGTAAGTCATCAATCAATATGCAAAACAGTATTTTATGGGAATTTTAATACCGGCAACATGAAAGTGTATCAAAAACAAAATCATTAATTAAATCTATTTATTCTAGGATACTGTAATGAAAGCATTTTCTGTTTAACCTTTTATGCTTTTTATGGCTCAAGAGCCAAAATCAAGAAAAGGACATTTTTAGCCCCGGTAACGTTTTTTCCCACCCCATGATTGTCTAAGGCAGGTATATGACATACGGCCTAACGTTTATTCTCAGCAACGAAATCAAGTGTACTGCTCGTTTAGCCCTTTGAGTTATTGACATTCATCTATGTTTATTTCCAATACTACAGCATTAGACCAAGGGTAACATATTGACAATGTAGTAACGTGCATTGCAGCTGAGTCGATGTAAAGTTAGCGGTAATTATCAGTGTTTGCTTATTGATTGCCACTGCAGCTATCAACATTTGAAACAGGTGCGCAGACAAAATGTACTCACAACATACTGCGTTGGTTTATGATTGTAAACCCAGTACAACAGGAGATATACTGGCCATGTAGCCACTTCCTTTAAAGTGTTTAAGGGAACGATCATGAATAACGATACCAGGGGGTCGTACATTTTTTGGGGCTCAGAGAAAAAACGTTAACCGACATCCCCCCTCAACGCTTGAAAAAGTTGGGTGACGCCCCATATACCCCGCCCCCCTCCACCCCCCCCCCCGCTAAATAAAAAAAAATATTCTACACTGTCATTGCATTTTTTGAACAATTGATTGCTAAAAGAAAGTATTTGAAAAAAATATACTGTAGCATGATAAAAAAAATGTTCAGCGACCCCCGCAAAAAATCAGAAAAGTTGGACGACACCACCTCCCTTTTTTGGACGACGACCCCCCCCCCCCCCCCGGTATCATTATTTTTTATGATGGTTCCCTAAAAGCTGGCGTCACACGTTCCCGATAGTTGTAGCCGAATCAGGCATGATGATATAGTTGTTGTTAACCAAATATTGTTTTGACTCGTGTATTTCATCCACTGCACTCTAAAAAAATAACCGGGATGGACACTGGTGAAAGTCTTAATAAATATTCAAACAAGAACTTAACAGTTAAGCAGGGGCGAATCTAGCCACTTGGGGGCTGGGTTAAGACCTATGTTCATGTTCTGTAGTATCACAGTGTGGTGACGAGACACGCTTTGAAATACACTGGCAGGCAGTAATACATGTTATCAGCTGTTGTTTGTTCCTATTGATTCTCACTTTATCGGTCAATTGTCAACTGTGAATGCACTGACTCACAGCATCATGCAGCCCCATTCCGCCGACATGGGGATATTTTTACCTTTCCCTTTCCCCTTCTTTCTCCCCAGTCTGCCGTTCATTCTCGATTCTGATTGGTTAAGAGCCGTAGGAGATCAGATTATCTCCCTACTTTGTGAACGGTAAACACCATCAAGTTAAATAATTCTGTTAAACTTTGGAGATACAAAGGCAATGGTCTGTTTTAGTGTGGAGATAACGCTAGCTATGCACTTGTGGTGTCTTAGCCTGCTCTCGTGCAAGCTATGTTATCTCCACACTAAAACAGACCATTACCCTTATAGTCAGCTGCCCACAGCGTTGGAGGTCAATTTGGTTCATACAACATGAACATACAGTAGGACACCTCTATAAAGGCCAACAAAATTGTCTTGACTGACCTCTCTGATAGTGGTCTCAAGCCCGGCTTAGGGTGGGGGGGGTTAAAATGGTCGGGGTTAGTATGGATGGGTTACCTTATTCACTGTGTTGGTGTAAGACATTACCCAGTATTTTCCTTTTTTGGTATAGACATGACCCCTATTTTTTGTACATGTCTAAAAATGGTTGAAATTAACTAAGAATGATTGACCTCATCCTAGTTTTACTACTACAATCAAATTGTAACATTAAAAGTGAATCAACGGTTATTATGTTCATAGCATATATGTGTTTTCAAGGGTATAGAAATGGGTCCAGTTTTTGCTCATAGCTGGTATATGGATGAGTACCATATTTTTGCCTACCGAGGCACAACCGTACCTACTTTCAGGTAGAGACCCCCCGGGGGGTCTCAAGTAACTGTCTGTTGTCATTATGAAGATTTGGTTCAGCTAATGATCTTGTTATCTAGACAGTCTCAATAGAGAGGTGGTATCTTTATGAAGACATAGAGGTCTAATTATAGATGTGGTCCCGGTAAAGGGGTGATATTGACTGGCGGTTCTACTGTGTTTAGTGGTGTTAGTTGGAGGTTCTACTGTACTTTAATAAAGGTGTGGATGTTAATTGAAGCTTCAACTGCACTTTAATAGAGGTGGTAATCTTAATGGAAGGTTCTATGTTCCTTATCACAGGGATGGTGGTGTTAATGTTAGGTCATACTGTACTTTGATAAAGATTGTGGGGCTCGTGGTACAGTACTTATAATAGTATAAGTACGATGTTCTACTGTATTTACCTATTTACATAGATGTGGTGCTGTTACTGGGAGGTTCTACTGTATTCAGGATATGGTAATCGTAAGTGGGGTTCTACTGTACGTATAATACAGGTAGTGATCTTAATCAAGGTTTTACTGTGCTTAAACAATGATGATGGTGTTAGAACTAGGACCTACTGTACTTATACTGGTGTAAGTGGTAGGTTCTTCTGTACTTATACCAGGGGTGATCTCAACAGATGGTGATTGCTGTTAAATAAAGGAACGGTCTTACATAATTGATACCAAGGGGTCGTCCAAAAAGGGGGGTTCGTCCAAATTTTCTTATTCCTTTTTTGGGGGTCGCTGTACATTTTTTCATCACATGCATATTGTTTCAAATAAAGGAACGATTTTAGCAATTGTCCAAAAAAATGCAAAAAAGACTGTGGGGGGACTAAGGTGGAGTGGGAGGGTCACTCGACTTTTTAAAATGTTGATGGGGGGGAGGGGACAGTTGTTAAATTTTTTCAGCCCCCCCAAATGGAACTTTTTCCCCCCAAAATGGACCCCCCGGTATCGTTATTTATGATCGTTCCCTTTGAAGGTCTGTTAGTGGGATGTTATAGCCGTGGTGTTTACGTGTTTATCTGGTGGAAGTGTTAAAATATTCAAACAAGAACTTAACAGTTTTGGCCAGGGCGAATCTAGCCACTTGGGGCTGTTTAAGAGCTATGGTTATGTTCTGTATATGATGACCCGTCAGTGAGGCTGCGGGGGGTAGGGGTGGGGGGGAGGGGCAAAGAAAAATGACTCACCATGACCGGGAGGGTGTCAGAAATGCCTTAAAATGCCATGACATCATTTGTGAACGATCCCTGACAGCACCGTTACCTGTGTCATACAGCCGTGGTGTGTGATACATACAGGTTCACATTACTCATTTACATGTGGGGGAAATTTGGGAACGCAGAAAGTGGTCTTACTATAGAGGTGGTCATATTATAGAGGTCGTCTTAATTGGATGTTCGACTGTATTGTAGAGTGGAAATTATTGACATAAGACAAGTGTCCTTGATACAAAGGTGTTCACATCTATGACCAGACTCAATAATAGTGGGGCCACTTATTAAAGGACACCTGTCTTATGTTGACTTCTCCATTTACCGTTTATTTCAATACTTGAATAAGAGCTTGTCATTTCACCAGAAGGAAATAATTGCTGAGTAGTGAAGAGGAAAAAAGTACCTGTGTCGCTGTCCGCCGCCTGACAGCACCTCTGCAGACAGTCGGCCTGCGCGCCCACGTCCGTCAGCGTGGTGAGGCTCGCTCCCTCCCGCACCGCAGACAGCTGCAGATTCCGCCGCATGTCGCTCAGGCACTCGCCCGGAGCCTGCGCTGCCCAGACCAGGGTCAGCGTCCAGGCTGCCAGCAGGGCCGACAGGAGCAGGGCCATGGCGCTGTGGGGGTGTACATTCATTTCTTTATCCAAATTAGATTTTTTACCAAAACTGAAAACAATGAAACCAATGATGAAAAAATGAAATTGGGGATTATTCATGAAATACTGTAATGAAAACAAGTTTTCTTTTATATTTACCTTTTTGGTCTTTGGCTCAATGAAATCACGTAACACGGTTTAAATTTCGAGGGAACCTCCCTAATATTCTACTTTTATGCTAAATATCTCAGACTCATCTTTATTATTCAAATCATGATTATCAGTACATATTCTATATTTTTATTGTAAAAATACGCCCCCCCACCCCGACATTTCGCAACTGGATGTAACAATTTCTGAATGAATTGAGGGTTCTATACCCCTACCCCATTCCCAAATCTCAAACTGTCACATGGCCATTCCCATTAATTTTCTAACCCCCTCATTTCACAATTTGAAATCTCATAAAAGGTGACATCTCAATAAAATGACCCCATTCTCAACTCATAAAAAGAATCCCAAGCCATTTGGTACTTCAATACGTATAACCCAGTCAATTCATATGCTATAGTCTATCAGTGTTTTGTAGCAGATTTTTTTGAATGGGAAGTGATTCCTGAAATTTGAACCTATTATCATTTCCCGTATTTTTATTTTGATTAAACCAGCTGTTCTAATGCACCTTTTTCATTTCCACCATTAGCAAAAGGTTTTCTAGGGACGATGTTTGTTTAGATTTTCGTAAATTAATATTTTTATGCATTTTTGAAAAAACAGCTGTGCAAGGTCCCCGTAGGTGGCGATAGTATTAGTTTATTCTTATAGCCTCCTTCTTTTTACATTTAAAACTGGAAAAATCGAGACAAAATTTAGTCATATTATTTGGTACTTATTTGGACGGTAAATATTTTTCTTAAACATACGTGAACTATTCAGGATGGGTGTGCACTGCTCCTACCCCAAACTCAAATGGCCCTGGTGTCTATCAGCACCCGTCAGTCAAGAGAGTACCAAACTGTTCCTTGGTCCCGATAAATGCGTCCTAGCTCTTGGACTATTCACGGCGGTGGAATTGCATGGGATAGGTTTGACAAACAATTGAGTCATCTTTAATGACTTTCACATACCATATACATAAGTTTGAAATCAATCAAACATGTGGTGTTTCGAGAAGCTTTTTTACGGTTATTACGTCATAATAACTAGAAATGTCGCCAAAAGAAGCAACGTAAGACACAAACGCTTTAAATGAAAAATAAATAAATTAAAAGTTCTTTTTCAATGACCCCTTAATCATATATAGTATATTGCTATAAATACTTGCCAAAAAGCTATAACTGTACATGAAAAAATAGTATTCAACCCAACAATGGTTTTTTAAGAAGCTTTTTGTGTTTATTACGTCACAATGAAATAGAAACGTAAACGCTTTAAAAAAAGACTAAAATTAAAATTTTATTTTAATGGTCGCTTATTCACAAAACGTAATTGCTATAACTACTTGCCACACAAACTATAACTGTACATGAAAAAAAATAGTATTCAAATCCTTTGTATCGACACTCTTTACAAATACTCACCAACTATGAAAAGTATTCCGTTTGAACACAAACTAAAATGATATACTTAAAATCCACACAAACTAAATTCAAATCCTGCAGCTAACTGTGCGTATCTGTGGTCACATTTTGCCTGTTTGTGGCTAACATATGGCCAGATTCCACCACGAGACTCACGATCACACTGATAGAGAAGTTATCAGCAGGCAGGTGACTCAGGTAAAAGGCGGCTCGGGTGTTTATTGGGGGGGGGGGAGTCATAATCATAGAAGTATATTTCAATGCTATATAATTGAATTATATCATATCAAACTTTGATAACTGAAATTTCTTGATAACATGGATAAAGGACATTGCACATAGGCAGATCCAGGGGGCGCCCCCCCTTTTCCCGCCAAAATACTTTATTTTCATAGGGTTTTTCATGAAATCCCGTAAGTGCGCCCCCCTTTTCTTTACGTGCGCCCCCCCCCCTTCCAAAAACCTGGATCTGGCTATGTTGCAAGTAAACTTGTAACTAGAAATTTCTGATAACTCAAATCTTTTTTATTTATTTTTCTGGCTTTTCAAGTTTGTGTTCATTAAGCGGCTCCCATTGTGGTCATTTGACACTTGGCACTGTGGGCGGTAGTGTGGTAGCCATTAATTAATTCGATACTTTATTTGCTTAACCAACAAGAACCTAAGTGTCAGGGTTGTTACAAATACTTTTTTGACACTTGTATTGAAAACTCGTAGAAATTGATTACTTTTATCCTCCTTGTGTCTTGCAACGTCATGTTTAGCCTAACATGTTTTTGCCCTGTGATTTGCATCTGAATTTTGAGGTCATTATCTGCATAAAATATAATTCTCTACTCTCACTCTTCTGCCAAGCAAGCTCCTACCACTGTATTGACATAGCTGAAGAGACATCTTCCATTTTACTATATCAAGTGGCTCTGACGGGACTCGAACTCACGACCCCGAAGGTTGTGAGACCAGAATGATGCTATCATCCCAAGCAGCGGGCTGTTAAAAAGGGATATAACCGATGAACCTCTGTAACCCCCAGCCTACATACTTGGTCAGTTATCATCTCAACCCAGAGTTCGTGGGTTCGAAACACACCTGAGGACGGAAATAAAAATATATTTCTACATATGTTTTGGATTCACGCTCGGGGGTGTACTTCAGGGATGAATGTGAGGAGGTGCCACTGAAGGTGGCAAAAATTACCCTTATTAAAACCAGTAAAACTATGAAAATGATGCCCATGGTGAAAATTACCGGATGAAAACAATGGGGTAATATCCCAAGGTGTATTAAACTATGTGATAATGTAATGAAAACAAGACATTTCTACAACTTATATGTACAATTTAAAATTTTTTATGGCTCAATAATGCAAAATCACATGAAAAGAGAACAAAAAATGTTATTGAACCTACGCATTTTACCTGGGAAATGAAACTGGCTGGAATGTTGAAATCATGACCCCTGGTGAAACTGGAGTTGAAAAAAGGGACCCCCATCAGCACCACATGCCGTATAGGGCGACTATGTATGTTTTGTCCATTTTCTTGCCAAGACCTCCCCCTGGTAACTGATGCACAGTCCCCGCACACGCAAACATCACCAACAGCTCAAATTGATTAAACTGTGCAGGAAATTGCATTCACATTGAAAATCAATACGTACAGCAGATGCCAAAACAAGTTATGTCGATACCAAAGCACAGTATAGATTTTGTTAAACATCAACTGCGGACATAACATCACAACAGTCTAAAATACTCGAACTAACACTCTTAAAGAGCTTCACACTCGGGCGTGTCCGGGATTAAGGAAGGGTGGGAGTGGGGGGCAACTCAACTAGCCCAGTAATGAAATTGTAAGTGTGTCATTTGGTGCAACCTGAGGCATGTTTAAATCATAGGCAGATCCAGGTTTTTGGAAGGGGGGGGGCGCACTTAAGGATTTCATCAAAAACCCTACCGCAGGGGCGTGCCCCCCACCCCCTTTCCCACTAAAATACTTCATTTTCGTAGTTTTTTAAATGAAATCCTTAAGTGCCCCCTTCCAAAAACCAGGACCTGCCTATGTAAATGGGCACGAACTAATGTAAAGAGGGGGGGGGGGGCTCTAACACTCAAACACACGGTTTTGGCTGAAATGGTGCACGTGTACCGCATGCACCCCCCACCCCACCCCCCGTATGCCTATGTCACATGTGTCCGTTATATCGCTAATAAAAACTTAACTTTTGCAGCATGTTGCTCTTATTTGTATCATATTATTTGTTTTTAATTTTCTTCATATATTTGCTTATTTTTTCAAACGATATATTAAAATGATAAGATATGCAAAATATTTGTCTTTAACGTTTTCAACTTCGGTCCTCTTCAGAATATAACTTACAATTCAGTGGAAGCGTGCTGGGCCCATAACCCAGAGGTCCCTGGTTCGGAACCACGCTCTGCTACCATACGAAAAACACCTTTAAATTCTTTAATTTTACTTTTATTCTTTCAATTCTTATCAATTCAATCTTTTTTCTTCATGTCACAATTCTTTATTCAAACCAAAATTCCCTTACTACCATAATACTACATAACAAACATATAGATATAGTATTCAAATATGGTGATAATGTTCATAATGAATGTTTATAACCAATATCTGCTGCACCATTTGCTGTTCAGAACATTTGTGTACTGTTATAAAGAGTTTTGCTTACTTATGCTTCTCTTCCATTTAATGCACACAACATGGCATTCAATATGAATATGGCCGGTATTTTGTGCCTCTATATTTAACAGGCAAACTATTCGCGTTGGCTGCCTTTAATAGACTCTTTTCTCAACCAGGAAGATCATTTGGGTTAAAATACTTTACCGCTTTTCATAACAGTGGTTCAACTGTTTTAGTAGGAAAATACCCGCGATGGATTAGAATGTAGCGGGCAATTTAGGAAATGTTTTTCATACACAATATATACATGTATGGCTAAATATAAAAAAATAAATCCAAGACTTAGCAGAAATATTCAATTTGCTATTAAATATATTATTGGACTGTCTCAGATTATTTCAATGGTGTAGAGTGATAAAATATGATATTTTTTGGCATCAAACTATATTTATGGTTTGAAATTATAATGATGTTATATTTTGTATTTTGGAATATATCTGTATATTTGTTTTAGTATAATCTCGTATACATATAAAATAATTGATACATTACACAAAACATATGATAAATATATGTAAACTCTATATAGAGTTACCAGACTTTCAAAAGAAAAAAATAATTTAACGAGTATGTTATGTACATTATATTGTTGGTCAGTCGAAACTGATACACGATTTAGTGTCACGAATCATACCATAGGCCATCTGTGATAAAATCACTACTTGACATGCAGTCCTAAATCTAACTACATAATTACATATAATATATCTAAAGAGACTTAAGGTGAAGGAGAAACTATGCCAAATGCTGCGCCATTTCTGAAGTAGTTTCCTAAAACACTTGCAGCACAGTGATATGGGAATTTCTGCTTCAAACTGCTTGGGAATGCAGACAGTCACCAGTCTACCTTCACTGAATTCAACATAAAAGATCGCGAATCAATATTTACATTGATTTCAATGGCTGGAAAAGTGTCCTTAGAGTGAAGAGTTTGGTGTTCTTTTTATATTGTTATAAAATTGACAGCGTGCCCGTATTTATCTAAAACTAACGCTGGACTAGTGTGTGTGTAGAGAAGTCTACTGAGAAAGAACTGGAAAATAGTGTACAGAAATAGGATAATGTAACTAGATAATACACAGATATTGTGTTTTCAATGTGGAGAGATTGGCACAAAGACCAAAGGTACATACATTACATTTATTCTCATCCAATGTTGAGTTTATATGGTACACTGCATGTGGTCTTATTTCAATATAATATGTATAGTATTTCCATGCAATAACCGACATAAGTCCTAAAGTTTAAAACAATTTATTATCCAATGGTACCTGGTTTCAAGGCAACAGCCTCCCTTTCAACCGGTTTAACAATCGCTGTTGTTTAATTTATATTATTCTACATTTACATTATTTATATTCTAGTACAACATTTCAATAAATAAATCATTTATTGATCCTTACATGTAAGATTTGTGTACATTGTGGTTATCATTAATGTTATAAATATATCTCTTAACACACCATAGTATTTATAGGAAAATATATACGAGTAAGTTAATATCGTATAATTGTAAAGTAATTCCATTTGTTATATTTTCTGTTTGTTGTATTATTGTAAGAATGGTAATATATATTGTACTAAACTATAAATAATGTAAATGTAAACTAATATAAATTATACAACGGTGATTGTTAAACGGGTTGAAAAGGAGGTTGTTGCCTTGAAACCAGGTACCATTGGATTATAAATTGTTTTAAACTTTAGGACTATTTTCGGTTATTGCATGGAATGACTAAATATATACATTTTAAATTGAAACATTTATTCTTGTTTTCAGATTCTATTGTTGTTGTAAGAATTAGAATTTGGGGATTATCCCCAAAAGTATCAAATTTATTTGAATGATGTTTGCCAGTATATGTTTAGAAACCTCTTCTGAGATAGACTGATAAAAATAAGACAAGTATTTCCAACACTTTCCCATTGATACACGTTACATACGAATGCTAATGGTAACACCAATTACAGTTATAACATATATTTAATATAGATTACCATTTATTGAACACAGAACATCTCCCGTCAAATTGAGAACGACTTTGCTGCAAACCAACTTTATATCTCCCTCTGAAAAAGCAAGTTTGTTTAAAGGGACATGCACAGCAAAGGCCTCCTTAGATAGATTGAATTAATAATTTTGTTTTTTGATACATTTGACATATTGCTCCTAATAATCTACGATTTTATAATTATTAGTATGCGTTTTGATAGAATATCAATACCCATAAAAAAGTGCATTGCCATATTGATTGTAGGAATTGACCACGAGATTGGTAAATCAGACGTCAGCATGCTCAATTTTGCGATTGACACGACAATCGAGTGGTCAATCACCATTCTATCATGACTAAAATCCATTTTATTTTAAAATAAATCATATTATAACATTCAACATTCAAGTCAATTTCGTTTGTTTTGAGCGCGCAGAGACGTCAATTCCTACAGTTTTGAGCGCACGGAGGCATTAGTCTAAACTGTTGCTCTCCGCAACAACGAAACAGGTCTTGCTACATCAGCGGCTGTATTGATATTGTGAGGAGATTAGACTAGCGCCATGGTTTTTTTGGGGAGGGTGTTTTCCATTGCAAAATTGAGCACGGAGTTTGACCAATCAGCATGGGTTATTGGCGGTGATTTTTGCACGGAATGATAGAATGTCAGTTTCATATCTCCTCTGCAAAAAATAGCACTGCATGAACTGTTACAGCCTCTATCAACCATGCGCCGACAGCCAAATTTAGCTTCTCAGAATTAAGGCTGTTAAGTTGTCAGTGTTTAGTACTGTTTTGCAAACATTGATTGTTGGGTACATTTCATGAGAGAAAATTAGATAATTAATTGATTATGAAGAAATGAAACATTGCACATAGATGAAAATGTATGTATTCAAATGACCAAGCAAGTACTATTTATGTGGCATAGAATGTTGAAATGACATGAAATTCACCTGTGCATGTCTCTTTAAGGTCCCCTTCATCGTATTTCCAGTTTTGTTGTGAGTTTAAATACTTTATCAGTATTTGTCAGCCAGGCAGCACTTGTAAAATTGTGCAGACATAAATATTGATAAAGGCTGTTAAGGTTATCAACAAACTACCAGCACAGAAAATATTAATCACAAGCAAATCAATTATTGGATATGAACAAAACTATATTTATTAAAATGACTAATTGGACTTCATTTATGAATAAAGGGTATTGGAGTTATAACGTTCAGCTGTTCATGTCAATCTAAATCTACTTTAAAATATTTCATTATCATTAATTGAGAGCTATGTTCATCTTCTGAATTCCAACACCATGTCTTTCAATAGCAGTTTTACATGTGGAATTCACATTGATATTTAGGACGATGACCATCGCACTCGATGTGGTGGTGAGGGACAGAGGATGGGAGAAGACGACAGGAAATAACCTCTAAAACATTTCGCTGCATGTCATGGTGCCTCAGTAGACGTCACCAGCTGATTCCTCCTCACAACATCAACATGCAGGATACCTCTCCTAAAACATCGCTCCTAAAAGCAGTGAGAATTAAAAGCTGGGAGCTGGTGCCAGTTCTACTGCAGCACGGGGCAGATATCAACAAGGAAGATGAAATGAATCGAACCGCTTTACATTATGCTGCATGGTATGGTGCCCCAGCAGACATAATCACCCAGCTGATTTCTCCTCACAACATCAATATGCAGGATAAAAATGGCAACACAGCGCTCCATAAGGCTGTGAGAGAGAAAAGATGGGAGTTGGTGCCAGTTCTACTGCAGCACGGGGCTGATGTCAACACAGGTGATTATAGGAATCAAACTCCATTATTTGATGCTGTATATCTTGGTGCTCCAACAGACATCATCACCCAGCTGATTTCTCCTCGCAGCATCAACATGAAGGCTTTACGTGTTGGTTACACAGCGCTCCATTATGCATTAATGAGGAAAAGATGGGAGCTGGTGCCAGTTCTGAAGCACTACGGGGCAGATGTCAACCTGGGTGATAGGTGGAATAATCAGAATCCATTACATTATGCTGCAAGGTGTGGTGCCCCAGCAGACATCATCACCCAGCTGATTTCTCCTCATAACATCAACATCCAGGATAAATCTGGTGACACAGCGCTCCATAAGGCTGTGGGAAAGGAACGGTGGGATCTCGTGCCAATATTATTACAGTATGGTGCAGACCCCTCCATGTTAGACTATCCACAATCACAAAAGCCTTTGCTCCGCTCTCTCAAAACTCTGTGCATCGCGACCATCAGGAGCCACATGCCCGTCAAGTCTGATGAGGCTTACGATGGACTTGGACTTCCTGGCAAACTGGTGGATGAGGCCAAGCTGAGACCACAGGCAGAGGACATTGTGAATAGAGGACAATCAGAGAACAGTGTCTCTAGGTGACATGGTGAAAAGCTTTTATAACTAATATATACTGCTAACATTAAAACCAAATAATTTGTGTATATCATCCAGTAAATGGGATGGCAATGCAATTATATTTATAGTATATTAAAGCAATTGCTCAATCTTCTCCTACTTTGTATAGCTTCACTCATGCAAAATGATTAATTGCAGGATTTTGTGATTTCTTGGTGAAGTAACATACGTTTTCATGAAGTAACATGTCCAGAGCAAGCATCACGATCCCCACCTTTTAGTTTATTTTCTACACGAGAAGGATCTTGGTCACTCTGAGTATCAGATGTCAAGATAATGACATCTGATAATCAGCGTGGCCTTGGAATGTTTGAATGGAAAATCATAATTATTTTACTTAGTAGTGTCTGTATTCTACAAGAAGACCAATATGGGCACATTCCACGCCGTCCACTGTAATGTAATCCCTAGAGTAGGATCACATATAGCCATTAATAATGATACCTAGGGGGTTCCATTGGAATGGGGAAAACGATTATACCCTATTTTTGGGTGGTACTAATTTTTTATTTTATGTAGTTTTTTTAAATAATGTTTTATATGTGCAATGATTATATTGAGAAAAATTTTTTATCACTTTGAAGAGTGCTCAACCATGTTAAAATGTTGATGGGGGGTCGGTTAACTTTTTCTCATTTCAATTTATCATACAAATTTGTTTCATTGGGATGAACTACTCAATCTTCTGTGCACTGAAGATTGAGAGTAGTAACATACTCATGAAACAAATTTGACTATGCAATTCGTTTTGTGAAAAATGGACAACCCCCCATCATTTTTTCTCTGTATGTATTTCTATATATATGGAATTGATCTGAAGAATATTCTATTTTATACAACAGATCTTATCTGTATTTTTTTCATCTTCACCACATCTTTTATGACTCCATGTTGTTCAAATTATTCATGTAATCAATTTGTAACATTTTTTTTGGAATTGATTCTTGAAAAATGCCCTTTTTATACAAAGAATTGAAACCAAATTTACATGTATAAAAGAACTTTAGGTGCATGTTGAAATTAGTTTTTAGTTCATAGACAATTTTTTTTTTTTTTTCATCAGGTGTGTTCTTGTGGCAAGCCCGTGACACGCCACAAGAATGAAACCTCAAATTTACATGTATAAAAGAACTTTAGGTGTACTAAAATTACTGTTTTTGATAATGCATGCCAAAGAATGAAAAAGTATTTTATCTGTCACTTATCCTTAGATAGTTTAAGAATTAACTGGAATAGTTTTGTAACTCTAAAATTATCAATTATAAATTGTTTACATGCCCCTGCAGCAGGGTTGATTTCTATCACTTTCACAAGTTTCAATTTACAACAATTTTTAGAACGATTTACAATGATTTTGATGTTTATTTAATAGATGGGAATATACAAAAAAAAGAAAAAATGTCAAAAAGATTCAAGATTACATAATTGACTCACAAAATTCTAAAAAAAAAAAAAAAATTTATCAAGAATAAAAGTGAAATAAAATAGAGATTTGTTTCAAACATAAAATTAAAAACGACATAGACTATTGCTGATTTATTAAATCAACAGACTTAACCAACATCAACCTAACTTTATGAAGCCAATCATGACATTTGGGGTTAATTGAAATTTATGATATTTATGCTTGTTCAGAAAATTAGTATGGCTATCAACAGCAATAGATGAAATGTGATTAAGTTATCTTGCCACTCTTTTTCGTGAGTTTGTGATCTTTGTAAATAAAATTTTTAAAAGTCTACCTTGCGTGTTCTTTCAGTACATAGCTTTCTGTTGTCACAGATCCTTTCTAATATTGCCCAATCATTGTGTTATCATGAGATTTCAAATAAGAAACTGTAGAACTTATGTCAATCTGGGTACATTGTGAGCAAATCAGCAACTTCCTCAATCGCTGTTGGGATCATACATCTCGGGGGGTGAGGGTGGGGGGTGTCTCACACTATCGCGATAAGTACGGACGTTCCTCGAAACTGGGTGTCTTTTTTCACAATTTTGGTATATTTCAGAGTGTCTTTTTGACATTTTTAGTACATTTATCAGGATAAAAATATGGATATTCATTATATTAAATCTTTATATCTACATGTACTAGAATTTGAGTTTGATATATTGGTGTGTCACCCTTTCCTCGGATATTGGTATATTGTGGGTCACTTTTACGCAAAAATAGGTATATTAGTGGGTGCCGTTTTCAACCTGTCCGAGGCACGTCCGTACCCATTTTCTGACCAAAACCCCCACCCCCACCCCCACCCCAACAACACATATGGACCTGTTTTATTCATACTATGTTTTTACTTGATCTGTTTTTAAAGAAGATAAGACCTATTACAGGTAGATAGTTCACACCTTCCATACACATACAAAACGGTAGCATTAGCCACATACAATATTGACCTTGAGTATGACAATATCTTACATTATTTCCATCGAAATAAACTATCTAATCACCCGACTTTGTAATATATTGCCTTAACACATAATACAATTGATTGAATCAGAAAACACGTAAATTAATACTTATGATTGAATAACCTAATAAATTGAATAATACACCATGGAATACTAAACTTATTGTAGTTGAAACAACTAACTGAAAGAGCAATTTTTAACTCGTTAATTCTACAGTTTGCATAATTGTTTGAAGTAGACTTCAAAGAGAAAATGCTTATTCAGAATCCACCCTAAGTGCATGGTGGGTAATAGCAAACAATGGTAAGTTAATAAAATCTTAATTGGCTTTGATATAATAATACAATCTGACATGACATGATAATTTAATAACTACATGTATGTATAAATACAATCAACAATGTAGGCATCACAATAATATTGTATGATATCATATTGTATCATAAGTTGGATAAAGATACCCCCCAAGACTCCTGAGAGGGGGAGGAGAAGCAACTGTCATTTGTCTTACAAGAAAAAGGCAAAGAATTTCTCCAAAGCCGATGCCTTCATAAAAAGAACGCAGACGGAACAAACATGCAGTAAGAAACACTTGTGATTTAAAATACAACATTTTCATGTACTGTGGTGTGTGATTTTTTAAAATTAGATGCGTTTAAAATGCTATTATTAGTTCATATGATCGCATATTAGGCCTACTAAATGTTTAAAATATTCTTATTAACTTCCTCATTTTCCCGTTATAATTTGGATTGCTAACGAGAAAAGAAACTGCCGGAAAAAAATCTTCAAAATAAGGCAAAATTATATGAATCTGACATCATTGCCATTCATGATATTCCAAATAAAATTGCTGATGAAAATATTCCACTAAATCTAATTAAACGTTTGACGGGAAACTCAACATGACATGGAAAATAATAAATAACATTGTTGAACACACTAAAAAATGGGAAGAACAATAATGGGATTGCCTAGTTTACAACGTGATTGTTGTTTGGATTGGTATCATTGTGTCTGTGCTGGGATAAGCTTTATACCCAAAACAAAATTTTGGTACTGCAAACATTGCCAAAAAGTATCGTGTAAAGTATTGGGTGATGTATTAATGTGTAATGCATGTGTTATATGTATAATGTTTTGCACAATGTATTGTTTAATATAATGTATAGTAATGTATAAGTGGTTGAATTAACTGGTAAAATAAATAGATAGGGTAAACCAGCCTAATTTCGGCCCCTTCAGTTTTCGGCCGTTTACTGTATATACCGTTCCTCATTCTCTGAAATTACGTCATAGTTACGTGAATGCGTCATAAATAGTATCACACTTGTTCTATACGTCATGTTAGTAAACAATTTTGCTTTCACTTAATTTTTACAACGAGAATTCTGAAGGTAACTGGGGAAAGTTAAGAATTGCCGTATATACACTAAAATTCGCCGTAAGATTAAGGGCTACAAAAACAGTCTTGAAGTACCAAATCTATTTCGATTTTATTCATTTTTTTGTTGAGATTTGTCACGACTACTACTCCTATGTTGATTTGACCTTGACTTTAGCCTGCACATTTACACTCGACTCGTGTAGGAGGGGGCCGAAAATTGTCACTTAAATCATGCTGACGGCCGAAAATTGTCCGAGAGGGGCCGAAAATTGTAAACACGTGAAAATACATAATCCCAATTAATTCCTTATACAGGTGCTCTTTCGATACCATCCGTGTTTTGGTGAATCATATTAGATAGTACACTAAATATGGTACTTGTAAGTAAAACATTCATGTAGAATGTGTGTGCCAGTTAATATAGCTATGACAGTTTTCGGCCTTTGAAGGGCCGAAAATAGGCTGGTTTACCCTACTTCGAAATTATTATTATTATACATCTAGTTAATTTTTAGTAATGTATGCACCAAAATATATGTAATGTTAATATATAAATTTATAGATCTAAGAACAACATGCACCAAACGATTAGAAAATAACTCTATACATAAGTAGCATAAAATGAATACACAAAAACAAAGCAAAACATATACATAATACTTGATATAACATGTATAAGTCGCATAGTTAGCGCATATTACTTTAATTAGATCCCCGTAACCAGACCCCGTAATAATATCCCCGTAAAAATAGAACTGGGTTTATATTTACAGGCCTGTAGAAATAGAATTGGGTTTATGTTTACGGTCCCGTAAAAAAAGCCACTCTGAACGGCACGCTTGCCGAAATGGGACCGAGATAGAGGCAGTGTAACAGTCTATCGTGGATTGATAAATTCACCACAATATCAACCTATTAAGTAAAAGCTCTTCTTATTAATACATGAATCATGTCACATACGCTAAATAATTGTGTGTTTGACAATGAACAAAATGAATTAAAATCATAATTCTCAATAGGATATGATTGTAAATTGTAAAGTCGTCAGATCAAAACTTGGATCAAGACTAACCAGACATTTGCATTTATAGGAATCATTTACATACTACACAAGCATGTTTGAGTTTTTTATACGACTTACATAACACACTCCTCAAGAACTACACACTAGGGCGTGTCCGGGATTTAGAAGGGGGGGGGGCAGCTCCAGAAGGGGGTATCCGGGGAATGCCCCCACCCCCAGCCCGGTAATGAAATTGTAAAGGTGCCATTTGGTGCAACCTGAGACATTGTTAAAGGGGCATGAACGATGTAAAAGAGGGGGCTCAAACATGGTTTTTGGCCTGTGCGCACCCCCCCCCCCACACACACACACAAAAATATAATAATAATAATAAATAAACAAAATAAAAAAAGTCCCTAGATACGCCTATGACACAGGTGTCAATTATGTACGCTTTTTGTAGCATATTGCTCCCTATATAGCGCTTTGCTGACTTTAGGCTTTTCTTCCATCTAATGCAGCCAAAATCGCATTCACCATGAATATGGCCGGTATTTTGTGCCTCTATATTAAACTGGCAAACTATTTGCGTTGGCTGCCTTTGTTAGGCTGTTTTTCTAAACCAGCAGCGACGTGACAAATTTGTTCTGCTTGGGAAAGCGGGCAATTTAAAGTCTACCTTTACCTTTACTGAGGTCATAAGGAAAATATTCTAATGTTTACGTTGATTTCAATGATTAGAAGTGTCCTTGCATTAATGGATCTCTAAGTGTTTAGTGTTCTTTTATGTTGCTATTAATTGACAGCATGGATGTATTTAATATATAAAACATAACACTGGACCAGCGTGTTGAAAAGAACTGGGAAAAGTGTACAGGAACCGGATAATCTAAGTAAATAATATCATGTTTTCAATGTGGAGAGATTGAAAAGTAAATTTAAAACATAACAATTGAGTACCACAGATGGATGAAGTTGATGCACGAAAACGTATTACTTCCATGATTGTGACATTTACATCATTCTATTGAGATATATCTCTTTGGCTTCGGATGTAGGCACCAAGAGCAAAGGTACCACATACAGTTCACTAACCATACCAATATGCCTTTAAAATGCCAAAGATATTCTATAAGCCTGGTGCACACAACACCTAGGACTACACATTAGGAATGGTTAACAGACCACACGTATTGTAAACCACTTATGCTTGTTTTCAGGTTCTATTGTTCTTGTACGAATTAGACTTTGTGGGTTATCCCCAAAGTATCGAATTCATTTGAATGATGTTTGCCAGTATATCTCTAGAAACCTCTTCTTAGACAGACTGAAAAAATGTACATGTATGTCCAACACGTTACGATTGATACACTTTACATACGAATGCTAATGGTGACATCAATCTTTATATCTCCCTCTGAAAAGGCTGCCCTGTTTAAAGGGACATCCACAGCCTTCCGCCCATGATTCAGACCGGTCATATATGTCATGGCCGGTTGTGCTAACCATTACACCAATCCCCCATGACGAGAGAGACAAGTCTTTTGACTTGCCTATATGCTGCCATATTGTGCAATCACAAGTCTGACACCTTGCAGTATTTATAGCCTGTCAGCCTCTATCGCTGATCAGCCTCTACATCACTGAAACCTGTTTGCCTGGGTACGTTGTTAATCTATCAGGATGCATTGTGTCCGAGCCACTTTCTTGACACCAGCAAGTACTATTTATGTGGCACAAAAAGGTTGAAAGGACATGAAATTCACCTGAGGATGTCTCTCTAAAGTCCCCTTCACCGTATTTCCAGTTTTGTTGTGAGTTTAAATCCTTTATCAGTATTTGTCAGCCAAGCAGCGCTTGTAAAATTGTGAAGACATAAATATTGATAAAGGCTGTTAAGGCTATCAACAAACTATGAGCACAGAAAATATTAATTACAAGTAAATCAATTACTGGATATGAACAAAACTATATTTATTGAAACGACTAATTGGACTTCATTTACGAAGAAAGGGTATTGGAGGCATAAACTTCAGCTGTTCATGTCCGTTTAAAAATGGCTGTTTCACTAACTTTTCACTATCACTTTATCACTCTTTCATAGATATTAGAGCAAATTTCTAGCACGATTATATTAATAGAATTTCATTCAATTACATTCAATTCTTCTGGAGATAATCCCTTCATTCTGATTCTCTAAGATCCCCTCCCCCAACCACCCAAAAAAACAATGAAACAATCCAATTAGGGATGAATTAAATTTTGTCACGCTCCGAAAAAGTGGAACAGTGTTCTACTTAGTGGGGTCAAATTTCTGATATACCACTTTTTGTGGATACAAGATGTCGCGAAACGCAAAACACTGTGTAGATGTTTTTCGATTATGTCACATGTTATGTTGTGTATCCGTATTTAAAGAAGTCCAACTAACGTATATACAATTTGTGCGTAGTTTATTGTGCAATCACTGTTATGTATTAATTACATAGTCTATATCATCCCTACAAATACAGTAATAATGCATGGCTTATTTTAAAGAACAATAGAATATGTTTGATTGTTTATTCTACCAAATCAGACCTTGGTTCTTACAATACATTTGGGCCTAAAAGTTTTTAATTTCTTAAAATAGTACATTATTATAAAATATCGGTTTTCAAATTGTGTCATGATGTAGACCAACTACCATACTATATTTCCACCTGATACACAGAATAAAAAAAATACAATGTTCAATTTGAATTCTAAGAACATTCATTCGAACTAGATATCTGACAATTCATTCGAACCTCTATCTGGTCAGTTTGACATACAGGTGAATGTCACATTCTAAAATATGCAATAAATAGAATAGAATAGAATAGAAACATTTATTTCGGATTAAATTCCATAGAAAAGACATAAAATATACATATATATATAAATAGATAGTAAATAAATAAATAGATAATAAATAAATGGATGGGTGGATGGATGGGTGGGTGGGTGGGTGGTGGGTTGGTGGGTGGGTGGGTGGGTGGGTGGGTGGGTGGGTGGGTGGGTGGGTGGGTGGGTGGGTGGGTGGGTGGGTGGGTGGGTGGGTGGATAGATAGATAAATAAATAAAACTATGCATAAAATCACAAACATATCACAGAATGTACACTTGTTTTTTCCACTCTAAGAATAATAATGAATTAGGGTACTGCCAGCAGTCTGCCAGGAGTCTGAACTAAAACGTTATTACAATTTTCAATTCTATTTTTAAAATTTTAAATGTACTTCCTAATATTAACATCAAAAGCTCTAATATTGTTTAACAACATATTATGTGATATAGAGGCTCTTCTATCTGAATTAAACAACATTCTAAAAATTCTGTTAAAAGATGTCTTAAGTTTTCTAAATGAATAAATACTGTATTTACTCCATAGATGGGAACAATACATATTAGAACAATAGGTCTTAAAAAGTAAACTTTTTACCTCATCACTACAGTGTTTAAAACATTTTATAACAGTATTGCCCCTGCTGTAAAAACTACGTATTTGTCGATTAATATCACTGTCATCTTTCATGTCACTGGATATGTAAAAACCTAGGTACTTAAATTGTTCAACAATCATTACATTTTTTCCATTTATAGTAAAACAGGGACTTTGACCTTGTCCTTGTTCGGCTGAATACACATTATCTAGACTATTAGGATTATATATATTTCATTGTTGGATGCAAAGCGTTCACATATTGTTATAAGTTTTTGAAGAGCACTAGGAGATGGTGCTAAAAGTATGGTATCATCTGCGTACAGTCGATGATTATAGTTTACACCATTCAAGTTGCAACCACATCTTTTACTATTTAATACATTGCTTAAATCATTCACATATATATTGAAGAAAATTGGAGAGATTAAACTCCCTTGTAATAAAAAAGCCACGCATGAAACACCATAACCTATCTATTGGTCGTAATAACGCATGTTTACTAACTAAAGTGTATTGTATAAACATTTTCAAATGTCTTGCTACTGCCATTCACCTGTCTGACTCGTCACTGCGGTCGAAGGTCCCACAATGCAGATCAGATAGTAGAGTCATTCTAGGAGAAATACACCCCAATCCTCAGAAACATTGCAAGAAATTGTGTTATGACTTTATTCAATAGATTTGATGCCCCTCCATCACAGAAAAAAAGTCTGCTAAATCCACCCAATCTGAAATACGTTTTTAGACATTTTTCAAAATGGCCACCGGGCATATTGTAAAGAATTATGCTTTTTATTTTTTAAGCTACATTGATGTGTAATACATGGAATTTGGGGTTAACAGGGTCGCTGATTCCATTTCCAGTATTATTTTAATGATTTGACCTTATCTTGACCTTCAAATCCAATATGGCTGCTATTGATGTCACATTTCTTTTAATTGGTATGTGTTTGATAGGATTCTTTTACCATCGAAAGGCAGGTACATTAGACCATTTGTCCATTCAGAGAACAAAAAGCTCTATTATTTCAACTGGGAATGTTAATGATCCTGTGTTATATAATTTGACTTGACTAGTCTAAATGGTAGGGACTTTGAGTATGCCTTGTTCATCCTTCCAGCGGTAAAAAAAGGTTCTTTACTTTGCGATATGTGTGGCTAACTATGTACATTGTATTTACAACATATTCTGACATTCTGGTGCATGGAGGGAGGATACGTTTCCCAGTCGTCATCAAGTCTGCTCTTAAAGGCGTTTACTGATGGGGCCTTGACACCTGAGTCAGGTAAACTGTTCAAGATTGAGATTACGGGCTGGGAGAAGTTTCCTCTGATATTTAGCCGGAATCTGTCTTTGTGAAGCTTCAGAGAGTTACCCTGCAAGTTGTTTTCTAAGAGTATGAGGGTTGACTGTTGGATATCATAGAAGCCGTTGAGGTATTTGAATACCTCGATAATGTCACCGCTCTTGTGACGATGCTCTACTTCAAAATCTTTAGTCTTTCATGGTTTGGTTTGTTGTACAGGTGGGATAGAAGATTTGTGGCTCTGCGCTGTACAGCCTCGATATCACTGCACAGTTTCCTAAGGTGTGGTTGCCACATGCAGAATACATATTCCAGGATGGGTCTCACCACTCTTGTACAGCTGGACAAAGGTTTTCTCCATCAGATAGTCAAAGGACTTGTGGATGACTCCATGATGTGATTTGCCTTTGATGTTGCCTGCGCTATGTGGTCGTTAAATGCTAGCCTGTTGTCCATCACCACTCCAAAATCCTTGTCTGCTTCATAGAGACTTGCAGGTCCTAATGACCTTCGTCAGTGTTGCTTTGCTTGTACAGTTTTGTATCTTGGCAGGCCATTAAAGAACAGGACGAGCATTATTGGCCCAACAATGGACCCTTGTAGACATCGCTACTCACATGCACCTTGATGACGGTGTTCTGTTGTCCGACTTTGAGGAACTTTTTCAGCCACTTGAGGACTTTGCCTCTGATGCTGAAAGCATGTATTTTAGCCAGGACACGACGGTGTAGGACAGAGTCAAATGCCATTTGATAGTCCATGTATATGATGTCCACAATGCCACCATCATCCAGGATACTTGTCCCGTTATCCATAACCTCAGGCACAACCGGCTTTGCAAGAACCCATGTTGTTCTTTTCCAATCTAAGTTGCTTTGTCGTTGCTTTGCAGGTGTTTCATCATCTGTCATCTGATCTCGCACCAGCTTCTCCATGACTTTACATACGATGCATGCAAGACTCACTGGCCTACAGTTGCTTGCTGTTGTTTTACTGCCCTACTTTTGAATTGGCATGACCAGTGCACTCTTCCACTCTGCTGGGAGTTGTTCTGTATCAAGGGAAAGCCGGAGTAGGTGGGTGAAGTGCTCCGCAAGTTCTTCTGCTGCCTGTGACAAGACACATGTTGGCATGCCGTCTGGACCTGATACCTTTCCAGTGTGGAGGCTGTTTAGTTGGTTGTTGACCATTTCAATGGTGGTGACGAAGTCTGTAAGTTCATTCGTGACGCTATGCTCTGTTGGGCGGGGGAGGGGGCCATCATCCTCTTTCGTGACGATGCTTTAAATGAACTGATTTAGCTCATGGGTCTTTTCAGAAAGTGACATCTTCTAAACAATTTGTCACACAAGAGCGTTTACCACCTACAGTATCATCCAGTAAATGTCATTCTTTGAGGGTCTACTACCAAGTATTAGTTTGGATGGAAAATGACCATAATGATATTTCTAAATGCTAGTGGGAAAGGAAATAACATTACAGCCTTAAAATGAATGATATAAAGGCTGCACAACAGTGTGTGATTAATGTCATACCCTGCAATTCCACAACCCATTGTAAAATTCGAAGAAATGTAGCTGTCAGTTGTACAATCTGGCATGTACATTAACCTGTGGCTCTTGCCAATTAACAAACT
>CM032666.1:55622152-55635145 GCA_019095985.1 Streblospio benedicti | reverse complement strand
TGTCAAAATCGTGAAAATAATCATTTTGTATGTACAAATATACAAAGTAGAAAGAAATGAGCGTTTGCTCAATATAAATATAAAAAGATTATATACACACATACCATGTACCCCCCACCTGTTTACTGTTGAATCTGCGCTTAGTCTTGGTGTAGAAAAAACATCTGAAAATAATCGCATTGCAATCCCATTTACTGGATAACACACACTATTTTGGTTGTAATGTTATAAGTATCTTTTAAAATAATTTACAGAGCCTTACTTTGAGACGACGATGTTCTCTATTCACAATGTCCTCATGACTGTCCTCTCTTGGATGAATGTATCTGATTATTGGCTAAATGACGTTCCCACCAGCCATGTTGACATATCTGTTCTTCTTTAAGTTGTTCTTCTTCTTCTTCTTCTATAGATACAGTCTCTGTCGACATTTTTGAATGTCAATTACGACTGGGCACATGGTCTTGGTTAGATGTTAGTTGAATAAAATGTTGTTATTGTAAAAATGAAATAAAGGAAAAGGCAGGAGAGATAGCAGCAGATAAAAAGATAAAAAGTGGGTTAAAAACAGATTCACAAGATTTTCTTCACTACTGGTCAAGGAGATGTACATCGGCAAGCTTCACTGGTCTTCCAGGCTACTAGCCAGGTTCTGGAACTGTCTCAGGCAAGGGAATTTCCAGAAGGTGGCAAATAATTTTCTAATTTTCAAAATTTTCACTATCAGGGAGATCTGTGTGGCTTATACACTTTATCAGTAATAAAATCGTGAATGAACACAGATTAAGTTCAAAACATATGCCTGATTGTCCTCTATTAACAATGTCCTCTACCCTGACTGTCCTCTATTCACAATGTCCTCTGCCTGTGGTCTCAATGTCTTGGTCTCATCCTCACCACCAGTTTGCCAGGAAGTCCAAGTCCCTCATAAGCCTCATCAGACTTGACAGGCATGTGGCTCCTGGATGGTCGCGATGCACAGAGCTTTGAGAGAAAGTGGCAAAGGCTTTTTTGATGTGAGGAGTTTAACATAGAAGGGTCTGCACCATGCTGTAGTAATATTGGCACCAACTCCATCTTTTCTCTCACAGCTTTGTTGAGCAATGTGCGTCCAATTGTAGTTTGATCCAGTTTGTTCCAAATATTACCCACATTGACATCCGCCCCCGTGCTGCAGTAGAACTGGCACCAGCTCCCATCTTTTCTTTCTCACCGCCCAATGGAGCGCTGTGTCACCATCTTTATCCTCCATGTTGATGTTGTGAGGAGAAATCAGTTGGGTGATGATGTCTGCTGGGGCACCATACAATACAGCCCAACATAATGGTGTTTGTTTACGGTCATTACCCAGGTTGACATCAGCCCCGTGCTGCAGTAGAACTGGCACCAGCTCCCAGGTTTCTTTTTGCACCGCCACATGAAGCGCTGTGTCAACATAATCATCCCGCATATTGATGTTGTGAGGTGAAATCAGCTGGGTGACGATGTCTGCTGGGGCACCAAGATATACAGCCAAATGTAAAGGGGTTTTATTCCAACGATCACACAGGTTGACATCCGCCCCATGCTGCAGTAGAACTGGCACCAGCTCCCATCTTTTTTCTTTCATCCGCCTCATGGAGCGGTGTGTTTGCCATCTTTATTCTGCATGTTGATGTTGTCAGGAGAAATCAGCTGGGTGATAATTTCTGCTGGGGCACCAAACTGTGCAGCCCAATGTAATGGGGTTTGATTCGAGCCATTACCCAGGTTAACATCCGCCCCGTGCTGCAGTAGAACTGACACCATGTCCCATCTTTTTGTTTCTCACCTTATATAGTGCTGTGTTGCCATCTCTATCCTGCATGTTGATGTTGTGAGGAGAAATCAGACGGGTGATTATGTCTGCTGGGGTGTCACACCATGCAGCCCAGTGTAATGGGGTTTGTTTACTATCATTACCCAGGTTGACATCCGCCCCGTGCTGCAGTAGAACTGGCACCAGCTCCCATCTTTTCTCTCTCTCACAGCCTCATGGGGTGCTGTGTTGCCATCTTTATCCTGGTGGTTGATGTTGTGAGGAGAAATCAGCTGGGTGATGATGTCTGTTGGAGCACCAAGATATACAGCACCAAATAATGGTGTTCGATTCCTATAATCACCCGATTGACATCAGCCCCGTACTGCAGTAGAACTGGCACCAGCTCCCATCTCTTTCCATCCACCGCCCTATGGAGCTGTGTTACCATATTTAACCTGCCTGTTGATGTTGTGAGGAGAAATCAACTGGGTGATGATGTCTGCTGGGGCACCCTGAAATGTAGCCAAATGTAATGGGGTTTGTTCACTATTATTGCACATGTTGACATCAGCCCGTGCTGCAGTAGAACTGGCACCAGCTCCCATCTTTTCCATCCACCGCCCAATGGAGCGCTGTGTTACACATGTTATCCTGCATGTTGATGTTGTGAGGAGAAATAAGCGGGTGATGATTTCTGCTGGGGCACCATGATATGCAGCCAAATGTAATGGGGTTTCATTATAATCATTACCCAGGTTGACATCAGCCCATGCTGCAGTAGAACTGGCACCAGCTCCCATCTTTTTATTTCTTATTGCTTTTTTGGAGCGATATTTTAGGAAAGGTATCCTCCATGTTGATGTTGTGAGGAGGAATCTGCCGGGTGATGATATCTACTGGGGCATCATCACGTGCAGTCAGATATATTGGAGGTTGGTTCCTCTCATCTTCCATGTTGACATCAGCTTCCATTCTCTGCCCCTCACCACCACATGGACTGCGACGGTCTTCGTCCTGAATATCAATGTGAATTCCACATGTAAAACTGCTGTTGAAAGACATGGTGTTGGAATTCGAGGGTGAACATAGCTCCCAAATAATGATAATGAAATATTTTTAAAGTAGATTTAGGTTGATAAATTACTACTAGTAATACTCAGTACATTCTGGTCTGTATCAAGGGGACGACCACCAGTGTCAGACCGATCGGTGAATGGCGGGCAGTAGCAAGACATTTGAAAATGTTAATACAATAACATTTATGAATGAATGTTCTTAGAATTCAAATTGAAAATATGTACTTATTTGTAATTGGATTGTTTTAATGTTTTTTTTGGGGGGTGGGGGTCTGAGAGAATCAGAATCAGGGGCTATCTCCAGAAGAATTGAATGTAATTGAATGAAATTCTGTTAATATATACGTCTCGAGATATACGTGCTAGACATTTTTTGAATCTAATATCTATGAAAGAGTGATAAAGTGATAGTGAGAAGTTAGTGAAACAGCAATTTTTAAAGGGACATGAACAGCTGGAAAAATGACTCCAATACCCTTTATTCATAAAAAGTCCAATTAGTAATTTTAATATATATAGATTTGTTCACATCCCGTAATTGATTTACTTGTTATAATATTTTCTGTGCTCATAGTTTGTTGATAACCTTAACAGCCTTTATCAATATTTATGTCTGTACAATTTAACAAGTGCTGCTTGGCTGACAAATGCTGATAAAGGATCTAAACTCACAACAAAACTGGAAATACGGTGAAGGGGACTTTAGAGAGACATCCTCAGGTGAATTTCATGTCCTTTCAACCTTTTTATGCTAGATAAATAGTACTTGCTTGGTCATTTGAATACATACATTTTCATCTATGTGCAATGTTTCATTTCCTCATAATCAAATAATTATCTAATTTGCTCTCATGAAATGTACCCAGCAATCAATGTTTATAAACAGTACTAAACACTGACAACTTAACAGCCAGCCTTAATACATATTTCTGAGAAGCTAAATTTGGCTGTCGGCGCATGGTTGATAGAGGCTGTAACAGTTCATGCAGTGCTCTTTTTTGCAGAGGAGATATGAAACTGACAATCAATATGGCAATGCACTTTTTATGGGTATTGATATTCTATCAAAACGCATACTAATAATGGTAAAATCGTAGATTATTAGGAGCAATATGTCAAACGTATCAAAAAGCAAAATTATTAATTCAATCTATCTAAGGAGGCCTTTGCTGTGCATGTCCCTTTAAACAGGGCAGCTTTTTCAGAGGGAGATATAAAGTTGATTTGCAGCAAAGTCGTTCTCAATTTGACTGGAGATGTCTTTTTGTTCATTAAATGGTTATCTATTTTAATTATATATGTTATAACTGTAATTGGTGTTGAGTGTATCAATGGGAAAGTGTTGGAAATACTTGTCTGATTTTTTATCAGTCTATGTCAGAAGAGGTTTCTCGACAAATACTGACAAATATCTTTTGAATAAATTCTATACTTTGGGGGATAATCCCCAAATTCTAATGCTCACGAGAATAATAGAACCTGAAAACAAGAATAAATGTAATGTATGTACCTTTGCTCTTTGTGCCTGCATCAGATGCCCAGAGATGTGACTCAACAGAAAGAAGTAAATGTCACAATCATTGAAGCAATCGTTTTCTCATATCAACTTCCACCATCTGTGGTACTCAATTGTTATGTTTTAAATTTACTTTTCAATCTCTCCACATTGAACACATGATATTCCTGTATTATCTAGTTACATTATCCTGTTTCTGCACAATATTTTTTCCAGCTCTCTCCATACACACTAGTCCAGTGTTTTATTTTAGATACATTTATACGGACATGCTGTCAATTCATACCAACATAGAAGAACTCTAAACACTTAAAGATCTATTAGTGCAAGGGCAGTTTTCTAGTCACTGAAATCAAGGTAAACATTAAATTCCTTTTCGCATGACGAATTCAGTAAAGGTAAACTGGTGACTGTCTGCATTCCCAGGCAGTTTGAAGCAGAAATAATTCCCATATCACTGTGCTGCAACTGTTTTAGGAAACTACTTCAGAAATGGCGCAGAATTTGGCATATTTTCTCCTTCACCTTAAAAGTATATATGTAATTATGTAGTTAGATTTAGGACTCCGTGTCAAGTAAGGACTTTATCACATATGGCCTATCAGTAGGGTTTACGGCATTAAATCGCATATCAGTTTCGACTGACACACAATATACATGTAATGTACATAAAAAAAATGCTTGTTATGTTTTTCCTAAAAGTGTATGGTAACTCTATATAGGGTTTACATATGTTTATCATATGTGTTATGTTATGTATCAATTAGTTTATATGTATATGAGATTATGATAAAAAGATCTATTGCCTAAATATAATCAAAATTACAAAATATTAACATAATTATAAGTTCAAACCATAGATAAAGTTTGGTGCAAAAAAAAAATGGTTTGATGCAAAAAATGAAAATCATTGTCTAGTATATATGTTATCCCTCCACACTATTGAAATAAGCTGAGACAGTCCTATCTAATCGCAAATTAAATATTTCTGCTAAGTCTTGGATTTATTTTTTGACATTTAGCCATACATGTATATATTGTGTATGAAACCGTTTCCTCAATTCCCCTGCCACATTTTGACTCCACCGCTGGTATTTTTCTGCTAAAACAGTTGAACCACTGTTATGAAAAGCGGTAAAGTATTTTAACCCAAATGATCTTCCTGGTTGAGAAAAGAGTCTAATAAAGGACAGCCAACGCAAATAGTTTACCAGTTAAATATAGACGCACAAAATACGGGCCATATTCATGATGTTCTAAATGCTATGTTGGCTGCATTAAATGGAACAAAAGCCTAAAGTCAGCAAAGCGCTATATAGCGAGCAAAAAATGCTACAAAAATTGAACATAATTGACATCTGTGTCATAGGCGAATCTAGGGATTTCTTTTTTATTTATTTATCTATTTATATTTTTTAACATGCGGGGTGCGCCTGGCCAAAAAAAATTACACATGTTTGAGCCCCCCTCTTTACATAGTGCGTGCCCCTTTAACATGCCTCAGGTTGCACCAAATGGCTGGGGGTGGGGGCATTCCCCCGGATACCACTACTGGAGTTTGCCCCCCCTCCCCAAATCCCGGACACGCCCTGGTGTGTAGTTCTATGTATATAGTATTATTAAGAAGAGCTTTTACTTAATAGGTTGCTATTGTGATGAATTTATAAATCTATGATCACCCTTTTTTGACTATTGTGTTGTCTTTTCAATAAAAAGAAGATATTTTATATTTTTTCTGTTCAATTTAGATTATATAGACCTAAATTATCCATCTACTGTTAGTTTTATGGTAAAACTATCTGACTTATTCCCCATAACGTGCTTCAATCAAAACAGATTTTTATAGAAATTTTGTGCTTTGTTGTACAATGACCAGACTCAAAGTGACACCATACATTTCTGATTTTGTTGCTTTCAAGTTAAGAACTTAAATCTTACTATTAAAATAGTTAACATTACAATTTAAATGTCTAGAATTGTTACCTTTATTTTGAAATACAATGAATATAAAGTAGAAAAGATGAGAAACTAAGTAATTTATGATATGGAATCGGACACCTATGATTTCATTTTATATCTATCTATTAATACTGAAAATACCACAAAACCATATTTCTTTTATAATTCTGTCTGGTACACATTCCTGCACAGAGAAGAAAATACGTGTGGTTTCAGAAAATGTCAGAAATAGTATATTTTTATTTGTGTATTTGCTGTGTAGTCTCCATAAGGTCAAAAAAACAAAAAAAAACAACAACAAAACAACTCTCGTAAAATATAGTGTGCATAAAGCAGGTCCATATCTGTTTTATGATGTATGATCCTAATAAAGATTGAGGAAGACGCTGATTTGCTCACAACGTACTCATATTGACATGACTTCTGTAGTTTCATATTCATGTATTTGAAATCTCATGATTACGCAATTTAATGGGCAATATTAGAAAGGATCTGTGACAAACTAAAAGCTTTGTACTGAAAGAACACCCAAGGTAGACTTTTAAGAATTTTATTTACAAAGATCACACACTCACAAAAAAGAGTGGCAACAAAACTTATAATCACATTTCATCTATTGCTGTTGATAGCCATACTAATTTTCTGTACAAGCAGAAATCTTGTTAATTTCAACCCCAAATATCACAATTGGCTTCGTGAAGTTAGGGTGGCGTTGGTTTAAGTCTCTTGATTCAATATATCAGCTATAGTCTATGTTGTTTTTAATTTTATGTTTGATACAAATCTCTATTTTATTTTACTTTTATTTTTGATTAAAGTTTTCTTTACATTTATTTCAGAATTTTGTGAGTCAATTATGTAATCTTGGAACTTTTTGACATTTTTTCTTTTTCTTATATTCCCATCTAAGAAACATCAAAACCATTGTAAAATGAAACTTATGAAAGTGATTGAAATTGCTGCAATGTAAACAATGTATAATTGATATGATTTTACAGTTAATAAATTCTGCCTAAGACAGGCGCAACTATCTAAGGATAAAACAAATGACAAAAAAAATATTCATTACAAAACCTTATTTCTTATTTTACTTTGGTAAAATGCATGATATCAAAAACTCATAATTTCAACACACCTTGTTGCTGTACTTTAGATAAAATGTAACGTATTTGATGGACTAGTTCATGCTTGTGTGTGAAACAAAATTTTTAGGATTACAGCAATCGGCAAATCAAAAACCACTGTGTGAGATGAAATATTTGTCCATGACCATTTAATTTTGTGATTTTTATTAGTTTGAATGGCAAAATGTTTAAAACGATTTAAGTTTGGAAATCGACATGCACAAACATGGTTTTTTACAGTGTAAAAATTTTTTATAAAATTATTCGTAATTGTTCTCTAATTCATTTATGTTTTGTTGTTTATGTTGTAGATGCTCATTGGATATGATTTTAATTCATTTTGTACATTGTCAGACACACAATTAAGTAGCGTATGTGGCATGATTCATGTATTGATAAGAAGAGCTTTTACTTAATAGGTTGATATTGTGATGAATTTATAAATCCATGATCACCCTTTTTTACTATTGTGTTGTCTTTTCAATAAAAAGAAGATATTTTATATTGTTTTCCGTTCAATTTTTTTCTGTTCAATCCCATCTACTGTTAGTTTCATGGTAAAACTAACTGACTTATTCCCCAAAACGTACTTCAATCAAAACAGATTTTCATAGAAAATTTGTGCTTTGATGTACAATGACCAGACTCGAAGTGACACCATACATTTTTCATTTTGTAGCTTTCAAGTTAAGAACTTTGGCTATTAGAATAGTGCTTAAATAGCTAACATTACAATTTAAATGTCTAGAATTGTTACCTTAATTTTGAAATACAATGAATATAAAGTAGAAAAGAAGAGAAACCAAGTAATTTATGATGGACACCTATGATTTCATTTTATATCTATCTATTAATACTGAAAATACCACAAAACTATATTTCTTTTATAATTCTGTCTGGTACACATTCCTACAGAGAAGAAACTGTGTGGTTTCAGAAAATGTCAGAAATAGTATAATTTTATTTCCGTGTTTGCTGTGTAGTCTTCACAATGTCAAAAAAACAACAACAAAAAACAACAAAACAGCTCAAGTAAAATTTACTGTGCATAAAGCAGGTCCATATCTGTTTGATCCTAAAGATAGGACATGGATGTTGAATTATGGAGCCTGAATAAAGATTGTTATTTGTCATGATCCTAAAGCACATTTTTCTGGGAATAAATGATTTGCTCAGTCAACAATATACATTCATATTGACATGACTTCTGTAGTTTCATATTCATGTATTTGAAATCTCATGATCATGCAATTTAATGGGCAATATTAGAAAGGATCTGTAACGAACCGAAAGCTATTAAAAGAACACGCAAGGTAGACTTTTTAAAATTTTATTTACAAAGATCACAAACTCACGAAAAAGAGCAGCAACAAAACTTAATCACATTTCATCTATTGCTGTTGATAGCCATACTAATTTTCTGAACAAAAGAAATTTTGTTAATTTCAATTAACCCCAAATGTCATGATTGGCTTCGTGAAGTTAGGTTGGCGTTGGTTTAAGTCTCGTGATTTAATAAATCAGCAATAGTCAATGTCGTTTTCAATTTTATGTTTGATAAAAATCTCTATTTTATTTTACTTTTATTTTTGATTAAAGTTTTTTTACATTATTTCATTTTAGAATTTTGTGAGTCAATTATGTAATCTTGGATCTTTTTGACATTTTTTCTTTTTCTTATATTCCCATCTAAGAAACATCAAAATCATTGTAAAATGAAACTTATGAAAGTGATAGAAATCCACCCTGCTGCAATGTAAACAATGTATAATTGATATGATTTTAGAGTTACTAAACTATTCCAGTTAATTCTTAAACTATCTAAGGATAAGTGACAAATGAAATACTTTATCATTCTTTGGCATGCATTATCATTGCTTATGCTCCAGAATTGCCTTGTATTGGTGCTCAGTATCAGTAATATACGTGTTGTATATGGCTAGTTGTTTTAACCCAGTTTCAGTATGCACCGATTCAAATTTATCAGACTCAAAAACAGTAATTTCAGTACATATAAAGTTCTTTTATACATATAAATTTCAGTTTTCTTTCTTGTGGCGTATCACAGGCGAGCCAAAAGAACAGGCATGATAAAGTGTTCTTCTGGTGTAGAAAATAATAATGAAAGGTAGGGGTCATGACCCTTGGTCTGGAGATAATACCCCATGGCAACGTATATGTTACTTCACCAAGAAATCACAATATTTTTGAATTGTCAAAATCGTGCAAATAATCATTTTGCATGTGTACAGCTATACAAAGTAAGAAAACATTGAGCGTTTGCCTTAATATCCCACCAAAACACAATATTGCATGACAAATATAAAAAGATTATCAACTGTATATATACACACATACCATGTACACCACCACCTGTTTACCGTTGAATCTGCACATAGTCTTGCAGAAAATACATGTGAAAATAATCGCATGGCAGTCCCATTTACTGGATAACACACACTATTTTGGTTGTAATGTTATAAGTATCTTTAAAATAATTTACAAAACCTTTTCACCCAGAGACGATGTTCTCTATTCACAATGTCCTCTGCCTCTGTCAATACATCTTGGATGATTTGATGAGCAGTTAAACATTATTTTTAAGTTAAATGGCATAATTCACACATTTCATCAGACAGTGTTAGCAGTAAGCAATAGACTGTTCAGTAATTTAAGTTGTGATAAATTGTACAAGTTTGCATCTGCAACTCATTTATTAGAAATAAGAGTATCAAAGACCTACAAGTTTTACACACACTGTCGCCATGTTTTGAATGTCGCTTGTCTGTATGGAGCACAACGGTGGTTCTTTTCAATAGCTTTTTTCAGTTCAGTATTATTATTAGTTTAGTTGTTATTGTTGCATATTAATCAAGACAGTGCACTGTAGCTATCAATGCACATACATAAACATAATCTGTGAGATTCATCCTAATTGTTCATATTTAAGTTTTGTTATACATGCATTTGGCATTTCACAAGATGCCATCATTTGCAATAAATAAATCTTATCAGGAGATATTTCGCAGTGTTTTGACATTCAAATCCGAAAACGTCCATCCTATATCAGGGGTGGATCCAGACCAGATTACACCAGGTTCTGGAACATAGTAAATTAGAGGAAAACATGGCTAAAGTGTTTTCATTGAGAATGCAAAAAATGGGGGGGGGATGTATCTTTGTCAAATAAATATATCGACAAAGGTATTTTTATCAATCAATAAAATTCAAAAGGTCTATAGGCAAATAATCGAATTCAGTGTCACTGTCAGGGAGATCTGTGTGGCTTATGGGATTGCCTGATTGTCCTCTATTCACAATGTCCTCTGCCTGTGGTCTCAGCTTGGCCTCATCCACCAGTTTGCCAGGAAGTCCAAGTCCCTCGTAAGCCTCATCAGACTTGACGGGCATGTGACTCCTGATGGTCGCGATGCACAGAGCTTTGAGAGAACGTGGCAAAGGCTCTTTTGGATGTGAGGAGTTTAACATAGAAGGGTCTGCACCATGCTGTAGTAATATTGGCACCAACTCCCATCTTTTCTCTCTCACAGCTTCGTTGAGCAATGTGCGTCCAGTTGTAGTTTGATCCAGTTTGTTCCCAATATTACCCACATTGACATTCGCCCCGTGCTGCAGTAGAACTGGCACCAGATACCATCTTTTCATTATCACTGCCATATAGAGCACTGAGTAACCATTGTCATCCTGCATGTTGATGTTGTGAGGAGAAATCAGCTGGGTGATGATGTCTGCTGGGGCACCATGATATGCAGCCCAATATAATGGGGTTACATTTATTATCATTACCCAGGTTGACATCAGCCCCGATGCTGCAGTAGAACTGGCACCAGATACCATCTTTCTCACTCATCCAAATGGAGCACTGTGTTGTTGATTTATCCTGCATGTTGATGTTGTGAGGAGAAATCAGCTGGGTGATGATGTCTGCTGGGGCACCATTAAATGCAGCCAAATGTAATGGGGTTTGTTTATAATCATTACCCAGGTTGACATCAGCCCCATGCTGCAGTAGAACTGGCACCAGCTCCCATCTTCCCACTCTCACCGCCTCATGGAGCGCTGTGTCACCATCTTTATCCTGCATGTTGATGTTGTGAGGAGAAATCAGCCGGGTGATGATGTCTGCTGGGGCACCACACCATGCAGCCAAATGTAATGGGGTTTGTTTCCGATGATTCGCCACATCGACATCAGCCCCTTGCTGCAGTAGAATTGGCACCAAATCCCATCTTTTTTTCTTTCATCATTCTGTGGAGCGCTGTGTTACCATTTTTATCCTGCATGTTGATGTTGTGAGGAGAAATCAGCTGGGTGATGATGTCTGCTGGGGCACCATGTGCAGCCAAATGTAATGGGGTTTGTTTACAATCATTACCCAGGTTGACATCCGCCCCATGCTGCAGTAGAACTGGCACCAGCTCCCATCTTTTCTCTCTCACAGCCTTATGGAGCGCTGTGTTGCCATTTTTATCCTGCATGTTGATGTTGTGAGGAGAAATCAGCTGGGTGATGATGTCTGCTGGGGCACCAAGATATACAGCACCAAATAATGGGGTTCGATTCCTATAATCACCATGTGTTGACATCAGCCCCGTGCTGCAGTAGAACTGGCACCAGCTCCCATCTTTTCCATCCACCACCCCATGGAGCGCTGTGTTACCATATTTATCCTGCATGTTGATGTTGTGAGGAGAAATCAGCTGGGTGATGATGTCTGCTGGGGCACCATACCATGCAGCCATATGTAATGAAGGTTTGGTTTACTATTATTGCCCATGTTGACATCAGCCCCATGCTGCAGTAGAACTGGCACCAGCTCCCATCTTTTCCATCTCACCACCCAATGGAGCGCTGTGTTACCATGTTTCATCCTGCATGTTGATGTTGTGAGCAGAAATCAGCTGGTTGATGATGTCTGCTGGTGCATTATGCATGGCAGCCAAATGTAATGGGGTTTCATTATAATCATTACCCAGGTTGACATCAACCCCGTGCTGCAGTAGAACTGGCACCAGCTCCCATCTTTATTTCTTATTGCTTTTTGGAGCGATATTTTAGAAAGGTATCCTCCATGTTGATGTTGTGAGGAGAAATCACCAATATGATGATATCTATTGGGGCATCATCACGTGCAGTCAGATATATTGGAGGTTGGTTCCTGTCATCTTCCATGTTGACATCAGCTTCCATTCTCTGCCCTCACCACCACATGGAGTGCGACGGTCTTCGCCCTGAATATCAATGTGAATTCCACATGTAAAACTGCTGTTGAAAGACATGGTGTTGGAATTCGGAGGGTGAACATAGCTCCCAAATAATGATAATGAAATATTTTAAAGTAGATTTAGGTTGATAAATTACTACTAGTAATACTCAGTACATTCTGGTCTGTATCAAGGACGACCGAAGTGTCAGACCCGATATGTGAATGGCGGGCAGTAGCACCGCATTTTTGAAAATGTTAATACAATAACATTTATGAATGAATGTTCTTAGAATTCAAATTGAAAATATGTA
>CM032666.1:55610100-55622052 GCA_019095985.1 Streblospio benedicti | reverse complement strand
ATAAAATGCTTTTTTTATTTATTTGCTGCACCCAATCCTGAAATTAGAATGTCCCCCAATTTTTTACAAGTATCTGCAATCAAAAATATTTTTTTTAACTATGTTAAAGTTATATCTATTTTGAGGAATAGTTGTTCCAAAATTAACCATTATTTATATATTTTACATTCGGGAAATAAACTCCATTTACTATATTTTTTATACATTGAAAATAATTTTTTTGTAAAGATACTGTTATGTTCCCATTTTTTGTATATTCAATATGTCATTTCCCTTTTTTCAAAGGTTCTGTATATAATAATCTTGATAACGGGGTTTTTTTCTAGTCAAAGTTCAATATATTTAATGAATTTATGTTCAATGATTTTTATCGTAATAATTGTATAAAATTTTAAAATTACACCAAAGAATGATGGAGGTGGATTAATCCGGGCAATAATAAATGTTTGACATTTTTTTATTACCTTTTAAATATTTGATATTTTCTTCATTTTTTAACTCTTTTTATTCTATTTTTATTTCTGTCTGCCAATGGAAGGTTAAATAAATAAAAAAAAAAATAAAAACCCTTATCTTTATGAACTTGTTCTTGTGGTAGGAATATCCATAGGGTTTTTGAGCATACCCCCTCCTTAAGCAAAAACTTGAGTTGCGTCCCCATCGGGACCTTAAACAAAGTATTTTTTATCTTGAGGGCGTCACATTGCTCCCCCCCCCACCCTCCCTCCATCTACTGTCTGATAGAACCCCCCTGTCAGACACAAGATCCCGAAAGAGTCATTTTTGTTGAATCCCGCGATTTAAAAATTTTTTAAAATGTATTTCCCAAACCTATAAATAATTGTTGTGGTTGCGGCACCCCCTGGCTGTATGGTCGATCTGTTATCAACCTGGCATCATCATGGTGGGCAAGCAGGTGATGAACAACCCAAAAATACTGCTCCCCTGAGTACTTAATGCAGAAATACTGCCCGTGAGTACTTTAAAGAGGGAAAAATGTTAGTACTTAATGGATAGGAATTAAATTATAACACTAAAAGGCCCTGCGCCCTGGGCGAAAGGAAAATCCATCAATTTATAACAGCGGCCCCTTAATTCAAAAGCGTTTTTTTTTTCATAAAGGGGGGGGGTTTAAAAATTTTTTTTTAAAACTTTTTTATACAGTCCTTTTTCCAATAACTCTCAAAAAACCCCCTTTTCTCAATTTTGAACCATTTTCTGAAAATTTAAAAAAATTAAACGCACTGATTTAAATTGAAAAAGTACTAAGGCAGGGGGGTTTGGGGGCAAAAGGGACTTGGGAAAAATTAAAAAGGTTATTAACCCCCCCCCTTTTTTTTTTTTTTTTTTTTTTTTTTTTTTTTTTAAATTTAAAAGGGTTTTTTTTCCCAAATTTTTAAAAAATTCCCCCCTTTTTTTTTTTTTAAAAAGAATTTTTTAAAACCCCTTTTTTTGGGGGGAAATTGGAAAAAAAAAACCCAAAAAAAATTTGGGGTTTTTTTAAAATTTTTTGGGGTTTTTAAACCCCGGGTTTTTAAATTTTTAAAAATTTTTAAAAAAAATTCAAAAAAATTTTTTCCCCTTTTTTGGGTTTTTCCCCCAAAAGGGTAAAAAAAAATTTTTAAATTTGGGAACAAAAATTTTGGGGGGGAAAAAAAAAGGGGGGGGGGAAATTTTTAAAAAAAACCCAAAAAATTAAAAACCCCCAAAAAAAAAAGGGGAAACCAAAACCCTTGAATTCTTTTTTTAAAGGGTTTTAAATTTTTTTTTTAAAATTCCTTTCTTTATTAATTTTTTTCAATGCTCCTTTTTTTTCCATGACTCACATCTATTTTTAGTTGTCTTCACTTACAAAACCGCCCCTTTTTTGGAAACAAATTTTTTCAAATTAAGGTGCCCCTTGGGGAGTTTTCTTTAAATAGTTTTTTTATATAGTTTTCAAAAATTTTTGTTCCACTTTCCCTGAATTTGGGCCCCCAAAATTTTAAACCTTAAAACAACAAAATGATACCAAGACTTGAAGAGTGTCACATCAAACCACAGTTACAAAAGACTGACGCATATACATAACTCTGATGTACCGGACAATTTTTTTATGATAGATGTTTTTGATAAATTTAATTAATAAAATTGATGTATCTTAGACAGCCCTTATACCCTGGGCCATGATTTTCTTCTTTCCTTTCACTTATCACATCCTAAGAAATTAAAAACAATTTAAACTAAGGATATGTGTTCTATGGACTAAAATATAACAAAAATATCAAAACAATGATAATCTTGAGGTGGAATAAAGAATTTTTGCACATTTTTTCTACGGTTGCTTACATTTTGGAGGAGGATGGCACCATTTGACCCACTTTTAGAAAATCATCACAGTAGAGATAAGCGTGTATTTTAGGTTCTTCCAAGACGTACTGCACCAAGGGCTCAAGAAGAAGAGACTGAGAGGAGACATCTACATGCGCTAGGGAGCCAGGACAAGGATCTGGAGATTCTGCCCAAACTCGGCTGTTCGGGAGGAATACCTGAGATGGGTGAGAAACACACAGCCACGCCACAGAACCATCCTAGACTATATCCACGCACATACTCACACACAACACGATTGCACATACAATTGGAGATGCTGCCCAAGTTGGGCTGTTCGAGGAATACCTCAAGATTGATGAGAAACATTGAGACATTTTAATCATTATTTATTTTTAGGTAAATCATACTAAAAAGTTTTTAAGTCACAATTTTTCTCCATCTTTTCAAAATAGCATAATCAGGGAAACACAAAGATGGAGAAAAAAATTGTGTTTTTAAAAAGTTAGTCGGATTTAACTGAAAATAAATAACGGTTACCCAGCACATGTAGTATGTAGAAAGAAATCCAATGAATCTATTAAAAAACCCAATGTATTTTGCTGACTATTCATGACTTTTCAAGACTGCTTATCAATCAATAGTAGAGTGATAAGTCTTTATACGTTTCATACTTTCATGCGACATATTTGATAATAAAAAAAGCTCAACAAACATAAGAAATGAATCTAACCTAAGACTGATTGATTGAGATTGTTTTCATTCATCAACAATACAAACATAAGAAATGAACCTACAGAGTAACAACATTGAACACGATGCATTTCGCTCTGTTTCCAGTGAACCAGTTCGGGTTTGTGACGATCTTCGTCGCTGGTTCCAAAATTTAACTCCTTTCCATTAAAAAACTAACTTTTCCATTTGACTCCATTACATGATAATTTATAAAAGCAATTTTGTTTGCCTTTACAAGATGCGTCAAGATGTTTTTGTTTCCAGTTTTTCAGTTTGTCTTTTGTGCGTGATCCAGTTCAATTTTTCACCTGTGTGTGGAAATATGTTTTCAAGTGAGCATGTAAAACAATTTTATTAGGTTGTTCATGCTCAGTGTTGAAGAAATTTCAATCTGTGATCATGAGACAACCACAGATATGAAACAATTTAAATACATTTTTTCAGTACATGTGTAACAAGAAAAATAAATTATTGTTAGAATATGGCAGCAAACAGTCCGTTCTGGTTTCCAGTGATCCAGTTCAGTACATTTTGACAATTTCCATTGGTTCCAAAATTACATGAGAATTTATAAACGAATTTAACTTTAACCAAAAGATGCATTTCCTGTTGTTTCCAGTGATCCAGTTTGGCTTTGTGACGATATTTGCTGCTGCGATCCCACTGGCTTCAAAAGTTAACTCCATTCCATTAAAAACATTTGACTCTATTACATGAGAATTTATAAACGAATTTAACAGGATGTGTTTCGCGTTGTTTTCAGTGATCCAGTTCGGGTTTGTGACGATCTTCGTGGCCGCGTTCCCGCTTGCTCCGTTCTTCGCGCTGCTGAACAACGTGATCGAGAGTCGGCTCGACGCGTACAAGTTCCTGGTGATCTTTATTGTCGCAGCGTGATCCACGCGGGCATGTGGGATGTTAATGCGACTGTTTCACCGGGATCAGCTTCATCGCAGTGCTGTCAAACGTGAGTCAGTCATACAGTCAGGCCAACATGCATGCACACAGACACACACACCGACACACGCACACACACTCACATACATGCACACAGGACATCGGGGTGTGGTACGACTGTCTCACCGGCATCAGCTTCATCGCAGTCCTGTCTAATGTGAGTCAGTCATATATACATACACTATCGCATCATGTTAATGTGGAATTATATTTTGTTCTATATTAGTCATCTATGATGGCCATATAGTTTACTTATGATAACCTGAGATAAATGCCTCAACCGTTTTAGTTCTCTGTATGTCTTTTAAAACTTAACTACATACTCAAATGAATCAAAAAATGTTATATTCGGATATTTTTGCATTTCTATATTAGTTGATGTTTATGATGGCCTTTATTGCAAATAATAGCTTCATTTTGACAAAAAGATTTAGTTTAAGAGCAAAACTTACAAATGCATATTACAATGGTAATATTCACAGCAATCAGACAATTTTATTCAATTCTTTTTTCATGTAATTTCATTAAATCAGTAATCTTTAGGTATCCTCCACTAAAACAAGTCATAATTTAGTTATCACACGCCCCTTTTTCGTCAGCCAAGAGGGGGGCTTGATACCATGTCATTTTTTACTAGTAAACAGTGACTACTTTTCATGTTTTGAAAATTCTTGAATGAAAATTGTGCTAAAAGTCTTAATTTTTGTTAAATTTCCTCTTTTTCATTGTCAATGTAACATATCAATTATGTTATCAGGATTATGACGTTCTTGTGGGACCGCACACACTGGTTTTGACAGTTTTGCGTCTGAGACAATAGAGTTTCACCTGATAAATACTAAATTCATGATACAAACTCACCCGGTTTTTCTTATTTTTCAACATCTAGTTATAGGAATATGGATTTTTCTAGATTATCATTGCGTGGGCATAGCGTGCCCTCGTTTCAAAGACTAGTTCTGGTTTTATAACCTGTTCTAAAAGTTCTCATACTCAAAAACTGCTGTGACATCATAAAATTACAGATGATACGAAACGCCTCCCTCGACTCTATACATCTTTATCCTGTCTCCCGAAGAAACAATTTATTACAAACACAAATAAACCCTGTGATTTTCAAACAATTTGCATGATTTGAGAAACCGTTTCGTCCATGTCTTCAAAACCAGTTTGTAATTTTCAGCGTGTTTTTTCTTTTTTTTACAAATTTATCATGACGCCATTTTACATGATACATTTACGCCGTAATTTGTCAACACCGACCATATGCAATTCAAAAGCATATTTTTACCATCAATAGACATACATGTTGTAGAAGGTTTTTATCCCAAGTTAAAACTAAGAAGATCAGACAATTTTTATATCAAGTGGGCAATTTGGTGACGGGACTTGAACGTGCACGGATATTTAGGGAAATAAATAAAAAGTCTGTGTTGTCATACATTAATTCCATCATCTCCACAGCAGCAGTTGCTGTTAAAGGTTTTGTTAAACACTTCAGTATTCATTACATCTAAAATTCCATAATTTCAATACCTGCCAAGGTGAGACCAAGATAGCGTAAGTCAAATGGAATAAGGTTTCATGCAACCAAACAGAGTCTTCACTTTTTACAAAAAACATAGACCTGATGTCTTGCTGCTTAAATTTTTTTTTGAAATTTGCTCAAGACAGAATGCCCTAATATTTTTAACATGACTTTGCAAAGATTGGATCTGCATCACTTTTCTGAAAATATTTCAACATTTCATCAGACATCTTGACCATGTCTTCATGAGTGGGGCCTTTTTTCTTCCTTGTCTTCTTAATCTGCTCATCATCTTCATCAACTTCTTCATTTTTTGACCCCATTCAAAATTGCATCATCTACAAGTTCTTCCTCACCTTGCAAGTTTTTCTCAATTGCAAAGCCATTTGCCACATCAATGTTGTGTAGTTCAGGTCCAGGCAGTGCCAGCTTATATTCTTTTTGCCAGCTTGGCTCCTGTCTCACCTTTTTCTAATCTTCACGATCCTAATCTTTTTGCTCTATGGACAAAACAACTTTTTTCTTTTTCCAATGCTTGCCATTTTCAAGGAATGCTCTTACTGCGAGGGCATGAATGAACTGCATGAATGGATGAAGGATCTGTGACCCACTGAATGAGGAACGTCGAATTTTTTTAACTTAGTAAACGTGTACAACATTTTGGTACAACACATCTTTTCATGAAAGTCTTTGAAATTATTGTTTAATTTTTGCCACAAACAATTCCACCAACAACTCCTCAACCTTTTGTAAAATAATTTTGCCACAACTTGGTCAATTAAAATGTTTTAACACTTCAAAGGCCCGGGACCGCCTTTTGATGCATGTTGTAGTCGGGCGTCTGAGACCTCAAGCACCAACGGTTTTTCATCTGCTGTACTGAACTTTAATATTGCACATAAACAATCACACGTGTTTTGTAAAAGTTTAGATCCTTTTTGAAACAAATATGGTTGTTGAACTTAAGCAACCGTGTGCAGGTAACCACTGGTAAAGGGGAACTGGTTGGTTTTTATTGTTATGAAACTTTCTTGTTGAACTTGTAAAAATGGGATTTAGTTAAACTTGTAGATGATTTATTTGCTAAACTTATGGGTTGAATATGTAAAAATTACGAGTTTGTTATACTTGTAAATTCTTGTTTTTTTATATACTTATTAAACATTCTTGTTCAATTTTTGGAAATGTAACTTTTAAACTTGACTGTTGAACTTGTGCAATGCATAAAAAAATACAAACAATAATTTAGAAAAGAAAGATAATAAGATAAGAAAATTAGCATATTTACCATGAGCAAATTATTGATTTAATACTAAACAAAATGACACCCAGGATCTATATAAAAAACAATTAGGTAACTGTTGGACTTGAATAGTGTAATTATTTAGCTTGATTTTTCTACATGTAAAATGTGATTGTTGAACTTGTAGATTTACTTGCTAAACCTATGGGTTGCACATATAAAAATTACAAGTTTGTTATACTTGTAAATTGTAATTTTTAAACTTGTAAATTCACTTGGTAAAGTTACTCGCTGAACATGTAAAATTTACTTGTTATTCATGACTTCCAAGTTGTGCAGAAAAGATGTGCACTGATGTAAAACAACACCTGCTAGAGCACCTGTATGTCCATGCCGGTTTTGGCAGAAAACAAACAGAACTCTTAATCTGTTGTTAGATTGTAGTTAAAACGAGAATTGACCAAATTATGGCCAACTATGATCGGGTATATCAAGTATAAAATACTGTTTATGTTAGATATTTTTTTCAAAAATAAAATAAATGTTTTGATGTATTCTAGATGGATGAATCCAAAGTGGAATGTTTACATTTCAAATCTGTAATCAGATTTTATGTACGACTTGAAATAGTGGTGCCAACAAATAGTCGATCTTTGCATCAAAATATCTTCATTAAATTACTGTATATGAGTCTAAAAAAATATTCATGTCAAAGGCATGAGGTTGTATTACATAAACATGGATCGAGAAACATTGTAACCTAATATGATCATGGAAAAAATAATTCGTAAAATTGCTTAAAAAAACGGAAGTAGGTAAAAACCTTTTGATGGGAAATATTTAGGTTGTCCACTATCCAGATGTCAAAAAACCTTGTAAAACTTAATTGAAAAACTTGCTAAATCTAGTAGTTGAACACGTAAAACCTGTCATACACTTAAATCGCTGATCAAGTTGATGCCATTAGTGATTTATTATGTGTTGTGTGTAAAAGTGTAAACACCACATCAATGACACATTTAAAGTTAATCTGTATGACAAGTGAGGATACCAAATAGTAGCCAGCATTAGATATAGTTAGGGTGGAAATGTGACTTGTCCAAAACACAGACTGCAACTTGTAATGAATGATGTCTAAGTCGATTGACTTTCTGTCTGTAGATACAAAGGCTGGCGAGAAGCTGAGAATCCGTACGACTACACGAGGATGTACTGGGAAATATTCACAGCCAGACTCTGCTTCGTTATCGTGTTCGAGGTGAGGAGGCCACTTTCTTTTCACTCACGATGTTTTGGTGCCTGATCCCAGATCATCCCCAAACTTGTAATATAAGAGATAAATTTAAGTCAACCCTTCATTTTTTTTCTTGAATATATTTCGTGCCTTACACACATTCTCAGCAAATGACAAATCTATATATGGAAAATGGAGTAGTACCATTACTCAGTGTAACGACGCTGCCTCATTTCTGAGGGGGGTATATAGCCTTGATGAAAATCCATTCACCAACCTTTTTTTTCCTAAATAACCAGTCACCACCAATACATTTCATAGTCTTTCACCAATCCCCAGGAATTGTAATTGAATAGGTTGCATCACATTTCACACACTTAAATACAGACAATTCACAATTCACGCCCAAGATTTAGGGCGAATCACCAATCACATCAGGGCTTTACGTTAACTCTGGCGAGAGGTTGCCAAAAGGACAACCAGCATCCAATTTTTGGTTGTCCTAACTTACCATGAGGTTGTCCTTATTTTTGTGCTCAGTTTTATGCTGTACAGATATAGCGTCTTAGATTATATAGCTTATTTTATTATTATATCAATCATAATGTTAAGAAAAAACAAACAAAATTATTTGTACACATAATGAATCTTTTCTCGTGAACAAACTTTATACAAAAATAAAAAATTGCATTCATTAAATATGCAAGTCAATTTTTATCCTCATGTCTATTGTATGGTTCAAAATTTTGTCATCTAAAAAGCTCAAGTTATGTTGTAATATTTTCACACAATTTATTTTAGAAACTCCTCCAACCTTCAAACAAAAGCCCTATATAATATTTGTAGGAATGAAAATTTAAGTATTTTAATGAATTTTTGTAAATAGAATACCATACCATACGAGTGCTGAAAGTTTTGAAACTACGTAGAATGTCACAGATAATTTTGGAAAGATATGAAAATGCAAATGTTACTTGATGTGTTGGGGAATGAAAAAAAATCTTGATTCAATTTAGGTGACACAGGGTTTTGAAATGCACATCTTGCATTACTTTTATTTTGAAATTTGAAATTGGTTGTCCCACACGGCAACCACCCTCCAACTTTTGGTTGTTCTGATTTTAAAAATGGTTGTCCAGGACAAAGGGACAATTTTTAACGTAGAGCCCTGCGCTATCAAACGGAAGCGCCCATATTGAAAACAAAAACAAAGAGGAAATTTAACAGTAATTTTTATTTTATGGACAACATGCTGAAAATTATGTTTGCAATAAACTGCCAATGGAATAGTCATTTATTTATCAGAGAACTGTTTGACAAACGGACAGTGCGTTCGTTTTAATAAGGAGAATTCTAAATAATGTGCATCATTGAGCGATAATGGATGCTGATGGTACACTGGAAAAATTTGTTCAGATCACTATTCAGGGGAAGAAAAATTGGACTGCAAATTGGGTTGTTGTTGAGGAAAGATTTACTGTATTAGAGTCAGTCTAAGATATGCACATGCATGTACAGTGGAAGAATTTGTATTCTGTGTGGGTGTTTTAATATGAAGGAAACTAAATATGAATATTTAAACTAAATAATAAATATCATAGCCCTAATTTAGAAAGGCTATTAGGTATGAGTTTGTTCAACACTCACCACCATTTTCTTGTCGTTGTTTCAGCACGCGTGTTTTCTTCCTGGCGTGGCTCATTTCCTACCTGATCCCCGACGTCCCGGCCACCGTCAAGCAGCTGATGCTGTACGAGAAACAGCTCACCAAGAAGATGAACTTCGAGCACGCGTTTGGGGGCAGTGAGGCGCGGAAACGGCGCACCAGCGGATACGGCGGAGGGGGGCAGTGAGGGAGCAACTCTGACCGCGGACGTGTGATAGTTAACAGCAAGTTGAGTGAATTGCGCAAATGAACAAACACAACATTCATGCTGATAACCAAGAAGATTTATTTTGACAACACTTTGGTGACATCAAGAAATTGTGACATTTTGGTGACATCAAGAAATTGTGATGCTATTTCAAGCTTGGTGAAGCCGCGGTGATGAACTTTGACAACGCGTGTGAAATCCTTGAATGAGGTCATCGTGTTGGTAATCATCTTGATTTATACTTGTACTTTTGAACCAATATTCAGAAGCTACCTGAAGCTTTCACCCATCTTCACAGTGGAAAAAAGGACAGTGAAGATGGCCCGAAAGCTTCAGGTAGCTTCAAAATATTGGTTCAAACATACAAGTATAAATCAAGATGATCAACAGAATTTGAACAAATGAATATCCAACGTGTTGGTAATCGTGTAAATCTACAATCAATTTTCATCTTTCTCAACACATAAAAATAACTAACCATTTGACAGTTTCTTGTGCTTCTGTAGTGATTTTCATCTCGCACCTGATCCGCGACAATGTGGCACCAAACGTCGGCATTTTTGAAAATGTCTACCGATGTGGACGAAACTGTCAAATGGTTAGTTATTTTTATGTGTTGTGAAAGATGGAAATAGTAGATTTAAACGCGTGTGATAGTTTCGAGCAAGTTGGGGATGAGTGAATTGCGCAAATGAACAAACACGCATGTTCATGCAGATATTAAACCAAGTTTAGAAGATGACTTTTGACAACACTTTGGTGACATCAAGAAATTGTGATGCTATTTCAAGCGTGAGAAAGAATGAACACTATGTGTTATGTGTGAATGTGATGACTGAATATTGAAGGACGCAGTAAAAATCAATGTGGAACAACCTCGTACTGCCGTAAAATGGAAGTAATAAGTAGACACGTTTGTATCTCAACATCTCATCAGAGATTAGTTTTTGTTGTAATTTTGGCATTTGATGTGAAAACTGTTATTTTACCATTTTAAATGATGTGTGATGTATGTATTTTTTAAATTCCTTTCAAGATTTTTAATTTTAATTTTCAGGATCATTCTCTGATCCGTCTTCCCATTTGCAATTAAAAATTGTACAAGTGGGGATATTTATATAATTATGTATATAATTGACATAAATATTGTGGCAAATGATTTAAATGATTGTGATAGCTATTAGTTTGAATGCAAATTGTAAGTAAATCGATCAGTGGAATCTTTTCATGGTTTTATGTAAAATGACCATAATGTTCTCATTTCATGCATGTTTTGTTGTTTACGTTGTAGATGCTCATGGATATGATTTAATTCGTCTTATATCAAATCAATATTTAATCCCATGAGTGATTTCATGACATTTGAATTTCAAGCATTGTTTCCTTCGCCTCTAATTTTACTAACCTACATGATATTGTTTATTCAACCAAGGCGCTATTTACATCTATTACAAGACTGTAGTGCCGCAATTAATTGCTTAAAATGGACTTTTCAACTTCTGTTTACTGGCAAACAACATCGACATTTGTTTACATTGAATACAAAACAATGACAGCAAATTAAGTATTACAGCAATCATTGTATTGTGTATTTACGTTTGTGCAATATTGTTTTGATATATGTTAATTTACAAGCATGCAAAATATTTTTTAAAAGACTATTGAGCCTTTTTATAAACCTGGTCTGAAAAAAATAGCTGCACTAACAATATCACTTCAACAATATGGGTCTGTTTCATCTTCGAGGAAGGTGACACTATTCAGCTTTGCTACTTTGTTCACGAGAGCACAATTATTTAGCTTTTCATAATGTTAGTGACAAGAATAACGTCTGTACCATTGGTTTAGGTTGAGACACAAATGTCGTGCCAACCCTTTTGTGTTGCAAGTCTCTTCACAAAGGTATCTTTATGCGCCCCATTGCAAACTGTCATTGTGCTGCATTGTAAAACTCGAGGTACATAGGTGTGAAAGTTGTCATTACAAATCTTAATAAATAAAAAAAAAAATCCATCAGATGTTACAGAGATTTTTTACCACGTGTGAAATCAATATGCTTGAATGAACTAGA